>BMAC01000842.1:10602-62188 GCA_014905375.1 Phtheirospermum japonicum
TCAGCCAAATTGATCTTGAGTTCTTGCCTCTGCAGATGCACTTTCTCTGTTTTTTTTTTTTTGCCAAAAACTTGTATCTATGTGAACGATCTCTCTTGATCAAACAACATGCGGTGTGTTTCTGGTTTTTTCTTCTTAAAATTCTTAATATATCTGAATCTGATCCGGGATCCGATCATCCAAAGCTATTTTCCTCAACTCTTAATCTCACAATCAGGTCAGGTACTAATACAGGTCTTCCTAGGGAACCTGTTTAGGCAAGTTAAAATATTTCAATAAATATTTCAAGAAAAAATTAAGGGTATTTACCCCTAGCCTAATCTAGCATTATCTGACAATCAGATTGGGTAAAATCGAGGACGTCTGTCTTTAGCCAAACCTGGGTTGAACTAACAATCAGGTCAGAAAAAATCAAGGACATTCATCCTTAGCTAATCCTGGCGTGAACTGACAATCAGGTTAGGAAAAATCGAGGACATCCGTCCATGGCCAATCCTGGCGTAAACTGACAATCAAGTCCGGAAAAATCAAGGACATCCGTCCTTAGCCAATCCTGGCTTAAACTTACAATCTAGTCAGGAAAAATCGAGGACATCCTCCCTTAGCCAATCCTGGCTTAAACTGACAATTAGGTTAGGAAAAATTGAGGACATCCGTCCTTAGCCAATCCTGGCTTAAACTGACAATCAGGTAAGGAAAAATTGAGGACATCCGTCCTTAGCCAATCCTGGCTTAAACTGACAATTAGGTCAGGAAAAATCGAGGACATCCGTCCTTAGCCCATCCTGGCTTAAACTGACAATCAGGTCAGGAAAAATCGAGGACATCTGTCCTTAGCCAATCCTGGCCTAATTATGCACACGTGTTTAAATTAGTCAAACCTGCAATTTCATTCAATAGGATAGATAAATAACAAGGAAATACAATCTATGCATAGAATTTTTGTAAATTGCTTATGTTCCAGGCCCGGGGAATTTCGGTGCCATCCAGCTCTTCTAATTTGTATGCTCCTCCCGGTAAGGTCTGCACGACGCGGAGTGGCCCCTGCCATGCGACCTCCAGCTTTCCTTTCGTTTTTCCTAAGTCAGCTCTTCTTAACACCAGGTCTCCCATCTGGAAGCATCTCTTACGAACCATCTTGTTGTAAGCTGCTCGGATACGCCCTTGTACATGCTCCATTTTTACCATCGCCCGTTCTCTTTTTTCCTCAACCAAATCTAACGCATCTTGCATCAACTCCTCCTTCTTCTTTTCGTCATAGCTCTGTATTCGATGGGTTTCAAGGCTAATCTCCGCAGGGACAACGACGTCCATGCCATAGACCATACTAAAAGGGGTTTCGCCCGTGCTTTCTTTAGGGTTCGTGCGATATGGCCAAAGTGTCGCATTCAGCTCTTCTACCCATTTGCCCCCAGATCTCTCCAACCGTGATTTGAGCCCTTGGACCAGGATTCGATTGGTTACTTCAACTTGGCCATTTGCTTGTGGGTGGTAAACAGATGTGAAGTGCTGCTGAATTTTCATTTTAACTCACCAGGCCGCAATTTTGGCTCCCATAAACTGGGTCCCGTTGTCCGATACTATCACCCTTGGTACCCCAAAGCGACACACAATGTTCTTCCATATGAATCCCATCACTGCTTCCTCTGTTATTTTGGCCAGAGCTTCGGCCTCAACCCACTTACTGAAATAATCCACGGCTACAATTAGGAATCTCTTTTGAGCTGGGGCCATTGGGAAGGGACCGACCAGATCGATTCCCCATTTCGCAAAAGGGCAAGGAGAGCTCATTATCATCAGCTCTTCTGCCGGTTGGTGAGTTAGGGGAGACATATTTCGACACTTCTCACATCTTTTTACGAAAATTTCGGCCTCTTTTCTCAATGATGGCCAGAAATATCCAGCCCTCAATATTTTACTAGCCAGTGCCCGCGCTCCCATGTGATTGCCGCATCACCCTTCGTAGACTTCTTTAAGGACCTGGATACTTTCTTCTGAGCCTAGACATCGCAACAAAGGTCTTCCAAACCCCCTCCGAAACAGAGCCCCCTTGACCATACAGAAATGAGCAGATCTGAGTCTTACCTTTTCCATTTCTCTTTTCTCTTCTGGCAACTTTCCCATTTCTAAATAAGCAATGATAGGGGAACGCCAATCATTTTTTTCATTTACTGAGAAGATCTGCTCGGCATCGAATTCCGCATCCGCTCTTAGTAACGTATTCACCCTTTCCCTGCAATCTGTGGCAGAGCTGGCCACTTTCTCCAAGTAGTCGGCTCTTCCATTTTCTTCCCTAGGGATCTGTGCAACTGTCAGAGATTTCACGCGCCTTGCTAGCTCTC
The DNA here is from genome assembly GCA_014905375.1 of Phtheirospermum japonicum. Taxonomy (NCBI): domain Eukaryota; kingdom Viridiplantae; phylum Streptophyta; class Magnoliopsida; order Lamiales; family Orobanchaceae; genus Phtheirospermum; species Phtheirospermum japonicum. The sequence continues at coordinate 12,945 of BMAC01000842.1, forward strand.
TAAACTTTGCCAAATATCTCTGCATACTATCTTCCCTAGTCTCGAATTCTCCATTTATCTGCTTACAAACAAGCTGGGAATCCACTTTGGCGCAGATTTGCTCTGCCCCTAGGTCATGTGCCATCTGCAATCCTCACAGGAGTGCTTCATATTCTGCCGCGTTATTGGATAGAGACTAATTTAAACGTATCGCGTATTCCGTCGACACCCCTTTCGGATCTATTAAGACAATTCCTGCTCCACAACCTTGGTTACTGACAGAACCATCTGTGAAGACCGTCCACTCATGTTCTTCATTATAAGGGTTGGTCATCTCTCGCATAAAATCAGCTAGCGCCTGAGCTTTTATTGCTGTCCTAGCCTCGAACGCAACATCAAATTCACTAAGCTCAATTATCCACCTGACCAGTCTACCCGACGCCTCTGGCTTGTCCATGAAGGCTTTTAATGGCAAGTTTGTCCGCACGATTATACTGTACGAGAGGAAGTACGGGTGTAATTTCCGAGTTGTGCCCACTGGAGCCAGCATTGCTCGCTCTATTTCGACATACCTTATTTCAGCGTCATGCAAGACCTTGCTCCAGTAGTATACATGCTTCTGTATCTTTCCTTCCTCTCGGAGCAAGACAGAGCTTATTGCCTGTTGTCCAACCGACAGTTACAAGATGAGGGGCTCTCCTTGGACAAGCTTCGTGAGCAAGGTAATGCTGGCAAAGTGTTCCTTCAACCTCCTAAAGGCATCCTCACATTCTTCGCTCCAGTCAAAATGAGATTTCTTGCACAGGGCTCGGAAGAAAGGAAGGCTTTTCTCTGCCGAGCGCGAGACTAATCGGCTCAAGGCATTGATGCGACCCGCTAAACATTGCATTTCCTTAACATTCCTGGGCGCCTGCATCTCCATGATTGCTCGTACTTTCTCTGGGTTGGCCTCGATCCCCTTTTCCGTAACCATATACCCCAAGAATTTACCAGTTCTGACCCCAAATGTGCATTTTTTAGGGTTGAGCTTCATCTTGTATTCCCGCAGGGTATTAAAGGTCTCTCTCAAATCGTCCACATGCGAGGTTGCCTTAATTAACACTTTTGACGAGCACATCATCCACGTAAACCTCCATGTTTCGCCCGAGCTGACCTTTAAACATCTTGTCTACTAATAGTTGATATGTGGCGCCTGCATTCTTGAGGCCAAAGGGCATAACCACATAGCAGTATGTTCCTTTGGGAGTTATGAAACCGACTCGCTTCCAATCTTCTTTTGCCAACCTGATCTGGTGATAGCCCTATGAAGCATCCATCATGCTCAAGAGTTCACACCCAGAGGTGGAATCGACCAGCTGGTCTATCCTTGGCAGGGGATAATGGTCCTTTGGACAGGCCCGATTAAGGTCTCAAAAATCGATGCACATCCGCCAGTCTTCCTGAGTTTTGGGGACCAGCATGGCATTAGAGAGCCATTCCGGGAATTGTATCTCTTGGAAGTGCTTAGCCTTTAATAATTTTTCTACCTCAGCCTCAATTATGGCCTCCTTCTCAGGTCCAAAGTTCCGTTTCTTCTGTTTCACTGGCTTCACATCTGGGCTGATATTAAGGCAATGCTCCATCACCTCCGGGTCAATCCCCACCAAGTCTTGGGTAGACCAAGCGAACACGTCCGCGCTCTCTCTCAACAAGGTCAGCAGGTCTGTCAAGACCTCCGGGCTAAGCGTTGTTCTCACACGTAGGATTCGACTTTCATCACCTGGAACAATCTCCACCAACATCAACCCTTCCTCTCTTCTTCCCTAATCTTGCCGCGGCTGTTCTGTCCGGGCTTTCTTACTCAACCTCTCCTCGTTATTCCGTCTAATGCACTCAACATATGTCTGTCGCGATGCGTTTAGAACACCTCTCACCTCGCCAGTTCCATCCTCAGTGGGGAATTTCATCTTCATGTGAAAAACTGAGATTACAGCCTGGAACTGACTTAGGGAAGGTCTACCAAGCATAACGTTGTAAGAGGATGGCACATCTACCACTAAGAAACGCACAGTCCTGGTCACACGATAGGGCTCTTCTCCTAAAGTAACGAGGAGCCTGACCGCTCTTAATGGTTTCAGGGCACCCCCTGCAAACCCTACCAAGGAGGTGGTCACCTCCTCCAATTCGACGTCCGACTTTAGTTGTTTAAAGCAATCAAGGAACAATATGTCGGTAGAGCTTCCCGTATCCACAAAAATTCTTCGTACGTTATAATTAGCGATGGTTGCCATTATCACCAGGGCATCCATGTGGGGGGCTAAAATACCGTCACCATCCTCTGACCCAAAATAGATATTTGGCGCAGACGCCATCTGACCCACCTCTCGCGACTTTCTAATCAAATCTTTACCAGCTCGAACATAACTATGTTGCGTCCTCTCAGAATGCTCTTCCATCTCTCCCCCAGTGATCATTTGAGTTTCTCCATGAATGACCTGGGCCTGGTCAGATCTTCTTCCTTCAGATCGCCCCCTATCCTGATCTCTCTTGTTCTGAGGAGCATGATTGTAGTTGCTACGACCAGATCTGGCCTCCTCTTTCCTCATGCGGACATATTCTTTCAAATGCCTTTCCTGGACCATTCTCTCCAACTCATCTTTCAAATGTGTACATTCATCAGTGGTGTGTCCGTATTCATCATGGAAATGGCAGAAGCGGTCTGACCTTTCCTTCCTCGGTTTTTGTGAATGGGTCTTGGGCCATTTCAGCTCTGGATGTCGTTCTATTGCTTGCAGTATCTCTCCCTGAGGGGTTGCTAGAGGGGTATATCTGTCAAAACGAGGTCTGCTCACGGGCAGCTCTGGCCTGGGCTTCTTTACCGCTACCCTATCTTCCTTGTCATACCTTTCCCGCCTCTTTTCTCCTACCTCTTTGATTTTCGATGCTTCCTCCAGATGAATGTATTTCTCAGCCCTCTCCAAGAGCTCTCCAAATTTCAAAGCTGGTTTCACCACCAGCGACTGGAAAAATTCCCCTCTCCTCAAACCTTGCGCCAGAGCATTCACCAATAGCTCTTCAGACGCGGAGGGCAGTTCCAATTTAGCCATTGTAAACCTGTTGATGTAGGCGCGTAAGCTCTCATTCTCTTTCTACTTTGAGCTGAAAAGCTCAAGCGACATTTTTTGGTATTTACGGCAGCTCGTAAACTGGTGCAGGAAAGCTGAACTGAATTCGTCAAAATTACTGATAGATATCGGTGGCAGCTGGCTGAAAGAGCTGAGCTGATTTAGTGAAAGTCATCGGGAAGACCCGGCACATAACTGTGTCTGAGAATTTATGCACAGCCGCCGCGATCTCAAATTGACTCAAATGGTCCTAGGGATCAGTTGTCCCATTGTATTCGAAACCTAACGACCTGTAAGAGGCCGGAACGTCATCGTGCATGACTTCCTCAGTAAACGGGGTGCCCCTTCCCGCTGGAACCACACCATCATTCGTCATCTTCTTCCTAAATTCCCTCACCTCTTTCTGCAAACTTTGCATCTGTTCCATCAAGCCTGGATTATTGCGACTAGATGTTTCGCTATCGGAGCTGGAGAAATGCTCGTCCCTGTCCTGAAGCGGAGTTCGCCCTGCCGCCTGATTGCGCAATGGTTCGGTTTCCGTCGGTGGAATCGCCCGATCTGGCCGTACTCCTGAAGGTGGAGTTAACATCGCGACAAATTTTTTCTCCACGGCTGCTTCCACAACCTTGCCTATGAACTCAGACAGTTGCCTGAGCAAAGCATTATTTATCAGCCCCTCAATGACAGGCGGTGGTCCGTCTGAGGATGGCGGCGCGGCACCTGTCCTGGCTGTGGATGACGTCTCTGCCTCCCCTGGCCTTGCCGTCGACGGCTCAGCTGACCGTGGAATACCCCACGGCGCAGCGGAGCTCAGAGTTACGCCGAGCTCCCCCACCAAGTTTCGCCTTAAATCGTCCGAATCCATGCTCACGTCTTAGATTTGATTTTCCCACAGACGGCGCCAATTGTTCCGGCCCAAAAGATGACCAGTACCAAGAATACACTGAAAACCCCTGAACTCCAATCTGCACCACAAACACAAGTTAAAAAGGACCACCGGTGGTTTTCCGGCGGAAACCTCTCCGATGCTTAAGTCAGTAAGTGTTTGAGGTGTTTTCCAGAAAATAATAAGGAATGATCAAGAAAACAACATACCTTTCTCAGCCTTGAGGCTGAGATATTTATAACTTTCCTCCGTGAGGACCCCAGCCGGGATCCCGGGAGCACATACCGCGAATCATGGGCCGTTACGCAACCAATTCTGACAAGTGGTCCCACTTCTCTCTCTTACTCAGAAAATAGGTCTTCCCCGTTCCAGGTCTTCCTTTTCTCTTTCCTCTGTGTTACCTCAGTGTCCATACCGGGCTTGACTCCAGACAAGCATTTTTTGGTGAAGAGCTTTCACCATCTCAGGAGAGATCAAGAGCTGCACTCAACTTTTCCTGGTGTCCTGTTTTCCCAAGAGGCCTAGCCAGACCCTCGCTCAGGCTAAGCTGGTCTTGTTGTATTCTTTTTATTCACATTACTCCAGATCTTCAAATCAGATACCCCAGGTCAGGTCTGATCAATCTATTGCCCCATCAGTAGGGGTATCCCCGAAGGTCACTCAAAATCACTTGAATGCGGATCCAGAGGTGAGGTCGGTCAAACAGAAAAGAAGGCATTTCGGGGCAGAGCTGGATAAAGTAATTGAAGAAAAGGTGCAAAAGTTATTAAAAGTAGGCCATATTCGAGAAATCCAATAGAGTACTTTTCCAACGTCGTGATGATACCTAAAACAAGACAGAAGTGGAGGATGTGTGTAGATTTTCGTGACCTAAATAAAGCATGCCCGAAAGATCATTACCCGCTGCAACGAATTGATCAATTTGTGGATTCAACCTCTGGACGTGAGCTATTGAGCATGATGGATGCTTCACAAGGATACCATCATATACCGTTAGCAAAGGAGGACTAACCTAAGGTGATTTTTGTCACTTCGACAGGAACTTATTGCTTTGTGTCTATGACGTTTGGCTTGAAGAATGCAGGTGCGTTCTATCATCGATTAGTTGAAAAGATGGTCAAGGACCTGTTGGGGTCCACCATGGAGGTTTATGTGGATGACATGTTGGTGAAGAGTAGGAAAGCAGACTCTCATGTGTACGATCTAAGAAAAGCTTTTGACATACTTAGACAATATGAGATGAAACTCAATCCAAAGAAGTGCGCATTTGGTGTGCGATCTGGGAAGTTTCTGGGGTACATGGTAACTGAGAGAGGTATCGAGGTAAATCCAGAAAAGGCGCGAGATGTTTTGGAGATGCCACATCCTCAGATGGTACGCGAGGTTCAGGAATTAATAGGTCAAATCGCGGGCCTTAGACGTTTTATTTCCACGTCAGTAGAGAAAGGTGTGTCTTTCTTTAGGACGCTTAGAAAGGGGTCCAAGTTTGAGTGGACCAAAGAGGCTGCGGAAGATTTTGAGAAGCTTAAAGAATATCTGGCGGAAATACCACTTTTAACTAAGCAATGCCAGGGTAAGACCTGGTTTTGTATATATCTATTGGAGAGGCTGTGGTGAGTTCAGTGCTCATCAGGGAGGAAGAAGGCATGAAAAATCATATTTATTACATCAGCAGAATGTGAAGGGGTGTCGAACTAAATTATTCTTACCTAGAGAAAAGGACTTTTGCACTAATCTATACGGCAAGAAAGTTGCGGCCTTATTTTCTGGGTCACATGGTGAAGGTACGCACTAACTTATCTCTCAAGCAGGTCTTAAGTAATTTGAATGTATCTGGAAGACTGGTGAAATGGGCGGTATAATTAAGTGAATATGATGTGGTGTAAGAGTCTCCAACAGCTATCAAGGCGCAAGGGCTCGCGGATTTCTTATAGGATATGACAAGCTTGTGAGAACATTGGGAGGAACAGAAAACATGGCTTCTGCATACGGATGGATCAACTATGGTCTCAGGTGTTGGGCTGGGGATCGTCTTAACCATCTCGGAGGGGGAGAATTTTGATTTCGCAATCAAATTAGGGTTCAAGGTGTCTTAACCAATTTATCAATTACATTATTATCAATTTCTAATCAATTGGTCCTGAACAATGGCGCCAAGAATTTGTTTGCTATTTACTTTGAGTGTAATTTATCTAACCACAAGTGTACGTTGTAGATGTAGTACTTTTCGAGCAAGTTCGTATTGAATAAGGACCAAATCTTAGAAATTGACAAGTAATATTATCAATAAATTAGTTTTATCTAAATGAATGTAAATGAATATTTTTGTTATGCGCGTTTCCACGACGAATATAAAGGAACAAGGATATTAACTAATAATCAACAATTCACCAAGAACAAGAGCAAAAAGTATAAAATAGAAGTATTCAAATGATGAAGTGGATATTCTTGGGTTTGGGATTATAATGAACTTTCAATGCCTATCATCTTCAATCTATCAAGTGTTTTTGTGATTCAATCTACTATAAGTCAATCACAAGTATAGTTTAACCCTTCTCTCGAAGTGATTAAATCATGGATTCTAAATATGAGACACATTTTCAAGATCATTCCTAGAACTCCAAAAAGTTTTAAAGATTTATAAGACTTCACTACCAATCTCAAACCTCTCGGTCTTGTTGATTAGAGTGTTTTGAAAGCATATTGATAATTTTCATCTCTCGATTCAATTTCCCAAACCTATTAATTATAAATTTTTCTCAAGCAAATACAACTATCAAGCATAAAAGGTTGTCAATCAATTATGCAACAATGAATTACAAACATAAAAATAGCAAAGGGATCATACTTGAATGCAAATCCTCTTCAATCAACCAAGTATTGTTTGTGATCAAATTCAATATTTGTTAATAAAAAATATAGTTTAGCTCTTCTCTCGAAGTAATTAAATCTTGGATTCTAAACTCAAGACATGTTGTGAATCACACTTAGAACTCCAAAAATCTTCAAAGATTTATATAACACCACTTATAATCTCAAATTTCTTGATTTTGTTGATTAGAGAGTTTTGAATTTAAAGTTCTATTAACAACCCTCATCTCTCGATTTACGATTTGTTCAAACTAATAAGCATAAGAGGTTGTAAGTAAATTATGCATATATGTAATTCAAGAAACAAAAAATATTGATAGAATAATACTAATTGAAAAAAATATTTAAAACATCAATTGTTCATCGATTCTAAACCCCAGAATAGAATGAAATTAGCTAAACATAAATAAAATATAGGATAGATATTTAATCAAAAGTGATATTTATATGAAAATTTAAGAAAATATAAATCGTATGGATTATGGTGGATCCTTTGATCATTGTTTTCCAATATTTTTCTCATCTGAACTAAAACCTTTTAAGAATTACTCTATCTCAAACTTAGAGTTATTTGTGGTGGTGAATGATGATGAAGAGTTGTTCTATGATGAACCTCGGCAACTTATTGACCTCCTTTTTATAGTCTAAATGAAATATTAACATTTAAACTACATAAGTAATAGTTTATGGGATGTTCACAATCGGATTCGTGACTGCAAATGGGGTCGCGAATGGTCTCCGAGAAATATCCTGCAGTAGTGGGCCAACTTACGACCGCGAATGAGGTAGCCGACCAGTTTGTTAATTTGAATGGGGTCATGAACATTTATTGTAAAAATGGCCCACAGTAGTGGACATGTTTGCAATTGAGAATGGGGAGTCAATGAGTCCAGTTGACTCGCTAACTTTCTGAGCCCGCTCTAGTCTTGTCCCAAAGGACTCTTCTCTTTCCTAGCCTCAGCCCAAATCATCATTCTTTTCATTTTTATACTCCTTGAGGTTCAATTTGTCCAAGTTAGCTCCAAAATCCTATAAGAACAACCTAAATAAATAAAAAACACGTAATAATGTCCAAATAATATGAATTAAAGTAAAAAGATGGTAAAAGTGTATTTATCACCACCAAGTGGAAATAATCTATTATTGCCTTCGGCCATGATGCTCGTTATTCATTTAGTTACCGCTTATGATTTTTGAGCAATTGCTTCAAGTTCCGAATCAAATGTTTTTCACATATCAACACGTATAAATACCATATATCATCATATATCATCGCATATAACTGAATGGTAACAAATTTTTACAGGGTGCACCTAATAAATTGCCAAAATATAAATTAAAAAAATAAATACACTAAATATCTAGGAAATAAGTAGGATAAAACAATGATAACCAGGATCCCAAGATAATGGTTTCATTTAAAAACTTATTGTTCACAGATAACTAATGTTTATACTCACCATCTTAGAAAATAATCGCATAGTCTCATCTAGCTTTTCTCTCAAGACTCATAGAATTATAGATTAAATTACTCTATATTATCTTCACGCCATTTCGATTCATGCAATTTAACTTCCAATAGTATAAAATATCAAAGCTTTAATAAACCCCCGCACCCTTACTGTATACACAATGATTTATGTTAAGTAACTATAAGCCTAATATCCTCTATTTACTCTCGTTTTAGTATGATATTGCATAACATGTAAAAAGGGACTAAAACATGCATTCAAAATAAGATATTCGAATAAGGTAGAAACATAGAATCAAAGAAATATAAAACATTAATGAAAAAAAATTAAGAAATGATTGGCATTACTCTACAACATGTCTCGGATCAAAGTGTCTAACCAGGCATGGTGACTTCGAATCACATAAAGATGTTCATAAAACTCATCATGAAACTAAAGTAAATAAAAAATAGAAAAGATAATAACCACCACGAATTGAAACATTCATCTTGGTCTCCCTTGTCTCTTCCCATGGATAGATGGATGGTATTCCTCTTCTCTTAAAGCTCCTATAGATCCAAAATATCCTCCATATATGAAATTATCTGATACAATATCCTATGATGGATTCTCTCCGTTCAAGATGTATAGGGGTTTTTTATTGGGCTCAAAACCCTAATAAGACCAAAAGGCCGTGGCCTATTAAATTTCTTGTGTTGTGACCCTCAACCTTGCACACGACTTCAAATTCAAGTGCTTGTTTGAGTGCCTGCTCGGGTCTGCGCCCATATCCACTCACACAAAACCTGGCTCGGGGGCCAAATCGTGTGCTCCAATTCAGGGTTGTTTGCAACCGTATTTTCATGTTCGTTTTAACTCCTTTTCGTCTTTTATCATCATCATGAGTCTCTTACTTGTCTAGCTTGGGTTTGCCAATGCTCTCTCTTTGAATATGGTAAAAAATCTATCATTTTGACATTAAAAACAACAAAAATGAGCAAAGCCAAAATACCTTACTCCGCCTAAACAATTTTGACATCTTTTATATACTTTGGAAAAATTATAATACATCATATTAGAGGATATTGGGAGCCCAAAGACGGAGGATTAATGCCTTCCATCCATGGTACAAAAAGATGGAGTTCCCCCACCATGGCTTGAAATGCTTCTCCACTTTCTTTTTGTTATTAGATTAAGTTTGTTCATGTGTTATGCTAGGCATACTTAGTTTTTCTTATAACTATATTCAGTTAATCGGTTTGGTTCTGGACATGGGAGTAGATTGACGACTCGAGTTTTCTGGTATTAAAGTATTTCATTTGTTAATCATTTATTACCTATTCGTTTTATCTTGTTAATGATTCTTAGAAGTAAGATAGATGACGCAGATGGAGTAGATGCTCATCTGTCTGATGGGGGATATTATAACCTAGGATCTTGTTTAAGAAAAATTACGTATCTAGTTGAAATACTAGCTCATTTTAGGTTGTGCATGCGGATAATTTAATCTACAAACCTTTACTTACGTAACTAGAGTACGTGTTAGCTTCATGAATTTCTATTGGATTAGACTTTAATTAAAAGGTAATTTATCATAAAAGTTGTCAATCAAAACCATGTGTAAGTATCAATAGTTCTCTCATTGTATTTTAATATTTATTATATTTACTTTATTTATTTTTATTAATTATTACAAATTAATATTTGAACTTCGAAAAAATATCGAACAACTATGATTGAGGTACTTAATTGCTTTATATCTGTGGTACGACCTTGCCCAACCATAACAATGATTGAAACCCCATATACTTGCGCTGGTGAATTAAAGGTAAACATAGACTCACTTTTGAGGATTAATGAGTCTTGGTTGCGAGATAACTTTGTTTTCGGCTGAGAGTTGCATGATTCTTCCTTATATATATATTGATTTTTGATCTACTTTGCATAGGGATAAATTTAGATATTAGTGCATTGGTTGAGACTACCATTTTTTTTAAGTTGGGCTATGTTTGCATGCAAATTATGTATTTTTAAGGGTATATTGTATAGCATTTTAGAGGGTACACGTATGCTTTTCATATGATTTTCCTTGTTTTTTTAATTCATGGAAAATATTACACTTGTGGTGTTTTAGTTTTAATATATTAATTATAGATTTCTTAGCCTTTGTAGAACATGAGAATTGACAAACCCAAGGCGACCAAAGGATGCACAAGTATGGAAGAAGGAAGAAATGAAAGTTGAAAATGAGTCCAAGAATGCGAAATATATAGTCTTGAAGTAAAAGGCATTGCAACAATTTCGTATTTGAGCCATAAGTTTCTCATATGAAGTCCAAAAAAGTTGATTCAAGGAGATATGAAAAGATAAGGGATGGGGCTATATGTCACGGATGACAAGACTAGCCGCATCTCCATGATGAGCATGACGAGTCAAGCCAAACAATCTATTGGCAAAAGGGATGATGTGATTAAATGAGTGGATAACTTACTAGGGTGGATCATTGAGACCACAAAAAGATTCGAATACATAGAACATTGGCTAACTCGGATAGGCAAGAGGATCCATATGAAGAGTCTTCAAATACGGGTGTTGATAAGCGTGCGCGAGTCAAGCATAGCTAGTGTGTGCAACTCAGAAAAGACGTAGGATGACAGGTCTAGGAAGTGTTGTGAGTCAAATGGTGAGACCCGGTGGGATGATACATGTGAACAAGATGAGCTAGAGGTGCAGGTAGCAGCAGGCATGAGTACTGAGCACAAGGTGTATCAACATGTGAGCAGATTGCACGCTCTTAGGCGCACGCATGTGGTGTTGCCAGGATCTATTTTCCGAGAGAGGTGCGTGGCCTATGAAGATGTGAGAGAAGCCCAAAGACCTTCCCACTTACTTAGGGGAGTCAAAGGTTGTCCAGGACATCCCTTAGTTAGGTACTTACCTTATTATTAATTCTAGTTTTGAGTTTCCTTGGCAGTTAGTTTCCTAGTTGGTTGTTCTCCTAATTATTTAGGTCATATTTCCTTGTGTAATTAAAAGAGTATAGAAATAGAAGTCTGAGCATATAGTCAATCTACTAAGGCCTATAAAATGGGGGACTCAACACTTTATAATTCTCACCACGAGATTATCCATTAAGTTGATTAATTAGAGTTGAAGTGTTAAAAACCCCACATCACATTTTCGAACACTTTCCTTATAACTTCCTTTGTGGAGTGCCATAGGATCCATGGAGGAATGAGTTATCTAGCTTGAAGAACAATGGTCGAGCATGTTGATGCCATCACTGACCTGTATAGAGTGTTTAGAAGGGTTGCTTCAATGGAGGAGGATGGCTAGGTATTAGAGAATAGGTTAATGGGGAGCCTCGATAGCCGGATAAATCAAAGTTAGGAGGTTATTCTAGAAGATGCGATAGACGTTCTTCATATCATGATGAAGGAGCTATGTGACGAAGTCATGAAGCAACTCAAACACCTCGAGGGATGGCGAACTTCTACAATCGAGTGGGGGTTACATGGGAAGTGACCTAGAAGACAGAAATTCTGAGACTAGACATTTTTAGGATGAGTCCATTCAAAGGCTCAAGGAACGCCCGAGGATTTGATGATTTGATGTGGAGTGTAGAGTGGTACTTCATTATAGTGGAGATAAGGGATGACTACACAAAGATTCAAGCGGTGACATTTTCCTAGGTCGAGATGGCATTCCTATGGTGGAGGTGATGGGAGAGGGACAGAAAATAAAGCACTTTGTTGTTGATAATGCGGCAGGATCTCAAGATGGAGTTTAAGTGGTAGTTATATCCAAAGAATTCCGAGTTCGAGGTGAGGATGCCGTTAAAGTGACTCACGCACTTTAAATCCATCAAGAAGTATGTGATGGAGTTTCAAAAGATCGTGTTATATTTAACAAGCTAGATGGAGCAAGAGACTCTATTCACGTTCATAGATGGGCTCCAACCATGGGCCAAGTTAGAGATATAGCAAGTCGGCACGTAAGACGTATCAAAGGTGATAGCAGTGGAAGAGCAATTGATCGAGCTATGGCCCATTTGTGATAAGTTAAAAGTACCGTATCAGACAAAGAGAAAGGTGGGGGAGGTAACCCTCCAGGAAATGTATAGCAAAGGAACTGCACTTATAACCCATAGGGTAATTGAACAGGGGGAACAAGGGCGGGCTTATGATCCAAACTATGGAGCAACCAACCATTTGAGATAGACATGCCTGTTTAGGGAGAAATTGGCATATATTATGCAGGAAGGACAGGTCTTCGATGTTGGGGAAGCACGTATTAGCTCATTGCAACTGGTTAAGGATGTTCCAGGACTAATGGAGGAGATGCTAGAGTTGTGCCCAAAGGAAGTGGCAGGTAGATGAGAGGCGTTAGTAGAGTAGATCAGTTGGGATCCACCTCGAGGGATGGAGTTAATCAATGAGATAGCCTTAGCTCTACCAGACCCTACCGTGGAGTCAAGGGTAACATGTGGAGCAATGTGAACTAGGGAAATATATGAACATCCCGACAGGATGTCCCTCGAGGAGTTATGAGTAAGGTGTGAGTCTGGATAAACCCAAGAGGCTACATGCGATAGTAAGAGACCACTCGAGTCACACACCAAGCCCATGTTCGGGAGTCAACAAATATTGTGGGGTGAAAGTGACTTGTATATATTTATGTGTGTTTTTCATATATTTTTGTGTCTTGTTTTGCGTGCGTTAGTTGATTTTGAGTTGTGTTTTGTCTCATTTTTCTTTGTTTTGCATTTTCATAACTTTTGATGACTTTTTAGTGTTTCTCATATTCTTCTCTTATTTTTGTTGATATTTATGTTAGTTTGGGTTTTCTTGGTTTTAAGGTAGTCGAGCGGGCCCAAGCACGTTCTTGAGGATCAAAATCGACTCGATTTGATGAAAACATAACCCAAACCACAAAGAAAAACCATAAATTGATGACCGCTCAACGTCCAATCAATGCACCATTCTTTCACGCATCCATCGCATGTGTCGATTGACCTACCAAAGATCACCCGCCACCATCGATCAACACTCAATTGAAGGATAGTCAACACACGCCTCTTTTTATCACTGTCTACTGCCATCATTGATTGGTAGAAACCAATAGTAGAGACATCATCGATCGACGGCTTATCAACGGAAGGTCATTTTTTGCAAAGTTACCATGTTGCCCCCATGACTCACCCCTATATTATCCCACACTTCTCAGATACTAAGGAGACTTTTTAGTACCATTTATCACTTTCAAAAACCCTAGTAAACCTTATCCTCTTATTTATTTAATCATGAACCTCTAAACCTTTCCGTGTTTTCCTTACTCTGATAACTTTAACCTAGAAAATTTGTAGTTAATTTGTGTGGTGAAGCTCATTATATTTTTTTAAAATTTGTAACTCTTTAGGATCTTGAGACTTTGAAGAACATTACTACTTAGGATAACTCTTCAATCATGTTCTATTGCATTTGTCATGTGGAGTTCATGAATGTTTGAAACTATTTATTCTCTCGTGTAATTTGTAGCATGGATGTTTGAGTTTTTCATATGTTGTTAGTGAAACATCCTCTTCCTCCATTGATATGCTCTTGATCTTCTTTCAAGCTTCTTTCCTATTTTGGTATAGTTTATAAAGTTGGTAGTGAACGGCAAACTAGTTTAGCCAAACTAGTCATTTTCTTGCACATGGTTGACATTGTAAACTAATATCTTCATAGGGTATTTCAAGCATTGTAGTAGCACTTTTGACTTTATAATTTTAGTTTGAATGCTCTTTTCAAGCTTAAGTATTATTTTATTTAAGTTTATGACTTGTATTATTCTACTCTCTTTAATGGCTTCAAATATTTTTGTCAAGCTTTAGTTTAGTCTTATTTCCTTATCTTGTTTAAACAAAAGCCAACGATAATTAATCTTGTGTTTAGGTATACATATGAAAACAAATATGTTATTTCTGATTTTCATTCCTTCTGAGATACAACTTGAGTCACATCACTGCACTACGATCGACCCAATTCTATTGCGAGTGATACTCAAATATTGGTTAAAATAATGCATTCGAGATCACTTCAAAATTTGTCGCCATTGTCGGGGAAAGCTAAAAAAGTTTTCTAATTTTTGTGTTTGCACTTCATGACTTTAGCTTAGTTTTTTTACTTGTTCTACTTTCTTGTCTTGTTTTTGTTTTATTTTTCTTATTTTATTTGGTTTTCTTGTCCCACCGGTACATTAAATCGTTTGCACTTCATGACTTTAGCTTAGTTTTTTTACTTGTTCTATTTTTTTTGTCTTGTTTTTGTTTTATTTTTCTTATTTTATTTGGTTTTCTTGTCCCACCAGTACATTAAATCTTATTTGTTGAGTGTTGTGTGTGCAAGGTACATCAATGACAACAACCACTTCTTTTAAGATCCAAGATTTAACAACCCTAAAATGTCCAATTATTGAATTTCTCCACTATATGAAAACCTTTATGCTCTTCACGCCCCTTGACCGACTATTAGATTTATCCCTATAATTCAAGAGAGTGATCTCGAGGTTTGTTACTCCGATCTACTCCCTTTTTCGTGGGCTCCCAAGCGAGGATCCGCTATATGTTATGCCTGAGTACTATGTTGTCACTCAAACTTTCCCTCTTTAAGGCCTCACCAAAGATCGAGTGATGATGTGACTCTTTGTCTATACGTTGAAAGATTAGTGAAGGATGTGGTTGATTAATTTAAAACCTTCATTTCAAAAGTGGGATGAGTTCTACCATCGACTCATGGGGAAGTTCTATTCTCCTCAAGATGAAACTTTGGATCAACTATGTAGTAATCAATGGGCCCTGCCTACAAGTTCTTACAATCTAAGCTACAATGATCCATATGCTCCACAAGATCACTATGATCAGGTATCTGAACCTTACACCCCACCTCATAATTCTTACAATATGAAATATAATGATCAGTTTACCCAACCTCAACACTCTTATAATCCGAGCTTTCATACTTGAGGCGCTCCACTTGCCTCCCCTTCTTATTGCCTAAGCTATGCTTCGTATGCTCCACCCACCTCTAATTCCTTTTCTCTGAGCTATGACCCTTATGTTCCACCCACATCTAATTCCTATGATATAGGTTTCGAGCCTTATGCCCCACCTCCAAAAAGTAACGATTCAGAATATAATAATTTTTATGCTCCCCGTGCATCAAATTCTTATAATCTGAGCTGTGATTATTATCTTTCATCCCCTCCATGTAATAATCTAGGCTACAATCATCATACCACACCCCTTTCACCCATTTATATTCATGAGGGTTGTGATGAGGTAAAACAACTTACATTTGATGAATTGCCAATTCTTGATGTGGTGGAGCCCACATAGGTTGTTTTTATTTTAGATTAGAAGATATATTAGCGGATGTGTGTAAGGAGGTGGAGGTTGAGGGTTTGTATGTGTGCATCACTCCTCTTGTGCTTTTTGATGATTTTGTGGATGAGAGTGTGGGGGTGATACCATTAGAGATCCCCGTAGGTGTTCAAGATCTAAGCTTACTTGCTCTTTGTGAAGATGATGGAGTTGTGAAAACTTTAGAGGATATTGAGATTATCAAGCCTTGTTTAGAACCACCCAATGGATTATCAAAGCTTGAGTTTGATTTGGTGGATGAGTTAGGTGATAAGGAGTCTGATCACCCTTCCCTATGCCCAGATGTAGCATTACGTGCTTTTGAGAGCATTAAGGTAGTGATCAAGGAAATAATTGAGCTTGGGTTGGTCAATGATCGTTACTTTTGCTCTATATTTCTTGTTATTCTGATTACCAAGACTCATTCCACACTATCATTGACTTTTAACCTCTTCTTGGTGATCGACTATTCACGTTTTCAATCCCCTAAGAAAGTTAGAGTTCTCAGTTCCTTATTCTTACATCTTGCTCTTGATGCCCGCCCTTGTCGCCTACTTCTTCTTTTAAAATACATGAAGGTGTGCCACAGTCATCATCTTTTAAATAAGAACTTCTTTGGAGGAAACCCAAAGTTCTTGATTACTTTATTATGTTGTGTTTTCATTTGTTTTAGTTTGTAGTTTCTATGATTGTTCTTTTGTGGTTTGTGTTATCCTTTCACCTTGCATTATGTAAGTTCATAACTCAGGCCCTGGATTTTGGATGACATAAGTGGACTCTCCTTCTCATACTTTCTCGGTGGGGATATAATCTCTTAACCTCTTCTTTTGTTTTACTTTTCTTAGTTCTATTGTGGACATTGCATAGTTTTAAGTGTGGAGGAGGTTCCCTTTGATTTTGATATTTTATTGTATGCTTCTATGTGTGACGGATCGAGTCTTTATGTAGAAATTATATTTAGAACCTTGGTAAAGTGATGCAAGTTGAGCTTTGTGCGGTAGCTATATTTTTCCTTGAATGTTAGTGAAATTATCACTAGTACAAAAATAGGATTCAAGAACAGACATTTAAGAACGACTGAGGAGGCGGCGTTCTTGAATGTCAGGCGGTGGCATTTTTGTAATAAAAGTGTCACATACGAGAACGTCTTTTTTAATGACGTTCTGGTATACTGGATATCCAGAACGTCATTAAAAAGACGTTCTTGTATATTAGATATCGAGAACGTCATTAAAAAAGACGTTCTAGTATTTTAAATATCAAGAATGCCTTTAAAAATGACGTTCTCGTATTTTAAATATTGAAAACATCTTAAAAAAGACTTTCTGGTAGCATATTATTTTATGAATTAAAAAATATGTTAATAAAATTTTAATTTTGCCCTACTTCATCTCATCTATCCATATCCCGTCGTCTCAAGATCCCAATCCCCATCACCACGAAATCTACTCAGGCTTTTCCTCTATTCAGAGCCCCTCTTCACCGTCACAATCTTCATCATAATCGTCATGTCGGCACCGTCATTCTGCACCATGGAATTGAACTTTCTAACACCGTCGGTGGCCAACGAGTTCGTCTATCCATTAATGGACTTCAAGGCGGACATCGACTCGTAAATCAGAATCTCGTGGTACTCCAGCATCGATTGCTTGCCGGAGGTGGTTAGGTTTTTGAATTTGGGCATGAAACCCTTCATCGCGTCGTCTCTAGGGCTGGAAATCGTCAGCCCGCTCTCCACGTTGCTCTTGAACATCTCCGTCATGTCCGGATTCGCCAACAATATCTCGGCGAACACCTTGCAGCCGTGAGCCGACATGAGCGCCGAGATGTTCCTCTGGTCCAGCGCCGGCGCCTCCGCCTGGGAGGAAGGAAGGATGACGGAGATGTTGTTAGGTCCCAATGATGGAGAATTCGGAAATGAACACAGCTCAAGGTATGCATCTGTGTAACTTTTAGTCATCTATGCCTACAAACAATCATTTAGGTCCTGCCATTGCTTCATGTATAGTACTATATATGGGTGACCATTATGCAATGATCAGAAATCCAATTTATAGATATGAGATAATACATGAAAATGTTGTCACTATGAAGAAGTTAAACGGACATATTTTGGAAATCTATTGTGCAACGCCTGATCTTGTATATGTTAAGTCTAATTTCCTTTCTATTTATTTATTCTTTATTTTGAGTTATTTCTGATGCACTTTAAGGCTTTATCAGGAGTAATGCTGTAATTTCTCGAAAACCAAAAATAAGGTGGCAATTGTACGTTTTCAAGGGTGGTGAAGAACAAGAAAAATGGTCTGAGCTTCTTGAGCTTCATTGGTCCGAGCCTCTAGAGGTGTTCATTTTTTTTTTAATTTTATTTTATTTTTTTGCTTGGGATTGTGTATGTTGTGCCTTGTTTGTATTTGTAGATTTCAAATTCTGGCTCTTGTTTTTGTTCCTCCAATATGTGAAATTTGCCTTTGTTTACAGGTGATACAATTGCATATTTATTTTGATGTTTATTTATGAAGTATGGTGTGAAATACTATATAAGAACATATGTGGCTGCATGGTGAAAATTCTAAAATTGCAGAAACGTGTAATAGCCTGAGTATATTATTAAAGAAACCTGTGTGTATGCTCAAGTTGAAAAAAGTTACGCATAATTGAAATCTGAAGCTTGTCTTGTGGAATTTTATTTGTTATTAAAATTTTTGGTGTCCATCCATATGAACATGTGCATCAAATTATTGTGTATAATCGTATGTGGTTATGGGATTCACAATTGCATGGTTTAGTCTTTGTTGTGGCTACCTGATTCATTGGGTTCATCTCATGTGCATGGTCTTATAGTTAATATAGCTTCGGCTTTTCTCTAGTTACCGCATATTCTTTATATCGTAGTCTTTTTTTGATCCATTTGAATGCAGTACTGAGAATCAAGGGAAGCTTGTTGAAGAACTGGCTAGAGCTGATGCTGTTGTTCTTACTTATGCATGTGATAGACCTGAAACTCTTGATAGATTAAGTACTTATTGGCTTCCTGAACTTCGACGATTAGAGGTGATTATTGAAAACATATTACTCTTGATCTAACAGAAGTTCTGCCACTGTTCCCTTCAGCTCGGATAATTTATTACCTAGTTCTTGTTTAATGTTTTATATTGCCTTTCAAACGTTGGATTCCATAAGCTCTTTGCTAGTTATCTTATAATTTATCTTTTTATAATTTGGTTATACATGTCTTGGAAGGTTCGAGTCCCTGTTATTGTGGTGGGTTGCATGCTAGATAAGAGAGGTGATCAACAGCCTGTTAGCCTGGAGCAAGTTATGTCACCAATAATGCAACAGTTTCGGGAGATTGAGACTTGCATCGAATGTTCTGCTTTAAATCATATTCAGGTACTAATATCTGAAATTCAGTACAATGGGTTTAATTTTGGTATCTAAGAGACTGTCGAATGCATTAAATTTTCCCTGTGTAATAATCGTAAGCTTTTGTCAAGCAACTTCTCAACATATATGGCTTTGTTGTTTACATATTTCGGTTACTTCCACTTTTTCCTTGTTGATACAAGGAAATGTTGCAATTATCAGGTAATTGGTCCATGTCAATTGTCATAAGGATTATGACTCTATATGCTCATTATAGATCTGCATACATTTGTTGTTTTAAAACTCTTTACTCCCTCCGCCCCAAAATAATTGTTGTTTAGCCCCTCTTTTTTGTCCCAAAATAATTGTTGTTCTAGGACAACAATTATTACCCTTATTGTTTCTAAATTATGTTATAATATCTTCAAAATTGAGTGTTAGAAATATAAAATTTTCTTAATTTGTGTTAAATCTCTAGAACGACAACTATTTTGTAAATTCTTTTATTACGTTTTTCCATCTCTTAAAATTAAAACTGCTTAATTAACTTTGCTGTTTTCTTTTTGCAGATTCCCGAGGTATTCTACTATGCACAAAAGGTTGTGCTTCATCCAACTGCTCCACTATTCGATCAGGAGCAACAAGTTCTCAAACCTCGATGCGTGAGGGCTTTGAAAAGAATCTTTATTCTCCGCGATCATGACAGGGATGGGCCCCTCAGCGATGCAGAGTTGAATGGCTTTCAGGTTAGTTTCTTCTGATTCTGGCTAAATCATTGTGTTAATGTCTATGTGTTCTTCTGATATAGTATCAATAACTTTACATATGCCTTGTATCAGTTTATACTAGTGAGTCAATCTGGCATGATTGTGTAATAAATCCAGGTCAAGTGTTTCAATGCCCCCCTACAACCATCTGAAATAGTGGGTGTTAAGAGTGTTTCCATCACCAGTAATTTTCTAGACAAACTCGTGTCAAACCGCCTAACGGAATGTACTCCATTAGGCAGAGCCAAATTTTAGTTTTTCAGTTTTCCTTCATTTTTTATGATTATTCTTTTTTTTTTTGGTATTTGTTTATTCAATTTTAAGATTTAGTTTTAGGGGACATGCTTAACGGTGAGGCGGTTTGACAGGAGTGCGCCTCAATTTTCTAATATATCTATTCACATATCAAATTTGTCACAAAACATGTTGCTTATGGGTCTGCGGCATAATTTATGTTTGTGCAAGTGCAGTTTGAGCCAGCTCCAAGGAGAGGAGAACCTGATGTTACCCGGAGGACGCCCGACTATTTCTTGTAGAGGCTGACAATTTGTAGACTCTTTTTGCCTGCATTGCATGATGATGCATGCCATCAGTCTGAGGTGCTTCCTTGCCGTTTCCTGAGACTTGAGCATGAAGTTACTGGGCGGGCCTTTTTTGATGAAAGGTGGTGTGACTGAGAAAAAGGCATGTAAGATGATAGATAAAGCCCGTTGCCTTAAGTTATAACCTAGTTGGGTTAGGGGATATGCATTTGTGTATCGTGTTTTATAAAATTTTTTATGTTTTATTGTTACCCGCCTAAAAATAATTTTATTCTTTGTTTTTCTCTTTATTTTCCTTTAAATCACTGTCATTCTGTGGACAAGTGTTTTGAACTGATATTTATCAATTTTCACTATTACTTTTGAAGAGTGATATAAATGTTCATGGGAGTTTGTTATAAGTTAATCATACGAGTGATAAGCATTCTGTTCGAGGATTACGACCAACGTCGTTTATGGGAAGTTTTTAGGTAACTCTGATTTTTTTTTTAATTGGGATTTTGTGTATGGTGTTATTGTTGTTGTTGTTTTTTAATTTGTTTTTTGAATATGGAATAGTTTTTAAGAGGCTTTTCTGTACTGAATTTCTGAAGTTTTTCTTTGAGCGGTTCGATGTTGCGCTGTGGTCCTCTGCCAGAGAGTTAGTAACACACTGCTATTTAACAGCTTATTTACTTATTTGTCTCAAAATTGCAAATTTGGCCCTCTAATTTTAGAGTCTGGATATCAGTGCCTTCATAAAGAGGAGAAGCCCTTATTTCTGAAAGAATTGAAGGACATATGGGAACATAAGTATTACAAAGGACAATATTCTACAACAAATATCCTGTTAATTGATGATGAACCCCACACATTCCTACTCAATCTTGTACTCATCAGTTTGATTATTTCTTTAATTATTGTATTTCATCTCGCTTTTTCAAGATTATAAATACCCCCAAGTGTTAACAGCACCCTTATAAGTTATATAGCTTTTGATTAAACAAATACCCTCTCTGAGCTGTATAATTTTATGCTTTTTTTTTTTTTAACTAGGCTAAATTTTCCTTTTTTTTTTCTTGGCAGCCCAACACAGCAATTTTTCCCCAACCATACAAGAAGCATGACAGGCAGGATACATTGTTAGGTAAGTAAAATACAAATTATTATTATTATTATTATATTATTATTATTATTATTATTATTATTATTATTATTATTATTATTATTATTATTATTATTATATTTCTGTTAAACTTTTTTAGGTCCAAACGGTGAGTTGCGTAAGTATCTGGATGGCCTTGCTGATGCTAAAGATGTCCTGACTTATGTGAAGGATCATCCTTTTGGACAGACTCCGATCACACCATCACACCCTGATTGGAGCTATTATGCGAAAATTACTCGTCGTTTTGGCAAGAAAGAAGATGAAGCTGAGAGTTCTGCTAAGTGAACATGAAAAAGTGAGGATTATATCTTCACAATGTGAAGCCCCTGGAAATCTGTCTCTTCATTGGTATGGTCAGTTCCTAAACTTGCTAATGAAGATTTACAAGAAATGCTAATATAAGGGTATTTTTAAAATTTTCTCGTTGCAAGTAAATGTGAAGAGTGAGCCTACTTGCAGTGTTTTTAGTAAGCCCACACACCCATAATATAATAATATTGTCACCACATTAAAAGACTAACATACGCTCACTAGCTTACACACACCCTAATACGACCATTTACGGTTCTAATTAGCTCATTCTGATGATCATGTCTTTATTCGTGCTGGAATGTATTTACGTTGACCATTTTACCCCTGTCATTGAGAAGAAAAACACTTTATTAAGGGTAATAAGGTCATTTAGTTTCCCTCTTTGGTTTGTTAGTACAAACCTAAAATTATAAGGTCATTTTTTATTTGTTTTTGGAATTTTAGTTTACTAAAAGAATTGTTAAGTTTTACAAAGTACTCTAAACTATAAAGTCTGAAATTACAAAGTACTCTAAACTATAAAGTCTGAAATTATGTATTTTCTTAATTAATGAACAAATTGTTGATTTTCCTTCAATAGCTAAATCTCTTGAGTGAACTTTTTTTCTTTTGAGAGGTTAGTGTTTGTGTTCCTCTTAAGTTGATATTTTCAATAGTTAAATTTCTTGAGTTTGAAACTGTACTTGGTTTCATGAATAGGTTTCTCAAAATCAAAGATGATATTGCATTACCAAGGATGCGATCGAGAGGCCCGGATTGTACGTCATGAAGCCTCAAAGGATGATATTTCACACGAAGCCCCTGTTTGGATTGATCACCATGTATAGGGTGTGCAATATTTTGGAGTGTAAGAAATATACTATTTGTGGATAACTTGAATGGTAACAAAATAGGTACTCATAGACTTTTGTGAATTTCTATTTTAAGACTTGGTGATCGTGTATTTGGATACTTGTGTTGTTTGGATTGACATATTATGGTGATTGTGTATTATTGTTATTAATGACATGTGCTGGTGATCTTGGGATTATATAAATGAAATGTGTTTTGTGATTTAATTAGGTACTAGAATTGTGATATATGAGCAGGCCTGAAAAGTAAATATAAATCTGGAATGAAATTCCAGAAATATAAAAATCTAGAACGGTTATCAAAAAACCATCTAGAAAACAAAGATTCTAGAACGCCTATTTTTAGAGGCGTTCTGAAAAGTGTACTTTCGAGAACGCCTGAAAAAGGGACGTTCTGGAAAGTGTACTTTCCAGAATGGCTGAAAAAAGGACGTTCTAGAAAGTTATTTTCCAGAACGGGCGAAACCTGTAAAATCGACTTTCTAGAATGGCTGAAATTTTTTTAAGAACGTCTCTGAAAATCGTTCTTGAAAGTCTGACAATCAAGAACGCCTCAGCAGAGCGTTCTTGATTGTCAGACTTTTAAGAACAGCTCCATACAGAACGCCTCAGCAGGGCGTTCTTCATCTGCAGAAACAGGCATTCTCAAAAGCTGTTTCTGCACTAGTGTATGGGGCTTGAAATGTAGGATTTTGTGAGAGTAAATGAGCCCTGTACTATAGGTGTGTAGCTTGAGAAAAAGTCGACTACTCTTTATTAACCACATTCTAGATTGCCCACCATATGATTATTTGCAATTTTACTTTTGGAGTCTTTATACTTCACTCCATGTGCATTATCGAGGAAATTATAAGTTTCAATTAGAAACAAGTCTCATATTTGATGAAACACTCGTTTCTGCTATTTATAGCTTGTATTGTACTTATGTTTGTTAAGAACCTTGCCTTTTGAGTACTCAAAAAAAGAGGGAAAAAAAAAAGATGAATAATACTAGGATTTCTATGAAAATCCTTGTACTAGTGAGGTGAACGTAATAAGCTTTGTAACCCTTGTACGTATTTTTTATATTCAGAGATTTTTTGTAACGAGGTGCATAGATGATTGGGTTATTAGGATGCCAACTTAGTTTACTTGCCACATGGATAGGCCTTGGCCCGTGTACTGACACAAATCTTGCATGAAAGGCAACTCATTATGTTAGCGGATGAGGTTTGTCTAGGTTATCCATTCCAAGGCGTGAAATATATCTTAGTCGGTGTTTCAAATATAATCTTTCACGAGTGCTTCATTTTTTATAAGCTATGTTCATTCATTGGGGTTAGAGCATAAAATTCTTTATGATTAGGATAGTTTTCCTCGAGGACAAGCAAAAAGCTTAGTGTCGGGGAGTTATTTTTTCCATATTTGTATGTGTTTTTTGTATATGTTTGTGTCTTATTTTACATGTTTTGCATGTGTTTTTGTCGTTTTTTTGGTCAATTTGGCTTATTTTGCATTTTTGTAGTTTGTTTTATCTTTTCAGTCTTTTTTGTGCTTTTTCATATTTTTGTGAAATTTTATGTTATTTTGTTTCTCTTGATAAAAGGATGGTCAACCTGAGCATTGGTCAAGGTCGGAAGATGATCTAAGCCTGATGGATTCAATGACAAGTGTCGACAAGTTTCTGGTGCGAAAATCGAGTGAAAATGATGATAAATGTGGCCATTTACATTGTTGGTCCACGTATTCGCTCATTGGATGTGGCAATTTCCGTAATATGAGCATCCTAAAATCTTCTTGTATTTCATACCATTAGAAACCTAAGAGGGTTATCTAAAATTTTGTGTTTACCAATTTTCCCAATTCAAAATTTTAGAGGGTAAACAGAAGCTTGAAGTTTAAACATTGCACTAAATTCCAAAATGTGGCAGTTCGTGTTTTGGAGGTGATAACTCTCTCAAAAAAACTCCAAATGAAAGCCAAGAAGTGGGGATACAATTTTTATTTAGACATCCATACTGATTTAGAGACTAAGAGACTCAAGATGCCTACAGACTACACGTGTTCTGCACCCATCGACCAATCGTCGATCGACGTCCTATAGACCAGAACTACTGGACTCCATCCGTAGGTGATTGACGGTCCATCGATGAGAGATATTGTCTTTCCCATCCAAGTGGCCATTTTTGACACCAATATAACTATTTTGCCCTTCTTTCACCCTATAACTCACCATACATACTCAATCATCTTCTCTCTTCCCATCTCGTTCTCATCCTCTCCTCTCCACTCTCTTCACTACATTATCATTTTTCTTCAAGTTTTAGAAATAAATGTGGAATCCTTTGCATTTCTTGGATTGTGGATGCAAACTCAAGTTTATTGTATTATCTTTTATTTAAGTTTGTAGAATCCTCTTCTTTTGGGTGGTAGCTTTGGCTTTTCTCTCTTTCTTATTTTCTTGTAGGATTTATAAATGGAATGAAACTCTTGATTCTCTTGTGTAATTTATAGTTTGGATATTGAATATTTTCATGTGTTCTTAGTAAATCCTCCATTTTCATGTTCTTGCTAATGTTTCAAGCTTATTTCTTCTTTTCGTATTCTAGATGATGGTGATAGTGGAAAAGCAAATGGGTTTAGCCAATTTTTTGCATGAAGTTGACTTGCAGCCTAGAATGATTCTTAGGTTTGTAGATTAATAATATTAGATTCTTTGACTTATTTAGAGTAGTTTAATTTAATTTTCCCTCCCTTTATTTTATTAGTTTATTTTGTTTAAAGTTTACGAAATTCATGATTTCTCTAACTTTATGTTCTTGATTTCCAAACTCCAAGCTTTTGTTGTAATTTCATTTTCCTTTAGTTTTAAGTGTTGTTGGATTATGATCTTTTATTGGGTGGATGTTATTCATACTTCTTCTTAGTTTATATTATTGAGATTCTTCATGATTGCTGGATAAATTTTATGGTTCTAGGGTGTAGACGTGTTTAGAATCATCAATTGGAGGTTATTGGCTATTTAATTGAGAATTGGGATTGGAAACACCACTATGTATATTAAATGTTTGATAAATATCTAATCAATCATAGAGATGAGCCTAGAGACCTCGACCCTCATTTAATTGATCTTTTTAAGGTTTCAATTTCAATTTTTGTAATTTTTCTCTTTATTTTCTATATGTGATTTAAACACAAAACACTTCCGATTAGTCTTCCTTCTGATATACGACTTGAGTCACCTCGCTACACTACGATCGACTCCGTTCTCTTGCCGGTGATTCTCAAAACATTTGTAAGAAATAGTGCATTTGAGATCATCTAAATTACATGTTTCTTGAAGAGGGCGAAAGAGGCCCGTTATCATCTTTGTCGAGGTAACGAATGACGAGGAGAAGTCGTTGATCAATGTTCTTAAAAAATTCTAATGAGCCATCAGTTGGAGTTTGAGAGACATCAAGAGAATTAGCCCCGCCACGTGCATACATCGTATTATTTTGGAGAAGGGAGCAAAGTCAGTGCGAAGGTCAAAGATGTTTGAGTCCAAAATTTATGGAAGTTGTGAGGAGATTTTTAAGCTAATTGATGAATGAATCATCTTTGATGTACCCGATAGTAAGTGGGTGAGACCCATTTACGTGGCTCTGAAGAATGGATATGATAATTTAAAGTGATAAGGGCGAGATCATGCCCACTCTATTAACCACCTGTTAGCACATGTACATCGACTATATGAATCTCAATTTCACCACAAAGAAGGACCAATTTCCACTCCTATTTATTGATCAATTGCTCAACAAGTTAGCTATCCACCAATACTATTTCTTCCTTGATGGCCTTTCTAGATACTATCAAGTAGCCATCACTCCGGAGGATCAAAGGAAGATAACCTTCACATGACCATTCAGGACGTTCCCCTAATGGAGGATGCATTTTAGCTTTTGCAATGCACCGACAATCTTCCACCATTTCATGCTCTCCATCTTCATGGACATGATCGATAATTACCTCAAGGTCTTCATGGATGACTTTTCGGTATTTGTCTCATCATTTACTTGTTGTTTAAATAATCTAACTAAGGTTCTTGAAAGTCGCATTACTAAAAATCTAATCTTGATTTGGGAAAGAGCCATTTCATGGTTCGAAGTGGTATATTTTTGTGTCATGTTGTGTTATCTCGAGGGATTAAGGTGGGTAAAGTAAGAATTGATGTTATTGAAAACCTCCGAGCCCCCATGAATGTGAAAGGAATTAGAAGCTTTTTAGGGTATGTGGGTTTCTAAAGGCATTTTATTAAAGTTTTCTTGAAAATTAGTTGTTAGTTATGTAATTTACTTTAAAATGATGTACCCTTTAATTTTGAAAAGTCTTTCTTTGTGGCTTTGAATTCAATAAAAAGTAGTTTGATTACGGCTTCAGTGGTTGTTTCTCCAGATTGATCCCTACCGTTTGAGATAATGTGTGATGCATTGAACGATGCAGTAGGGGTGGTCTTGGGGCAATGTGTAGATACACTTTTATGAGTGGTCTACTAGGATATTTTTATGTTAAACGATGCTAAAAATATTACACCACCACTGAGAAGGAGCTTTTAGCCATCGAGTTTTCGCTTGAAATTTTTCGTGCTTATATTATTGGTTCAAGAGTGGTTGTGCATAGTAATCATGCTGCATTAAATTATAGTTTTAATAAATCTGAAGCCAAACCACATTTGATTATATGGATTTTAATGCTTCAAGAGTTTAATGTAGAAATTAAAGATAGAAAAGGGTGTGAAAATGTTGTTGTTGAGCACCCTTCTCGGCATGTTGTTAGTGATGAAGAGCACGTTTCTATTTGAAAAACTTTTCCTCATGAGAACTTGTTTAGTGTTTCTTCCACTCCTTGGTATGCTGATATTGTGAATTATCTTGCTTTTGACCTAATCTATCTTTCTAAGAATGGAATAGATTTCTCACCCATTGTAGGGGATGCTATTGGGATGACCTACAGTTATTCAAGATTGGAAAAGACGGAGTCATGAGGAGTTCCAAAAGAGGAGCAATGAGACATATTATCTTTTTGCCATGATCTCCAATGTGGTGGGCACTTCAGATACCAAAAGACCGCGTCCAAGATTCTCCAATCAGGTTTTGAGTGGCTGACACTTTTTAAAGATGCCCATAAATATTGAAAGTCTTGTGATCATTGCCAACTCACCGAGAGTATCGGCAAAAGAAACAAGATGACCTTGACAATTAAACTTGTTATGGAAGTTTTTGACGTTTGGGGAATAAATTTATCATTCGACCATGAGTACATTCTAGTTGGGGTGGACTATGTACTCATTTAAGTAGGTTGAAGTTATCCCCACGAAGAAGTGTGAAGTCGAGGTTGTGCTCAATTTCATACAATATAATAACTTTTGTCAATTCGGCATCCCATGTGTGATTATAAGCGATGGTGGAGCGCAATTTCGCAACAAGCTCTTTGAATAATTGATGGGATAATATGGAGTGAAGCATAGGGTGGATACGTCCTACCATCTTCAAACATCGAACCAAGTGAGACAATTTATATGAAAATAAGGGGATCCTTGAGAAGACCGTGCAACCAAATCGAAAAGATTGCTCGAAGAAGTTGACCGACGCAATTTAAGCTTATAGAACTACTCATAAAATGGTTCTCGAGATGACTCCCTACAAGCTAGATTATGGGAGAGCATGTCGTCTCCCAGTTGAGATGGAGCATCATGCTCATTGGGGCATTAGATCCATCAAATTATGATTCGAAGCAAGCCGGAGATGAACAAAATCTCTAAATCTCAGAACTTGATGAGATTAGAAATGAGGCATATGATAGTGCCCAGATTTAAAAGGGTAAATTCAAGATCATTAACGAAAAGAAGCTCATTCTAAAAGATTTTAAATTCAGCATGCAAGTCCTCCTTTACAACTCCTGGATCAGGTTTTTTTCCCAGAAAGCTTAAATCAAAGTAGAGACAGCTCATTTTGGTCGAAGAAGGGATGCTTTTAGGGATGGTTAAGTTGTATAATCAGCAGTCACAAGATCATTTTCCCATGAACGGCCATCATGTTAACCCCTATCTTTATTGGTCATTGCAACCTCAAGATAAGAAAATCATCATCATTGACGATGCTCCCATTGCAAAATCTTAACTTACATAAGTTCATCAAGCTAGAGACGTTGAATAAATATTTTCTAGGAGGTAACCCAAGTTCTTATTTTTCATTTCTTTTAAAATCTTTGTAAAGCCTTCTTCTTAATCTCTCATTTCTTCCATTTTATTTGTTTTTCCTTATTTTTTGCTTTGTAGGGGTTAATTTGTCAAGGTTCAAGAGCCATTTAGGCATGCCTGGGGCCATTTTTGAAGAACTAGACATTTTGCTTGAGAAACGGCGAGAAATGAAGCAAAAACGAGGATTGTGGTGTGCAGGGAACCAGCCATCGATTGACGTGTGATCAACGGGAGTAGCTTATACTCAATCGATGTATAGAGATGCCCAATCGATGCTCAATCGACAAAATCCTACACCTCCATCGATAGCCCATCGATCGATGTAATACCTCTATCGGTGTCCGTCTATTAATTCAAGTTTGACAGGAGTAGCCTGTACTCAATCAACGGCTGGCGATGCCCCATCTACTCTCAATCGATGCTTCTCTGGGTACTCAATAATGGCCCATCGATCAACACATGATCAATGGGCCCCTTTTTCTGCCTGGATCAGGGCAACCCGATCCACCTGTTCTACTCGGTCCACTCTGACCCTGCCAATTCCTACTCAATAAAGGAGAGCACTCGGCCTATCCGCCCAACCCTATCCGTGACTTCTGGTGGCCTTTATATAAAAAAACACATGACACACTCATTTAATTGTTAAATAAATTCAGTGTCCATTTTCCTTTCTTCCATCACCCTTTAACTACAGGAACCTCCCAAAACTTATGGTAGCTTCTCTAATTGTTGCCCAACCTCCGGTGACTCTCCACCCTCTATCCAACCTCTGGAACCACAATTCTCTCCAATTTCCCACAGTAAAGCGGACTGAGCCGATTTTGTCCAAATTTGTTCATCGGTTTTATCCAAGTGTTTAAGGCACTTTGCTTAATCCAGTTTATTGTTATAATTGGTGTGTAAATATTCTTAGTTGGATTTGGTGGTTTGTGTTGCTCTTCATTGACAACTATCTTCCTATTTTCACCTTTGCACGCCAAGGGTTAAACAAAATGCCCCATTGATCTTACAATGTTATCTTCAAGAACGGGCATGAAAAAGGACATATCGATGAAATATGGGGCCTCATTTCCCATATACAATAAAGGAGGAGGGTAAAACTCATCACTTAGCCTCAACTCCAGAAATCATGGTTCCTCGAGCCACAAATTTGGCACTAACGGAGGCATCAGCGCTTGAAGAATGGGCATATTACGAGGCGGTTGTGAGACATATTGAAACACTCGGTGTACAATTTTTTCTTGGATGGAGCTCCCCGGGTATAAATAACAAGTACTTGAGTTTTACAACACCTTCATCTCATTCATTGATGGGACATTCACTTCGAGGGAAATGAGGTTTAGTGAGCCTGGGAATGATAGGAAGTGTTTGGATTCGATTTTAATGACTTTCCTCTAGGGTATATAACGAGATGGCCTGTTGGAATAAGTTAGAGGGAGGCAACATAATCTCTCTTGAGAGGTTTCTAGTATGAGGATCAAAGTCAATGACATCTACGTTGTATACAAATTACTCTCCTATGTCGTGATATTTAAGAAAGAGGCCACCAATATTATAAAACTCAATCTCTATGTCTTATGGGGCCTTATCAACAACTGGCGACTGCATCTATTTCCACTCATTCTAACTGGGATCTCCAACATCTTGAAACCCAAAATTAGTATCAAGACACCTCTCCTTTTATTCTCCCCACTTATAACAAGCTTCTAGTGCGATGCAGATAAGTTGAATCTCACAAAAATCGGGATAAAATATCTCTCGATGACCCCACATTCAATATTGCACTCGTCCTGAGCCAGAGCATCCGCACGTGGTGGATCATCGCCCTCTCATGCCAATGAGGTTGATCCTAAAGATGGGTTGGACACTAATTCGGGCCCGAGTCAAGGATATGAACAATTATTTGAGGAGAATCGGGAGCTTTAATTGAAGATGCTCGAGAAGCTCCAACTTATCGATGAAATAGATAACAATCATTAAAGCACTTGTCAATTTTTTAAGAAGCTTAAGGCTTGTCTCTCCTGACTCGAGGGTCGCTTAGGCCACTCATCATCCTCTTATGTGATTGAATATGGGTGTAGACGATAATCCTCCCCCTCCCTTTTGTTTTTTTATTTAGTGCACCAAAAAAATAAAATATACAAAAATAATAATACAAAAAAAAATTAAAACTTTTTGAAAAATTCATAAAAATAATTTTCTTTTGTACATTTTGATGTCTTTCTTTTATTTTAAAGTTTTATTTTGTTGTTTATGTTCATTTTTCCCACTTACCCCTTTTTGTAGGTCCCTATCGCCTCGAACACCAGTTGGTTGTCACACCATTCTCAACTCTTCACCTCAAGTATGATTATAGGTTGTATCACTTTCCCTTTGCATTTACCTTATTTCATTTTGTGTATAATATTAACATTACATAGGTTTAAGTGTGGGGGGATTTTATTCTTATTTTGTTTTGTATGCTTGCTCATGGATATTATCTGAGTCATGTGGATTGATGTTACTTGGAACCTTGACGAAGTGACTTGGTTAGATGCTTTAGTGAGGTTGTTTGGACTTCCATTCGGTATTAGTATAACTGTGGGGCATGAAGTGTGGGAAACATATGAAGTGTTTTATCTTATTCTATTCGTGTAATTCATTTCGAGAGTCGAATACTCTCTACTAGCACTATTCTCAAATTACCTCTATAGGGATTTATGTTTTTTTTTTTAATTTTGGAGATGTCAAAAACTCCACGTGCATATCGTGAAATGTCGTAAGTTGCAATTAACAACAGAAGATCGGAGCCAATGAACTCTCATTTTTGTGTTGTAAATATTGTGTTTGCTTAGTACCTCGCCTTTACGAGTGCTCAAAAAAGGAAGAAGAAAAAAGTAAAGGGTGCAAATTTAACAAAAAATATAAATAACTAAGGATGCGTTAACTATATCCGTGAAGTTATGATTGTAATAAACGTTGAATCCTTTCACGTATTTCTAGTTTTTAAAGATTTTAGATGTTATTATTACAGAGGTTCATAGATGATTGGGCTAGTAGGGTGCTGATTTAGTGGATTGATCATGGTTGGGGCATCGATGGGGGACGTGCATGAAGGGAAACTCGTTACTATTAGGCATATGGAAGGGATTCCAAATCTCTTATCTCAACATACAATGTTGTTCTTTTAGTCAAGTTTCCATTTGATTTTATACACAACTCCTCGAATCATTTGAATGCATTAGTTTTTGGTTCATCGGGGGATTAGGTTTTTCTTGTCTATGTCTAGACTCAGTTTTTCTTGAGGACAAGTAAAAACCTAAGTGTGGGAGAGTTGATTTATTCACATTTTTGCATGTTTTTTTTTATGTTTTCATGTCTTGTTTTACGTTCTTTAGTTGGGTTCGAGACATGTTTTGTCTCATTATTTGTTTTTCATTTTCATATCTTTTGATGAGTTCTTAGTGTTTTTTGTATTTTTATCTTATTTTGGTAGAGATATGTTAGATTAGGTTTTCTTGGTTTTAAGACAGTCGAGTGGGCCCAAGCGCGTTCCCGAGGATCGCAATCAACTGATTTGACAAAAGCGTGACGTGAACCCATATATTACAACCGTCAATCGAGGGCCAATCAATGCACCTTTCCCACCCACGTCGATGACATGAATAGATCAACTTACTGAGGATCACCTACCACCATCGATAGACAATCAATTGATGGCCAATGGATGCATGCCTATTTTCTACCATCGACGGCTATCAATTATCAGTAGCTACCGACAACAAAAACACCAACGATCAATGAAAGGCCATTTTTGGCAAAGTTAAAATTTCTCCCCCATGATTTACTCCTATATAATCCCACACCTCCCAGCTGCAAAGGGGACTTTTAACTACCATTTCTGACTTACAAAAACCCTAGTAAAACTTGTTTCCTTATCTTCTTCAAGCATGACCCTCTAAACCCTTCTTGTTTTCCTTACTCTTATAAGTTTAATCAAGAAAAATAGTAGTTAAATTGTGTGTTGAAGCTCATTATGTTGTGGTGAAATTTGTAACTCTTTTGTCTTTTAGACTTTGAGGAATATTACTACTTAGGGTAATTCTCAATTCATATTTTATTGCATTTTTCTTATGGAATTTATGAATGTTTAAAACTATTGATTCTCTCGTGCAATTTGCAGCGCAGTTGTTGAGTTTTTCATGTGTTGTTAGTGAAACCTCCTTTTTCCTCAATTGTTATTCTCTTGCTCCTTTTTTGAGCTTCTTTCCTATTTTTGCATAACTTATAAATTTGGTAGTGAAAGGCAAATGGGCTAGCAAAACTAGTCATTTTATTGCACATGATTGACATTGTAGACTAGATTATAGATAGGGTATTTTCAAGCATTATAGTATCACTGTTGACTTTCTAATAGTAGTTGTGTGCTTTTCCTCCATGCTTTGTTTTAGATTATTTTTGATTTATTTATGAGTTCATGATTTTACTATCTTTGTGTTTATAATTTCTAACTTTAAAGTTATGCCTTGCATTATTCTACTCTCTTTAATGTCTTAGATCTTTTTTTCAAGCTTTAGTTTAGTCTTATTTCCTTAACTTTCTTAAACAAAAAACAACCATAGTTGATTTTGTGTTTAATGTAATCGCGTGAAAATAAATATTTTATTTCTGATTACCATTCCTTGTGAGATACGACTCGATTCACGTCACCACACTATGGTCGACCCCATTCTCATGCGAGCGATCCTCAAAAGATTGTTAAGATAATCTGTTTGAGATCACTTCAAACGTCTTTGACTTTCTCTAAGCGGATTTTCTCCCTCCTCCAAAATAATACGATGCATGCACGTGGTGGGGCCAATTCCCTTGAGGTCACCTAAACTCTAACCAATGGCTCCTTGGAATTTCTTATGCACATCGATCAATGCCTTCTCCTCTTCATCCGTCAACTCGGCGAAGATGATAATGTGCCTCTTTTCACCCTCTGCAAGATATATGTACTTGAGATGACTCAGCAGAGGTTTAAGCTCCATTTTGGGTTCAATCTCAGTTTTCTCTCCTCTTATCTCAAAAAGGTCAATCACCCCCTCAAAATTAGGTTTTAGTCACTTGTCATCCTTGGAGAGCGAAGCAACGTTGTCACTTGTAAGAAACTCGTGGATGATTAGTTTTTCTGTGACTTTTTCTTGCACTAAGAGAGTGATGGGGTCGATGAAGTATAACGCAGTATTCATGGACAAAGAGGGGGTTACTTGGAAATCGTGGATGGAAAAAGTGATCGTTTCATCCAAAATGGACAATGTCCTATTATCGCTCTTGACATCTACATGTTGGTGGTGGCCATAAATGGATATCCAAAAAGATGGTGTACTCCCGGTAATCATCTCGCAGGTCTCCCACATCCAAGACAATAAAGTCAACGGGCACAATGAGGCCACCAACTTGCATGGACATCCTCTACAATCCCCTTAAGATATTAAGTGGAATAATCTGACAATTGGAGACACATATTTGTGGGATTGAGGACACCTAAATCAAATAGCTCAAGATAAAAAATGTCATTAGATTGATCCCCGCCCCAAGGCCGAGCATACCCTGAGTTTCTTTTTTATTTCCAAATGTGATTTTTATATAAATAAAAAACTCATGGGTTCACTCTCCTTAGCGGGAAGGGAATCTCAAAAGATCACGCTCACCGCATTTGAAAAACCTATGTTTTCATTACCACCAAAACTTTTTTCTTTGAATCAAGCTTTTTAAAAAGTTCTAAATATGTGGGAACATTTCTTATGACATTGAGTAAAGGCAAACTAACATTCACTTTAGAGAGCATATTGTAAAGGTTGAGGAATTGCATATGTTGCTTCTCGGGTTGGAGGAAGCTTCAAAACGGAATAGGCGACTGATATGGGTTGGATACCTTGTGAAGATCTCCAAATGATTCAGCTTCCTTATCGAAATTTACCGCTAGTAGTGTGGTTTTTGGAGTACACTCTCATCATGAGTGGGAGGCGGTGTGGGGTCTTCCTCGGGCGACAAAAGTGTCGTGTCCACAACTCGTCCACTCCTTAAACTAGGATGGCTTGGGCTTGTGTCGGTTGACTCGATAAATTTCCAGACTCCAATGTTTTTACCTAAGTAGCAAGTTTTCTATTCATAGTTTCTATCCAATCCATCTGCTTCTCGGAGCAATGCATGAATTGTGTGAGCATTCACAAGCTTTCATCGAGAGAAGGCAAAGTGGAATCTTGATTCGGAGGGGCCTAACGTGATCCCAAACGCACTATTTTTTAACAAATATTTGAGGATCGCTTGAAAAAGAATGGAGTCGATCATAGTTCGGTAAGGTAACTCTCAAGTTTAATCTCTCGTGGAAGACTAATCAGAAGCAATTTCTGTGTTTGATTCATGAAAGGGAAAATAAATAGAAAAGCTATCCTAAACACGTGATCAAATTTTGGATTTTGAGTTCTTAAAAAGCTAAGATGATGATTTAAATGACAAGAAACAAAATTGAAGACTTTGAAAATATTAATAAAATGGGGTTCTAGGGTTCTAAACTCGTCTCCAGGATCAATTGACAATTTATCGAACACTTAATACAACCCAGAGTTGTCAATCTCGATTCTCAATTAACAACTCGAAAATTACCAATTGATGGTTCTAAACTCATTTATACCCAGACCCATAAATTCTAACCTATAATCATCAAGAAATGTAATGACATAAACATAGAGCAAGTATGAACATAATTAAACAAGTTAGGAAATACATAATCAAAGCTAATAACATCATAAACTCATAATTAAAAGTATAAATAAACTAACACAAACCATGGAGGAAAAATACATTTAAACTACAATTAGAAATTCAAAGAAACTACAATGTTTGAACATATCTTAATCATGAATCTAGACTACAATACCAACCAAATACAAGAAAATGACTAGTTTGGCAAAACCCATCTACCAACTACCTAAAGCATGCCAAAAGAGGTAAAAAGCTTGAAACTAGAGCAAGAAGACTACAATGGAGAAATTGAATGGTTCATGAACAACACAAAAAAAGCTTAAACTTCTAAATTACAACCCATACATAGGGAAACAAATTACTACAATCATTCATAAAAGTTAACAAGAAAGATGCAAGAGAACATGAATTAAAAATTACCCAAAATAGATTTTTTTTTCTTCAAAGTTACAAAATCTAAAGAGTGCAACACTTCACCACAATACATTAAATAATCTACACTACAAACTAAGCTAATACTAAGAGATAAGCTAAGATTTTACAAGCTACACTAAACTGACTAGGGTTCTAAGGTTGATTTATTCTTAAAGTGACAAAAGGATTGATAGAGGATAATCTTAGGACTCCAAACCCTAAGGGGTCAAAAGCCCTCCTTTTCTAGCTAGGTTTATAGGTCTATAAAGGTGAAAGTGGGAGTAATGGTAGTTTTACCTAAGGAATAACAAAAAATAGCCTTCCTTCGATCGACCAATAATTTGTCATTGATCGATGGTGTCGAGAGTTTTTTAGTTGGTCGACTAACACAAGCGATCGATGCGGGCAGAAATGGTCCATCGGTTGGGCATCAATGGCGCGTTGATCGACGCCCGTGATTCATGGGTGGGAATGCACTTGGGCTTGCTTGACAATCCTAAAACTAAGAAAAAAAACATAAAAAATGTACAAAAAAAATGGGAAAAATACAAAAAGCACTAAAAGACCACTAAAGCTTAGAAAATGCAAAACAAAAGATAACGAGACAAAATATGACTCAAACCCAACTAAAGCACATAAAAAAAGAGACAAAAATATACGAAGAATACACATAAAATGTACAAATCAGGGCCACTTGAAAAGGAACTTGATCTTGTTGCTCCAGTTGGAAAGGTGGCCGGTTTTGGAAAGAACCTTGCCCATTTGTTATTATTGGTAGGATTGATGAAGGACAAAGTTACTTTGCAATCGAGGACTTGAAGAGTAGTTGCCTCGTAAAGTGATCTCAAAGGCACTATGTTTTTACATATATTTGATGATCGCCCATAAGAGAACAAGGTCGGTCGTAGTGCAATGAGGTGACCCAAGTCGGATCTCACGAGAAAGACTAATCGGAGGCAGTATTTGTGTTTGATTCATGAATGAAAAATTAAAGAAAATGCTACACTAAGACGATGATTTAAATAATAAGAAACAAAATTAAAGACTTTGAAAATATTAATTAAACGAGGGTTTAGGGCTCTAGACTCGTCTCCATGATCAATTGGCACTTCATTAAACACTTAATCTATAAGTTAGAATTGTTAATCTAAAATTGTAAATTAAACACACAACGATACCAATTGATGGTTCTAAACTCATCTAGGAACTAGATCTATGAATTTTACTCTAAGAACACAAGGAAATATAATCACATAAACTAAGAGAGCATGGGCATAATTAAACTAGTAGGAAACCCATAAGCAAACCTAGTAAGAATCATTAACTTAAAAGAAGATTTAAATTAACACAAAGCATGAAAGGAAAAGATATTTAAACTACAATAAGAAATTCAAAGAAATTACAACAAAGCTTGAACATAAATCCCAGCAAAAATCAAGACTACTATAACAACCAATGCATGAAAATGACTAAATTGGAAAAGCCTATCCACCCTTCACTACCAACTACCTAAAGCATGACAAAAGAGGTAAAAAGCTTGAAAGAAAGATATAAGATAACAATGGAGGAAAATTTAAGATCATTTAACAAAATAAGAAAATCGTAACACTCAAACTACAACCCATACATAAGAAAAAAATTACTTCAAACATTCATGGAAGTTGCAAAGAAAAAGCAAGAGAAAAGGATTAGAAATTACCCTAAGTGGAGTTGTTCTTCAAAGTCTTGAAAACCAAAGAGTACAATACTTCATCGACTATAAACTAAGCTAATGTAAGTGCTAAGTTATAATTTTACAGACTAAACTAAGCTAACTTAGGATTTTTATGCTTAAAGGTGAAAAGGATGACAAGAGGATAAGTTACAAGCTTGGGTATCCAAACCCTAAGGAGTTTAAAAGCTTCCTAAAAATGCAGCTAGGTATTGAGTTTAAATAGGGGGAAATGGTATTTCACCCAGAAATGGCCTTCCGTCAATCGAAGGTGTCTCTGCCATCGATAATGTGTCTATCGCTACAAGCTGTCGATGCTGGTAGAATGGTGGTGTCGATGGCATGTCAATTTGGCATCGATGGCACATCGATCGATGGTTGTGCTTTGTATGTCTTGTTCGTGTTTTTATCAAATAGAACCAGTTATAATCATACGAAATGCTCTTGGGCTCTCTCGACTATTCTAAAACCAAGAAAATCAATAACATAAAATCTACAAAAAGTAAGAGAAAAATACAAAAAATACTAAAAAGACCACAAACACTATAAAAATGAAAAAAGAAGAAAAGGGGGGCAAAATACGACCTAAACCTGACTAAAGCACACAAAATACAAAAATACAAAAAAAAACACAAATATGTACTAATCACCTCCGTTAGAATTGTTTGACCATGAAGGTGTTTGGATGATTCCTCCAACACAGATTATACAATTGTGAGTATTTGTCATTGTTACAAGGAAAATGGTTTTGATACCCTTGACCGGCTTGGTTTGATTGGTAGCTCGGCCCAACTTGATTTGATTGATATCCTTGAACCGCTTGAAATTGCTCTTTGAACTCCTCGAGTTTCTGGAACGTGGCTTTACAAAGGTTGTCTCATGCCCATACACTCAAAAAACCTCACACGTCTCGGTAAGATTTGGTGGTCGAGATACACTTTGAGAGAGAAGTGTATTTTAGGTTTTTAAGGAGGCCACATGCCTCGTCAACTCAGTAATTCTCTTTATATCTTATTGAGATGTGTGAGGTGGTTACTTCATGACTGGATATCTTCCTCGAATGAGAACTCTTTTATTGCAAATTCTAACTTATTGACTCAAAGATATCATAAAACAAGTCTGTCATAAAAAATTGATTGATTAGCACGAGCAAATAGTGATTGTGGGGCATTGGGTAAGAAACCCAATGAAGCACTCCCAAGTCTCGGAAAAAGGTTCTCCCTCTATTTGACTAAATGAAGCAATCTTCACCTGAATTGAAGCCGTCATTTGATTTGAATAGTACTTGCCTATGAAATGATCATAGACCATGTCCCAATTCGTAAGAGAGTCGGGAATCAAGGGCATAAACCATGTCTTAGATCTATCCTTCATGTTGTAGGGAAAACATCACATCTTGAATTCCTCCTAGTGCGGCTCTCATACGATTAACTCGATTGATGTTGTCGATATAAGGAGTAAGGTCTGCACCAAGTGCTCGTGTTTTTTGCATACAATTCAAAATACAAATAAAACGCATCGAGTTGAAAGAGAACTAAACTAAACTAACTATTACACACAAACAAACATCTTAAAGGTTGACATTCCCTAACAACAACATCAAATTTTAAAGTGGTCTCAAATGCACTATTTTTTAAAAATGGTTTGAGTATCACCCACAAGAGAATAGAACTGAACGTAGTGCGGTGGGGTGACTCAAGTTATTTCTCAAAATAAAGACTAATCAAAAGTAATTTTTTTATTGGAATCACAAAAGAAAAAATAAAGAAGAAAGTAATCTAAACACATGATCAAATATTTGGAGGTTTTGGGTTTTTGGCAACTAAGACGAGAATTTAAATTATGAAAATTGAAATCAAAACTTTCAAAAGATCAATAAAATGAGGGTTTAGGGTCTAGAATCGTCTCCACGGTCAATTAGAATTTTATTGAACATTTAAGCTACATAATGGGGTTGTCAACCTAATTCTCAGTTAAATACTCAATAAACTCCATTTGATGCATCTAAATGCACCTAGACCCTAGAACCGTAAAATCTACCCAACAATCATGAAGAAATTCAATAACATAAACTAAGAACAAGTATGACTAACATCAACCTAATAAAAGTTCATAATCCAACAACAATAATAAAAGCAAAGGAAGATGAAATTAAAACTAAAGCTCAGAGGTTGAAAATCAGGAACATAAAGTTAGAGAAATCATGAACTTCATTAGACTTAAACAAAATAAACTAATAAAAGCAAGGGAGGGAAAATCAATAAAAAGTACATTAAACAAGTCAAAATCTACTCTTATTCATCTACAAACCTAAAGATCATTCTAGGCTACAAGTCAACTTTATGCATAAAATTGGCTAAACCCATTTGCTTTTCCACTATCACCTTCATCGAACATACCAAAATAATAAATATGTATGAAACATGAGCAAGAACATGAAAATGGAGGAAAATATATGATTTACTAACAATACATTAAAAGATTCAATCCAAACTACAATTACAGAATAGAGTCAAGAGTTTCAATATATTTATTAATCCTACAAGAAGATAATCAAGAGAGAGAAGCTAGAGCTACAACCCAAAAGAAGAGGATTATCCAAGTTAAAAAAAAAAAGATCATACAATAAAGTTGGGTCCTCATACACATCCAATAAGTTTAAAGGATTCCACATTTTATTTATAAAGCTTTAAGAGAAATGAAAAGGAGTGAAGATAATTGAGAGAAGGAGATGAGGATGAGATGGAAAAAGATAAGATGGTGTGAGGATGTGTGATGATATTATCTGGTGAAATGAGGGTATAATAGTCATTTTGGTATCATGAAAGGCCACATGGATGGGCACGATAGTAGCTCCCATTGATTGACCATCAATCACCATTGACGGAGACCAGTAGCTCTCATCTATGGGTTGTCAATCGATGATCGGTCAACAGGCGCTGAACATGTGTAGTTGGCAGGGATTTTGAGGCTTCTAATCTCGGACTTTGCACTGGATGTATAATATAAATTTTAGCTATACCTCTTATATTTGGGTTTATAATTATTCCATTTAGAGTTTTTTCGAGAGAGATATGGCCTCAAAACCAAGAACTGCCATATCTAGGAATTTAGTGCAATGTTTCAACTTCAAACTGATATTCACCATTCTAAACGTCCGGATTGGGAAAAGTGGGAAACTCAAAGATTTA
This sequence comes from Phtheirospermum japonicum, assembly GCA_014905375.1. NCBI lineage: Eukaryota > Viridiplantae > Streptophyta > Magnoliopsida > Lamiales > Orobanchaceae > Phtheirospermum > Phtheirospermum japonicum. The sequence continues at coordinate 53,885 of BMAC01000842.1, forward strand.
AATAACTCCATTAGATTTTTGGTAAAAAATGCAAGCAGATGGCACGAGGGGTCAAGGAGTTATACTCATATTATGGTAACTGATATATATCCAATGAGCGAATGTGTGGACCAACAATGTAAATGACCACATATCTCGTGGTTTTCACTCGATTTTCACACCAAAGACTCTTCAACACTTGTCATTGATTTCATTAGGCTTAGCTCATCTTCTAACCTTGACCAGGGCCTAATTTGACCATCCTTTGACCAAGAAAAATAAAATAACATAAAAACCTACAAAAAAATATAAGAAAAACACTAAACCAACTACGGAAATGCAAAATAAGAAAAATTGACCCAATACACGACAAAAATACATGCAAAAATGCAAATAAAAAAAAGATTAGAAAATATAAAAAAAAATACATAGAAATATGTGCAAAATAGAAAACCTAACTAAAATTTACAAGGGACCTAGAGATGAGGACACAAAGAACTTGGACATAGTTCTACCAAATCTTACATGGGTGCAAAAATAATCAAAGGATAGGACAAATAAGAAGGTTCACTTTGGTTAGGGAAGGATTGTCGGACAAGTTGGAGTGGGAACATGCAGAACCCCCACTTATTTAGGAGGAGGGTGGTTGGGCGAACTCGCATAAGGGTGTCAATAGGAGGAAGAAGCTAATGCTTAGGTGGCGAAATGGATTTTAGATGATAGAGTCACTAGTCGAGGACTGGACACCAAAGGATGAGACCATATGGATAGACATAGGGGGTTTCCCATGTCAAGACAGGAACCAAGTAGGAGAGGGAACCTCCCTGGGGAGTTTCGTGGTAGAAATGTTCCCCCTTCGTGTTTTACAAACAAACAAGGAGTGGGGTAGGATTGGGGGATCCATATGAAAACCCCATTATGATGGGATCAGATACGGAGGGGGTACCCCAACATGGTGTCACGCCTACGGCGAATGCAAATCTTGTGGGGGAGAATTTCACAGATGACACTACTAGCCACATCTCCTTACCGAGCGTGATGATACAAGTTAGATAAATTCTTAGCAAAAGGGATGATATGAGTAAGAGTGGAAGACTTAATCAGGAAAATCATTGTGACTGCTAAAAGATTTGAATATATGGACAACTGGCTCACCCAGATAGGTGAGAAGCTTCGTATGAAGATGACCAATATTGTCAATAGGTGCAGGCAGGCAAGCGTAATTCATGTGCAGCTAGCAAGTGCAACTCAGAAAAGGTGCAGGACGACAGAGAGATGGGAAGTGTTGCGAGTCAGCGGGTGAGACCTTGCGGGATGAGACATGCATACAAGATGAAGCAGAGGGGCCAACAGAATCAAGCGTGAGTACTAAGCATGACCCCCATTAGCAGGCGACCGGGTCATGTATTCTTAGGTGAGCATGTGTTGCGTCGGCAGGATCTATGGTCCGAGAGGGGCGCATAGACCATGAAGACACAAGAGAAGACCAACAACCTCCACACTAACTTAGGGGAGTCAAAGACGATCTAAGACTTTCCTTACTCAGAGACTTAAATTATCATTAATCCTAGTTTTGAGTTTCCTAGTTATTTTTTTCCTAATTATATATGTCATGTTTCCTTACGTAGAGTCGGTCGACTAAGGCCTATAAAACGTGGATTTCAAACTTTTATAATTCTCACCAAGATATTTTCTTTTAAGTTGATTAATAAGACACTAGTGCAGAAAATCTATTCTAGAACAGTCAATCTAGAACGCCTCAAAAAAAGACGTTCTAGAATATAAGTCGGTGGCATTTTTGTAATAAAAGTGTCATATACCAGAACGCCTTTTTAAAAGACGTTCGGGTATATTAGATATCTAGAACGTCTTTAAAAAAGACGTTCTGGTATATCCAATATCTAGAACGTCTTTAAGAAAGACGTTCTGGTAAATCCTATATCTAGAACGTCTTTATAAAGGACATCTGGTAAATCCTATATACCTGAACGACTTTTTTAAAGACGTTCTGGTATATTCGATATACTAGAACGCCTTTAAAAAAGAGCATTCTGGTATATCGTATTATTATTATTATTATTATTATTTTTATTTTTTTTTAATTTTTATTTTTATTATTATATTTATTTATTTATTTTAATTTTTTTTATTAACATTACCTTTTTGGAAACCCTAAAACAGTCGAGCAGCATTCATCTCATGTCCTCTCCCCTGCACCTCCGATTCAACCACCTCCATTCCCAAACCACCGACGGCCACAATCGCCACCACCAACTACAACCGGTCAGAAGCATCCTAACCAAAAGATCTAATTCTCCCCCAATTTGAAACCCCAACATTCCCAACAACCACAATCGTCATTGCAACCTGCAATCATCAACCGGCGAACCCGGCGACTGGGAATCGGCGGCAGCGTGCAGGCGCGGTGATGGCATTTGTGAGGCGGCTTGTTGGGGGTTGCTGGGCGGCGCGGCCTGCGACTGATTTGACAGCTCAAGGCCAATGGCGGCGGGGCTTCGGGTTGACTGGATTCGACGGCCGGAAATGATAGCTCATGGTGAGCGACTGATTTCAGAAGGCTTACCTTTATCTCTCACCTCCAACGCTGAACCATTTTCTCTCTCTCTGTTCAGACATATCCGATTAGGGTTTTTGTTCTTCAGTCTTCCTAAGATTTTCGACCTTATTCGGATCAGGTATTATTCTTCGACCCGTTTTTTATTCTCAAAATCAGCAATTCTTTCAGATTTAAGCGTGTTTAATTATAGTTAGGGTTGACGTATATTTTCATCTTTTAAAGAGGGCTCTTCAATGTTCCAATTATCCATCACATAAAAGGTTAATTGTCCCTTTTTGTTAGTGATATTGCATCCTTCGCTTTCTTCTTACAATTGTTATTGTATTTTTCTTTACAGTTATTTGATGGCCACAATGGATCTGTAGCTGCTGTATATTCCAAGGAGAATCTGTTGAACAATGTGCTGAGTGCTATTCCTGCTGATCTTAACAGTGATGAACGGGTCTCGGCATTGCCTCGGGATTTGGTTGCTGGGTTTGTAAAAACCGAAGATTTTCGGGAAAGAAGTAATGACTATTTCTGGAACCATTTATGAATTTGATTTTGTCTTAAAAATAGGATTGCATTTATCTGAGAAACTTGTAATATAAATGTCAATTATTTATCTTGAAAAGCTTAACATCCTATGCTCGAGCTGCCAGGAGAAGAAAGAGGCCCTTGAAGGGAAAAGACCTTTTGGAGGTACGTAAATATGCATCGTCATGTGATTATTTTTTGAAAGGATAATTATAAACGCTACCCTTCAAGTTTAGTCTAATTTCACAAAAACCCTTATTATCTTCAAAAATTACAAATAGTTTTATTTTACAATAAAATTAGTCCTGTAACTTTAGGGCGACTGCAAAATGGTCTTGTAAAATATACATTTTGAAAAAAGGTCCCGTAACTATACAAACATCTCAAGTTTGGTTCTGCAAAATGTACGATTTGCAAAATAATACAGTAACTATACGAATTTCAATTTTGGTCCTAATCTCATGGGAATTCAATCAAGTGAAGGGCACGTGAGATTGGGTGCAATTAGGATCGAATTTTAGATTTTGTACAGTTACAGTTCTATTTCACAACTTATGTATTATGCATGACCGAAAACATGGTTCACATTAAGGACCTTTAGTAACTCAATCCACTGTTAGTATTATGTATTTTACTCAATCCACTGGACATTAAGTGAACCTCAATCCACTGTTAGTATTATGTATTTACTCTGAGACATGCTGAAACATATATAGCAAATTAGTTCAATAATTTGAGACATTGTATTAAGGTTTTCCTAATTAACAATCATGGTTTTAATTATCAACAAATGCACCCACTTAAGGAAAAAACTAGTAATTATCAATAAGAAACACAAAGATAGATTCCTTTAAAACAAACCTTATATCATGTATATTAACCAATAAACATTGAGAAACTGTCCACACTATCATTAGACCTATCTTAATGTCTGAATGTCTTATTTGCATCTATGGGAGAGCAAAATACAGAAAGCTAAGTCTAAAAAGGATACTCTAAAAGAGAAAGCTTATATAATAGGTTAGCATGTGATTATATAGGGGTAACACAACCCACCTTCTAGTTGGGAATTGTCCCTATTATTTTTATTAATAATATTTTTAATTCTATCTTCAGTGGTTGATTTTTCTATCCCCGTGTTATTCGAAATCGGATTATCAAGGGGATATATATATATGTTCTCTGTTCTCAAATTAAAGATTTATTTTCGGTTTTTCATTGACCTACGGGCACTAAACATGGAACAACCTTATTCGGACGATGATATTGATGATGTACGTAGACGTTGGGCGGAGTGTTTATTAGAGGTTATTGCTTGATCACAAACAAACTATTTGTGGATAACTTGAATGGTAGTAAAATAGGTACTCTTCTTTTTGGTGAACGTGTATTTGTGTATTATTGCTGATTTCTACTTTAACATTTGGTGATCGTGTATTTGGTGACTTATGTTGTTCGTATTGATATATTTTGGTGTGTATGTATTATTGGAATTAATGAATGATTTTTGGATTATATGAATGATTGGTGTTTTGTGAAAAAAATTCAATTTAGGGATGAATAGATTTGGAAAAAAAAATGAAAAAAAACTGGAAATTCAAAACTGTCAAATCTAGAACATCTTTCCCAAAGACGTTCTGGAAAATGTATATTTTAGAACGACTTTTTGAAAAAGACGTTCTGGAAATGTACATTCTAGAACGGTTACAAAAAAGATGTTCTAGAAAATGTATATTCCAGAACATCTTTCCGAAGCTGACGATATGGAATATACATTTTCCAGAACGGCATTCCGACAAGGACGTTCTGGAATAAACATTTTTTAGAACGTCTCTTTCCAAAAGGCGTTCTGGAAAATGTATATTCTAGAACGTCATTTCCGAAATGACGATCTAGAATATACATTTTCCAGATCGTCATTTTGGGAAAGACGTTGTGGAATATACATTTTCTAGAACGTCTTTTTTGTAACCGATCTGGAATGTTATTTTATATAACATATTAACCGGGAAAACTATTTTTTATAATGGGTAAATTGTTATTCTAGAACGTCTCAAATAACCGTTCTAGAATATCGGATATTCTAGAACGCCTCAGAAAGCTGATCTGGAAAATCTGATATTCTAGAACAGCTCTAGTCAAAACGCCTCGGCAGGGCGTTCTAGAATATCTGAAACAGGGCGTTCTAGAAAACTGTTTCTGCACTAGTGAGAGTTGAAGAGATGAAACCCCCGCATCATATTTCCAATTGTTTTCCTTAATACATCCTTTACAAGTACTATATCCCTTACATAGTCCTTAATTGTGTGCACATACATTACCAATCAAACGTGAGAGAGGTTTCTTAGCTCAAAATTGCACAAGACTAGTGCCGCACAGAAGCAATCTACTACAACAAATTTAATGATATAACTCTTATGAAGACACCTAAGATCAATTAGATCTTTTTAAGGGTCAAAACTGAGTAGAAAAACACAACCGATTTGATGAGTTACTGGTCAGGTTTGCTGACCAAGTACCAAACTAAGGTTACACTCGAATTGTTTGTCAGGTTCTGAAGACATTGAGCAAACTAGAGTTGACATTCGAGCATTAAGTTGGGTATGACGGCACGAACTAAATAACAATATTCGTGTTTTATGTCTTTTTCGGACTCCTATAAATACCCTACACCCCCTGTACATGAAAAAAATATCTTGAAACTTTCAGAGAATACATTAAAAGTTTGTGATGGAGGAGATTGGGAGCCAAAGGATACAGGAATGACACCCTTATATCCGCGCGATGACAAGATGGAGTTCCCCTCGAGCCACCATGGCTCGAAACGGTTCTCCACTCTCTTTTCATTTTTTGATTAGTTTGTTCATATGTTATACAAACATGATTTTTATTATTATAACAATGTCCAATTCAATCGATTTTATTCAAGATATGGGAGCAGATTAATGAACCTATTTTTGTGATATTAAAGTAATTTGTTTATTAATCGTTCAACACCTATTTATTTTATCTTAGTTTTGATCTTTTGTGAGTAGTTGATTGCCGTTCATATTTAATTGCAAATGAATTTGAGATAATAATGTGAATGAAGCGATATTAAGGCAATAAAACTAAAGATTTTGTCAATCAAAACCATCGTCTAGGAATCATTCATCTATCATATTTACTCATTTAATATTTATATTTTGTTTAAGTTTGTTTTTATATTAATTATACAATTGATATTTGAATTTCTAAATAAAATCGCACTATTAAGATTCAGGTACTTAATTTGATTAGTCTTTCTGGATAAGACCTTGCTCACCACTACCGATAGAAATATGTACACTCTCGGTGGTAATATTAGAGGCGAACACCAACCTATAAAAACCTAATGTAGGATTCTCTTGAAAGTTTATTGACTGATATTCAAACTCTCTATCAAACTCAATCAAATATCTCAAATCCAATATACATACATACATATATATATACACATATATATACATATATATATAGATAGATAGATATATACAATATATATCATTCATATTTGAGATAAAGATTAATAGTGTATGCAGTTAATCTCTAGAAAAGTAGTTGTCAACCACACCTATTAGATGCATCTGCCAAATGTTCCAGAGCAACACTTTCTAATCTCTTAGAGTGATCTAAGGCAGATCCAGAGCGACTATAGGTGGATTTGAGAAGAACGGTCTATGGTAGTCAGACTAGAGTAGAGTGGTCTTAAGTGGATAGTGAGCGCAATCCTATATGGATCGAGAAAAAGCTTGGTTAATGAACTAAGGGTGAACCTGTAGTTGAGCACTAGGCGTGTCATCAACTACAGGCATTAACTAAGGGATACTGAGCTAATTCCAAGTTTTGAGAATCATAGGCGGTGTCAACAACCCGGGAGGACAAGCCGAGTTTAAGTAGAGTATTAGTGTTCTTTTCAAGAGGGTTACTGTTGTACTAATAACATATTTTGTGAGCTCCCATGGACGTATGATTATTACAAAAATCTCTGAACCTTGTAAAAATAACGGTGTCATTTACTTTCGCCTCTGTACATTCACGCACTTTTATTGTGAGTGCTATTCACCTCTCTATTTAATTTACTAAGCTAACAAGCTACTAAATCTACTTTGCAAATTATATTCCGATGCCCTTAAATCTCCACTGCAAACACTCTATGTAAGGCTTAGCGGTTAATAGAAGTTAACAACTGCCGATTCGAGTGAGTGTTAGTCCGTTTGTAAAATAAAAACTTGAAATAGGCGCAAAAGTCTATTGAACGGACTTCATTAAATCAAATCATGAGTTTAAATGTGGCGGAGTTGGGACCAACAAATACTCCCTCCGTTTCTTAATAAATGACGTTTTGTCTCCTTAATCTTTTTTCTTATTAAATGTCATTTAAGATATTTATCACTTTTTCGTCTATTTTATCCCTATCACAATCCTAATAAATTTTTTATTTTTTAACTTACTAATAATATTTATGAAAGATAAGTACTAAAAAACACGTAAGTATGAGAGAGAGAGATAAATATGAGTTGTTTTTTTATGGAATAGTTAATTATACATATTTAAGAGATTTTTTATTTGGGGTAACTTATTCATATTATATAATTCTTAATTCTCTCATCTCAAGTCAAAACGTCATTTATTAAAGAATGGAGGGAGTAGTCTTTATCAAGTTGTGTGTTATACTTGTTAGATAGTTTCATGTAAGATTCACGTTAGAGGGACATACATTTCAAGTGAAAAGTCATATTTTAAAAGGTGCAATTCTAACCCGTTGCAAACTATTTTTCAATAATATTACGTGAACAAAAAAGTAAGACATGTTGTCTATCAAAAGAAGATGATATCTGTATGTAGATTTAGGCTCTGCTTAGTTGAGGTTTTTGGATGAGGTTATAGCTTATTCCCTCCCGATAAACTCATTTTAGCTTGGTAAGAACTCCTCATAAGCACCTGATAACATATTCATTCTAATATACTCATGTTAATATATAGTTACAAATTGTATTCTTTTTAATAAGCTTCTAACTTGTATTAAAAAGAATCCATTTTTATCCTTTACTATTGTAATAAATATTATTTTATAAACCAACATATTATTTTACATTAATGTAATTATTTTTCCATATATATCTATATTATTTTACTATTGAACCACTCATATGTCAGTGGTTCTTTTTGAAGTTCCTATGCGGTTGTGTTTTTTTTTTTTTTGTTCTTTC
>BMAC01000842.1:63099-80952 GCA_014905375.1 Phtheirospermum japonicum
TAATAAATATTATTTTATAAACCAACATATTATTTTAATCATTTTCCATATATACCTATATTTTTCTTCCTCCCCAACTTCAAGGCATTCTCCTCCTACATGTAACAATATTAAAGCATTGAATACACTTCTATATTTATTTTTTATTTTATACATTTTTAATGTCTTCTTTTATTCATGCAAGACATACCGCACGAGTCATAAGCCATTGACATAATCTGACAAATAAATGACCAGCTGAAGTAAATTCGATTGCAATAAACAGGTTGTACCTTCGTGCATTCCACCACATTCAAAGTAATTAATTTAATAATTCAGATTATAATTCATTAAGAAGTTGGAATATGGTATTGTTCTTATTATTAAGAAAATAATTAATTTTGTATGTCTTTATCCCTACTAATAGTTGAAATCAATATTGCAATCAAAATAGAACGAATTGAGTCGTGTGGACTAATAGAAAATAACAAATTTAACCTTTTAATATTCTTAGAGGGCAAGACTGTTGTTAGGACGGACTAACGGATCATCCGTTAGGCCAAAATTTTTATATCGCAACATTATAGTACAAAAACCAATACATTATAGTAAAAGGTCAATACATCATAATACTAATACAAAATCTACTTTGTTGTATATATCTGTAACAGGTTCTGGAAAGACAAGTTCTCGAAATCCTACTCGCGAAATGAGATATGAAGTGACATGAATATTTCCAAGGCACTAATATTTACCAGAATAACCTCCAAATGTCATGATTGCAGCAGGAGTGCCAACTTTCAAATATTTAACCAAATCGCCTACAATAGGAATTATTCCCACACCTTGCAGAAAAAAATCGTGCTCGTGAACTTATCATGGAGATAAAGCCTGATAGAGCAGCTGATCATAATGCAGAAAAAGACAAGGATGATGTCATGCACTCCACATGCACACGTCAGAAGTAATACAGCTGTGTATAGCCGTTGTGGCCATTGTTGGCCATCTTATTCAGATTTAATCTCAAGCATACACGTGTGTATTGATCCATAGGTCACAGTCTAGGGTTAGCATCTATATAAGGAATGATTTTAACCCTATTTCAGACACAATTAATGAATACGGCCGTTTTTTATATGTTTTCTATTCTCTGCTTTAATATGCAGCTTTTCATCAGCTTTACCAGCTTTTATGGTGCTCAGCGCCTTGTTTCCTGATATGGTATCAGAGCTATGTTGTCTCTAGTCCATTTCTTTTTCCTTGTTTGAATAATTTTTTTTTCTTTCAAGTCATAAATATGATAGATCAAATCATTCAACCCTAGGCTCAACTTATTTCAATAAAGTTGACTGATAGCAACTTTTTTCTATGGAGGCAGCAGATCTGGGCTGCTGCTGCAAGATATGGCCTTGAGGGATATCTCAATGGAGATATAAAGGCACCAAATCAGTATATCACCACAGCTGAAGGGACAAGCCAGACCTTAAATCCAGCATATGTTCATTGGAAGAGGCAGGACCAGTTTGTTGTTTCATGGATCTTATCCTCCCTCACTGAAAGCCTACTTGTTACCACAGTAGGGTTATCTAATGCTTCAGAGATCTGGAGATCGATTGAAGGGACTTTTGCAAACTAAAACAAGGCAAAAGTAATGAAGATAAGACTACAGCTGCAGGTATTGAAGAAGGGAAGCCTGAATATGAGAGAATTTCTAAATAAAACTAAGTCTTGTTGTGATTTGTTGGCTGCAGCTGGAGAGATTATGACTGAATCTGATCAAATACCTTACATACTTGGAGGTCTTGGTCCAAAATACAATCAAGTGCTTGTATCCCTCACATTTAGAGGGCCCACTCATCCCATAACACTCACTGAGGCACATTCTATTCTTCTCTATTTTTAGAACAGGATGGAAACATTGGAGAACCAGTTTGGGACTTCAAAGGAGAATGCTTTTTCTGTGAACCTCACCACTGGGAGCAGAGGAGGCAGATCAAGCTTCCATTATTCAAATAGAGGCAGAGGTTTTCAATCAAGCAACAGAGGAAGGTCAAGCTCCTTCAGAGGTGGAAATTACAGAGGCAGAGGTGGAAGAACAGGTTTTTACAAGCCCAAGTGTCAAATATGTCACTATACAGGTCACACAGCAGACAAGTGCTATGAAAGAATGAATATGGACTATTCTCCCTTAAGCAGCACTTCAAATTCTTGAAATCAAGCCAATCTGCATCAGAGTATTCAAATGAGTGCTAATGTGGCAAGTGGAGTGGACCATGAGGCTAAAGATGGCAGCTTTTGGTATCCTGGTTCAGGAGCAACTAATCACATTACCTATGACTTCAACAATCTTAATATGGCTACTGATTATCAAGGAGGAGAGAAAATCCATATGGGAAATGGTACAAGTTTGTCAATTTCTCATTTTGGTAATTCATTGGTTAAGTCTTCTTCTTACAGAGATTCTGACCCTTCCTTTGTACTCAAAAAATTACTACATGTTCCATCTATAACAAAAAACCTCATTAGTGTTTCACAATTTGTCAAGGATAACGAGGTATTTTTTGAGTTTCACCCCTCTTCTTGTGTTGTGAAGGATTAAGCCACAAAAGTAGTGCTTCTCAAAGGGACAATTAAGAAAGGACTCTATTGTTTCAACCTCATCAACCTCAAATCCCAAGAACCAAGCCATTCTGATCAAGTTTTTCCTTCAAATTTCCAGTTTTCAATAAATTCTGCTGAGCTCAAAAATAAAGCACCTTTAGATGTTTGGCATTTTAGGTTTGGGCATGCACCTTTAGATGTTGTTAAAATGGCACTGGCCACATGTAAAGTTGAGTTTTCTGATGATAATAAAAGTGATATGTTGTGTGTTTCTTGTATGAAATCCAAGTTTCATAAACTCCCCTTTCCTGATTCTCAAATACAGCACAATGAGTTTGACCTTGTTCATAGTGATCTGTGGGGTCCAGCACCTATCATATCTTTATCTGGTTTCACCTATTACATAAACTTTATAGACCATGCCACCAGATTCACCTGGATTTATTTCCTTAAGAACAAGTCTGATGCACGAAGAGCTTTTATGGATTACAAAGCCCTTGTTGAAAATCAATACAGCAAGAAAATAAAGGCCTTGCAAACTGATGGAGGGGGAGAGTTTATTGCTATGAGTAAATTTTTGGCATAAAGTGGAATAACACATAGAATGTCATGCCCTTACACCCCTGAACAAAATGGAGTAGCTGAGAGGAAACATAGGCATTTGGTTGAAGTAGGTTTAGCTTTGCTTGCTCATTCTGATGTTCCAACAAAATATTGGGATAATGCCTTCATGACTGCTGCTTATATCATCAATAAAACTCCTTCAAGGATCATTAACCAGAGGACACCTTTTGAAGCCTTAAATAAACAAAAACCAGACATACAAACTCTCATAGTTTTTTGATGTCTCTGTTATCCTTTACTCAAACCTTACAACAAGCATAAGCTCCAATTCAGGAGTGAACCAGCAACTTTCATTGGTTATAGCCCTAATCATAAGGATATAAGGTATTGCTGGCAATGGGAAGGGTGATCATTAGTAGGCATGTTCTGTTTGATGATTTTTTCCCTTCTCCAACAAGAAGGTATTTTCAAGAACCGCCATAAATTGTCTGTTCTGGAAAATAGACTTTCTAGAAGGTATTTTTCAAGAACAGCCGTAGAATCCACCGCCGTAAATATTTACGGCGGTTTTGAAAAACCGCCCAAAAAGTGGGGTTTTTTACGGCGGTTTTTCAAGAACCGCCGTATAAAGTGATGCTTTTTACGGCGGTTTAAGAACAACCGTAAAAGTTTATGGCGGTGGATTCTACGGCGGTTCTTGAAAAATACCTTCTAGAAAGTCTATTTTTCAGAACAGACAATTTACGGCGGTTCTTGAAAATACCTTCTAGAAAGTAGTAAAAAAAATTTTAAAAAAAATGAAAATACAAATTAAATACAAATACAATTATAAAAAACTAATACTCTCAGTAAAAATAAACAATATTTTCTATTAAAACGAATAAGTGTCAATAGGATACATATTCATAAAATATTTAGGTCATTTCGAGTCATGACTCAAAACTTTATGACAAGGAAAATAAAATTGTTTAAAAAATCAAGACATTGTGCATTCACTCAACTGTAATGAGAATGAATCCACTGGGACATCARTTCCAAACATGCTTGACTGGAACTTCATAGCATTAGCATTGTGGTTAAGGCCTAACAGGATTATTTTGACTTTGTTGTTTTTAACTTGGTTTAGCCTGGTTTGAAGATCAGCGGCGATTGCTCCTTTTTCTATGGCCTTTTTTTCCCAGGCTTTGGTTTCCAATTCTGCGACTCTCATGAAATCTTGGAGCTCACTTGTTTTGATCATTCCTGTGCCTGCAATCGACATTCACACACACCACAATGTCTTGAGAGAGAGAGATGAGAAAGAGAGAGAGAGAGAGAGAGACCTATACACATTGACACTACTCCGAAACGACAATCTTTGCCATGACGCTTCATTTCATGCAACAGGGTGGCAACGCATCGAGCTCCTATTTACAAAACCAAGCAGGTAATTGAAGTAAGGATTATCATGCTCTCCGCCATGACATGTCCAGGATTGAAAATTGATTCATCTCATTCAGTAAATGTTCAGCTTTGGATTATTAAAAATTATCAGAACATAATTTATACCTGTTGTGCCCAAGGGATGACCGATGGCCATTGCACCTCCATTCACATTGATCTTCTCAGGATTAATTTCGAGCTTCTTACGGCAGTACACAAATTGCGAAGCGAATGCCTGCTCAGGAGAGTGTCATCAACCATAATGAAGATATTTGCGGCACTGTGAAAATAAGTCTTTTCTAATTTTTCCAAAGAATTTACCTCATTTATTTCGAAAAGATCTATGTCCCCGAGTTCAAGACCAGCAGATTTTACTGCTGTAGGAATCGCAACTGCAGGACCAATGCCCATGATGGCAGGATCTACACCAACAGTTACAAAGCTCCTGTACAAAGGAGATTTTGTTCAAACCGAGAGGCACAGAGCATCTTTATGAGGGAAATGAAAAATATCTCTTAATCAAAGATTTCTCCACAACCATCTATCTAGGCATAGCTTTAAAAAAAAAAGCTTGCCACACGATATATTATTGCAAAATAAATTACAAAACACCTTTGCCACTCAGCAACATATTCTTTTGGTACAATCTCCATCTTTAGATTTTTATCATCAACGACAGCATCATGAGCTTGCTGTGCCATGCTTTTGCAGTTCACAAACCACTGGGGCTTTACAAGGGGCTCAATTACATCTTTAGTTCTTGAACAAATGCCAAGGCGCATCTCAGTACTCTTCTCACCCCTATAGAAGCCCTTAATTACAAAGAAAAAATAACTATCAGAATACTTGCTTTCTCACTATCATGCTTCATAAGGGCCTGGCCTAGAACTGGCTAACTAGGAATGATGATGAACAAAATAACACCACCTTTTCTTTTAATGCTTCCATCACAGCCAAACGAGCTTTAAAACGTGGCATTCCAGAAAAACACTGACCACCATTTCTAATTCATTTTGCCATCATCAGTGAAAATATTGATGAAATTCGTACGAAGGCGCTTGCCAAACTCATAATCATTAGGATCATGGGCTGGAGCTATCTGCAAAGAAGTTATACTCATTTGCATTAACTCCTCTGAATTAAAAATAAAAATTAAAAAAAAAGTCCAACAAGCACCATCATTACTGGTTACCTTGAAAGCACCAGTCCCTTAGTTCATATCTACAAAATATGGATCACTGATTATTTCTAGTTGCCTTCCAAAAAAAGGATGTACAGCAAACCTCCCACAAAACTGGTTGCATCTTGGGTCACTCGGATGTATAGCAATTGCAGTATCACCGAGCATTGTTTCCAGTCGAGTAGTTGACACTACAATCTCACCCAAGCCTCCTTCTATAGGATAAGCAAATGATGTCAGCACCCCAAACTCGATAGGGTCTTCATATCCAGGAACCCGCAACACCGTCCCCCCTTTAATTTCTTAATAATCTACCTAAAAATACCAAAGAACTTTCATAAACTTAGATACAATCGTGTCCATACATGAAAAAAAAGAAGCAAAAAAACTGTATCTAACCTCACTATCAGATATTACTGTTCCCAAGGCACAATCCCAGTTCACCATACGGCTATTATCCCTGAAAGGAATAAAATTAGCAGCAGTTCAAGAGAATTTATTATAACGATTGTGCACATGACAACACCTATATATGAGACCCTCGTTGTAAAGTCCCACAAAAGCTTCTGTCACAACCATTGATCTTTTCTCGTCCATGGTAAAGCACTGTTACGGTTAAGGTTCCATCGACAAACCAATCTAAATATCAATAAAACACAGAATGTTTATATCAAATCAAGATCTGAACCAAGATTATACCTCCCTCGACCAATCTAGAGATGCACCCAGTCGCTGGAGTTGTTTTGATATTGTGTCCCCACAGGCACTCTTCCATTGCCAGGAATATTTACGTAATTCACCAAGTGAAACAAGAAAAATAAGATACATGAACCCAAATACGCAGAAAATAAATACAGTTCGAGCAAAACTCACTTCAGACATAAATCTTTCACGACCGACATCATGCCTAGTCAATTTCATTTCCCTCATAAGTTTCTTCTCCACAACAACCTAAGCTAGTTACATGAAAAAGTATCTAGACGACAAACATCTTGTAAAGGTCTCATTGGACAATTTTTCAAAAAAAATAACAAAAAACTAGCTAATACATGTCAATGAACATAATGTTGGAGAGTAAAATTCACAACACAAATCCCAAATCTGAACAAGAAAACAACAAATACAAAATTATATTATAAGAAATCAGACAAAAATCACACTAACACTGGTTATACCTTTCTTTGACGTCGCTTAGAACAATGGGTTTTCTGCTTTTCTCTCACCGGACTGCAAATTTGAACAAAGTCGGAGTGTTAAAGTGTGTAAGATGTGTGTCCTTTTTTCACCCATGCTTACACTCATTAAATAGAACAAACTAACACAAATAAAATAAATAAATAAATCTAGAATTATAATCAATAATACCTGATTTGTCGGCTTTCCGAACGAAAATTTCCCAACGATGGCATATTTAAAATCTGTCGAGGCCTGTGTACGCTCCGATAAAGTGGAGATAACTTCCGGGACTTCGAGGGACCTGTCAACTTTGCCGAGAGCAGCCGTCGAAATTAACATAATTAAGAACAATTAATGGATATAAAGATAATTGCTCGAGGTGCACAAAGCAAAACCAAAGTTACAGAAGCAAACATGAGTTAGATATATTAGTGGACAACTAATTCTTCTAGTATCTAAATCTCGAACCATCCAAAATACTCAAATTAATAGGAAATTAAATGGCATTGACTAACTCTGACACCTATCTCTTCCTCCAATTGCTTTGATGTTGAAGGTCTTGCGAATTTCCTCTGGTGTCTTTCCTTTGATCATATCGGCAACAGTTTGGCACGTTAGGTCGAGCAGGCTCTTGATGTTTAGATAGTTTGCAGCCTGAATGAAAATGCAATATACATCAATCTCTCTCACATAAAAAAAAAAAAAGAAGAACACTGCAAATGTATAGATAAGCCGGATGATAAATCTGAACAAGTACATATAAAAAAAATATAAGAGACTGCTTACAAACAAAGGAACACATGTGCAGTTTAATGTATTGCAAACAAAAGAAAGTGGTATGGATAATACACGAGGAAAACCGAAAATTCATGTAATTTGGCACTATCACAGTATTCAAAAGAAATATAACTAGCACATTGGAAGGCAACCTTCAGACCAACAAGAATATCAGGGCATGCGAATGCCCAAAGCACCATTAACAGAATAAAACTATATACTCTATACAATTTTAGGAAAATGAGAAATCAAACTAGCACTATATAAATACACAGGAAAAACACAGCAGAAACCTCAGAAATTAACACTGAAACACAAGTATGGTATGAGAATTGTGCAAATAACTTCAGCAACTGTAGGATATCTCAACTATCAATAATCAGGTCAGAGGCATAAATAATGAAAAAGTTAGTTTTCCCATATATACAATTGAAGCTGGTTCAAAGTTTTATCAAATTCATAACTATGTTTGAGCATTCTTTTGATTGTCAATTGAATCAGAGATGCATCATCTCAACCCAACTTGATTATACCATTAAAGTACACAAATACAAGCATGCATTATTAGGGATAAGCTCGACACAAAATAAGTCCAAATCCAATAAAATCTATTTAATAGATGGCACCATCCCGAGTAGAGGCCTCAAACATGTGAATACAAAACCTCATAATAATTTGCTTATTCATAAAAAATAACCACGTCTGAATCTTCCTCAAAAGCTCATTCAGTCCCATCACACAAAGCTCCGATGGCCAACGTCGTGTCCACACCTGCGAATCGGGGACAGAAATGAGGAATCAAATAGATATATTATAAGTACACAAAGTATAACTAACTGAGATAAATCGAGATGAATCAGCAACTCGTTAGCTCAATCCTCATATGGAACTCATTCACAGCCCGTTACTATACTTCGACCCAAGCAACAACCCAAGACCAACAACCACTACTGAAGATTATAGCTGCCTTGACTCATTTATTTCCATTAGTTAGTGCTCACCATTAGAATGAGCTCCAGCGAGCCGGTATCTGTGCCGGCACGTCCCAAAGCCCGAACACGCTACTCTAAACTCGAACTAGCAGATAACCGCATTGTCGAGTCCATTCACTGACTTCAATCGCACATCGCCTTCATCCATCACCACTACACAGCTTCAGCGACCATCGTCGTGTTGTACCTATAAACGGACGAAAACAACAATAATTACACAGAGTACCAGAAAAAAAATCCCATCAAACAAAACAAAAGGGAAAAGAGAGAGAGTTGGAATGAAAGGATAAGAGAGAAAGTTGGGATAAGAGAGTACCAGCTTCGATCTTTGTTCATCGGCCCTTTTTCATAGCAAATCAAGATTGATATCTGGTTCTCCAAATCCCCAAATCCTAAACTCGCTGGTGACAAGATTCAGGGAGGTTCCTCTATCTCTCTCTCTCTCTCTCTCTCTCTCTCTCTATCACCTGGTACAATTGACAAGTTTACCTAAGGAACAGGTCTCGCATTCACACACTAAGTTTATCAAATAGGGAAAATAGGAGTGACACCAAGGAGGAAGACAGAATCGGAGTTAAGGAGAGAGGGCGGGGGTTCAAAACTCTTTCTAGGGTTCAGTTGATTTGGGGGCTCAAAAGGTGAAAGCGTCTACCCGTGTGTAGGAGAAGCCATTATTGGGGAGTAGTGGATCGAAGGCGATGATGACTTTAGCGACGATCGGTCTCGCCACAGCATCAGCGGGGAAAGGCAGTGGAGGATGGTGGTGGTTTCTCTTCCGAGTTGATAACTGAGATCTGAAAGTGAAAGAGGTTTAGATCTGTGGATCCAACAAATCAAATGGATGATTTGATTAGAAAAGGAATATAGGGTTTTGGATGCAAAGTTTTTTTTGGTAACAAGAATAACAAGATGATATGTTGATTAAGCTGATGGGAGAAGAAAGAAAAAGGGGAGAGCAGAGAAAATGAGTGAGAGAAAGAAATAACAATTTTTTATATATACACAAAAATATACATTCACGGCGGTTTAATTACAACCGCCATAAAACAAACAGATTTTAATGGCAGTATTAAAAACCACCGTAAAATATGTTACTTTTCAAGGCGGTTCTCTTAAAACCGCCGTAGAATGTTTAAGTTTTTAACGGCGGTTGTTTGTAAACCAACGTTAAAATAAACTGGCCCCCATTTTTTACGGAGGTTCAAGAAAAACCGCCGTAGAATATGTAAGTTTCTACGGCGGTTCATAGTGAACCGCCGTTAAAATCAGCTGATATCCAATTTTAACGTCGATTTTGAGGGAACCGCCGTAAAATGACCTTTTTAATGGCGGTTTTAGCCACAACCGCCGTTAAAAGTATTTTAAGGTGGTTTTCAATGAACCGCCTTTAATTAACAGCCTTAGAAAGCTGTTTCTATAGTAGTGACATCTTATGACAACAAAACAGTCCCTACTCAATCATCTGTTGTCATTGGTAGCATGAATGTTCCTTTGTTGACACATCACTCTTTTCAAAATCCTAGTACAGATGCCAACCCTAACCTCAATGAGGCAAATAGTGTAGATCAAGTTGCTTCACCAAACTCATCAAGCTCCAAATCACATACACACCATACACCTCAACCCTTATCACCTTCAGAATATTTACAAGGAGGAGTTATAACTATTGATTTGCCTATTGAGAATATTGTTATGCCTGTTGCTTCTAATGTATCTGTTGAGAATGCAGGAGCTCATCCCATGATTACAAGGTCAAAGGCTGGAATCCATAAGCCCAAAGCATATTTTTGTCAAAGTCTGAAGGAGCCTACTGATGACCATCATGCAATTAACACACCAGAATGGAAGGATGCAATGGAGAAAGAGTTCTCAACACTAATGAAGAATAAAACTTGGACACTAAGCAAATTTCCAGCTGGAAAACAAGTTATGGGATGCAGATGGATATACAAAGTGAAAAGAAAGGCAGGTGGATCTGTGGCTAGGCTCAAGGCCAGATTGGTTGCCAAAGTTTACTCATAAAGACCTGGTTTTGACTACATAGACACCTAAAGCCTTGTAGTTAGACCTGCTACTTTCAGAACCATTTGCCTTGCACAGAAATTGGCACATCAAACAGGTTGATATAGACAATGCTTTCCTCAGTGGAGACATAGATGTGGAGCTGTACATGCATCAACCCCCAGGTTTTGTTGAACCAAGACAAGAAAATCTAGTCTGCAGACTCAAAAAGTCACTTTATGGTCTTAAACAGGCATCCAGGACATGGTTTAACAAGTTTGCTGAGGTATTGGCATCTATGAGATTCTTAGCATCAAAGTCTGATACATTAGTGTTCTTCAAACATGATAAAGAACATTTCACAATCATACTGGTGTATGTGGATTATATCATCATCACAGGGAGCAGTCAGAAAACAATCCACACAATAATTGCAAAAATCAGCAAACATTTTTCCTTGAAAGATCTAGGGGAATTGAGTTATTTCTTAGGAATTGAAATTCATCATGTTCATGATGGTCTCTTTCTTGGTCAGAGGAGCTACATAGAAACTATCATAGAGAGAGCAGGGATGAAAGGGGCAAAAGGGATGTCATCTCTTATGCTCTCTAATCCTCCACTATTAAAAATCAATGGAAATCCTTTTCCTAACATCACTTTGTACAGAAGTATAGTAGGAGCCTTGCAGTATGCCACCATCACAAGGCCTGAAATCACTTAAAGTGTGAACAAGGTTAGCCAATTCATGCAAGCACCTATGGATACTCATTGGAAAGCAGTTAAAGGGATTGTGAGATACCTTGCAGGGATAGTGAACTATGGATTTCATTTCACCTACCCTAAAAACATGGATTTAATGGCTTTTACTGATGCAGATTGGGCTAATGATCCAGAGGATAGGAGATCAACTACAGGATCATGTGTTTTTCTTGGGACAAATGTCATTTCATGGAACTCTAAGAAGCAGTCCACATTTTCAAGATCAAGTTGTGAGGCTGAGTATAGGAGATTGGCTCATACTACCTGTGATGTTATTTGGTTGCAGCAGTTGCTAAGGGAACTTAAAGTTTATCAACCAAGAACTCCAAGGATGTGGATGGATAATCAGAGTTCAATTTCTTTGGCAAGCAATCCTATGCATCATCCCAGAACCAGACATTTTGAAATAGATGTGCATTTTGTTAGAGAAAAGTTGCAGAACAAGATTATTCAAATTCAACATGTTCCTTCACATGATCAGCTTGCTGATGTGCTGACTAAGCCAATAAATGGACAATCCTTCATTCAAATGAGAAACAAACTGTCAATTTGGCCCCTAGACTCACTCAGATTGAGGGGTCATGATAGAGCAGCTGATCATAATGCAGAAAAAGACAAAGATGATGTCATGCACTCCACATGCACACGTCAAAAGTGATACAGCTGTGTATAGCCGTTGTGGCCATTGTTGGTTGTCTTATTCAGAGTTAATCTCAATCGTACACGTGTGTATTGATCCATAGGTCACAGTCTAGGGTTAGCATCTATATAAGGAATTTTTTTAACCCTATTTCAGACACAATTAATGAATACGGCCATTTTTATATGTTTTCTATTCTCAGCTTTAATATGCAGCTTTTCATCATCTTTACCAGCTTTTATGGTGCTCAGCACCTTGTTTTCTGATAAAGCCAAGTCTTTCTATGTCAAGCTTCAAAAATAATTTATGAACATAACCAAAAGAATAAAGTTTTAGGATTTTCCTTACCTCGAAGCCAGCATCAAATGGAAGCTAGGAGGCAATGCCTTTCTTGGTCCCACTAAAATACCTTCCAGAGCTGAAATTTACTTATTAAGAAATTAGTCTCATTAATGATCATGTCAAGCTTAAGAAGGATACAATGCAATCCTCAACACAACTTATATTTGATAATATCAGTTCTCTGGTACAATCTTCACGATCCCATTCGTGAAATCCTTAATGTATACCCGTTTTCCAGCACATCCTTTGAGCTTCTTCTAATCCCTAGACATCGATTCATCCCATGTAATCTCATCCATTGTTGAAGGTGCAAAAGCATGTTCATTCGGACTTGATGTTTCAAGGACGCTTGGTTATGCTTCAGCAGCATTATCTCCTCAAATATTCTCATATTAACTTATTTATAGAAAAAGAAAGAATTAAATAAACACGAAAACAAATCACAACAGGTTTCAAATGGCCAAATTTCAAATTTGTTAAATGAAGATTATATATTCCAAAATTGTGAAATAAAATAACAAATCAGTACATAATCTACACAAACACACAATCCTAAATAGAATTTTCCATTAAAAGATAATTGATTAATTTTTTTAAATACAAATATATACATAAGATTAAACACTAGAAGCAAAAATAACCAAAAAAAAAAACAAAAGAAATTTAGTAGATATAATGAAGTCACAATATAACCCATGGAAAAATAAGTCGTAATTTGAAAAAATATTTACAAAATTAGTAGATTTGATCAAATCAAGGATACTTAAGATGAAATAAAAAAAATTGTAACTTGAACAAATAGTTCGACACCATTTAGTTCTACACATAAATCAAGATAATCTAAAAAATAATACCGTAAATCATTTGGAACTTACATATACATTGCTATCGGGTTCCGAGATTCATCCCATCAAAATAATGTGCAGCCTATCAAAAAGTTATGGAACCTGTTGAGGATTTTATTCTTGAGAATAATTCTTTATTTAGTTGTTTGCCTTTCTTGGGCACAAAATATATTAGGGAACTAGAATTAGGACTCTAGATTTATTTCCTAAAAAGAGTTAAGACTTTATTTAGTTTCCTAGATTGTGTTTAGGATTGGTTTAACTTGTTTACCAAGTTTAGGACTTTAGGACTCTTCTATTTAAGACAAGACAAAGCCAAGAGAAGAGGATACCTTCGATACACTTACATACACGACTYTTCGAGAAGGACGCAGCAACAAGAGACGCAYGGAAAAGAAAGGAACGAGCRACGCAAAGCATCAAGGAGAATAACACAAGWAAGTATTCATACTTGGAGCCATTGTTCGTAATCAAGAGAGTCTTCGAAGTTGCGTAACCAAYRGAGAAGATCATCCTTCAAGGCGACAAGTATTTTAGTATCATAGTTTTTGATACCATAGTYTTCATATATTACTTTATATTTTTGTATTGATCTTGAAMAAAGATAAGTAATATAGTTTTCGGGTTTGTACACCCAAGTTCACAAGTATTTTTACTTGTGAACGGATTTTAAATTGCTGTGTTTTTCGTTTATATTTCCGCTGCATGATTTTAGTTAAACTCTGGTTGATGTTGGTTTCAGTGTTGGTTAACATTGAAAACAACATCACAAACTGATATTTATTTTCAAAACCATAGACCTACAAATTTTACAATTGGCATCTAGAGCGGGTTACTTAACCTTTTAAGTACTGATCCTTATTTTTATAGGTACTATGGATACAGAGGATGATGAATCTCTTGACGAGTACAATAAGCTGAGCATTGAGCACAAATAATCATTTGTTAGTTGGGCAAAACAAGTGCTCAAAGTCAAGGATCTTAAGATCGAGGTGGACAAACTGACTTAGGAAAAGGATGACCAATTGAATATAATTATCCGTTTGGAGTCATCCCTCACCAAAAAGGATGATGAATTAGAACGAGTAAAGACCGAGTTGAAGAAGGTCCAAGAAACCCTCACAAACCTCAACAAGGGCAAGGGCAAGGTGGATGAGATTCTGGAATCGAGTCTCCCAGATTGTTCAAAACACGGGATTGGATACAAGCATGTTCAAAAGCCAGATTCAATTCAAAATGTGAAGTCGACCAAATGCCACAAGAGGAGAAGAAGACAATACGTGTGACATCACTATGGTGAACCAGGTCACATACGACCATACTGCTGGAAGCTTGTTGGCAAGCAAATTCATTTTAAAAGGTCGAAGCTGACTGTTGAGTTCCATGTTGGTTTTCGTGATGCTTTCTCTGTTCCCAACACCAGAGTCAAGCAGGTCTGGGTCAAAAAGAACGAGATCTAATGCAACATGATATATTCCTCTCTGAAGTCTCACATCCCTGGAGCCTGGTATTTTGATAGTGGATGCTCTAAGCACATGACCGGTTTGGAAGATCTCCTCTCGAATATTGTCAAATTTCATGGAGGAAATGTGAAGTATGGTGGAGGTGCAAATGGCCAAATCATTGTCCAAGGAACTCTTCATGTCCCTGGTATTGCGAAGCTCGAGAACATGTTACTTGTTGAAGGCTTAACTGTGAACTTGATAAGCATCAGCCAACTGTGAGATGGTGGTTTTAATGTCAAGTTCACTCATGAAAAGTGTGAAGTTTATGATGAGGGCAATACATGTATTCTTAATGGTCAGAGGACATCAGACAACTGCTACCAAATCGAAGATGCAGGTGTTGAAATTGAAGAAATTGGTGATGTTGGTTTCGATGACGGTTCTGGGAACTCAACATCAAACCCAACATCGACTCAAGCTGATCCAAAATTAGACTCGGATTCAGATAAGACGTTTGCTCCAGTCGCTCGTATTGAATCGATGGTAAGTGAGTTTATTACGAAAATATCTAATACATTCGAGATGAGCATGGAAGGTAATCTCTCTTACTTTCTTGGTTTTCAAATTAAAAAACTGGATGATGGTATTTTTCTTTCTGGGTCCAAATATGCTAAGAATCTTATATCTTGGTATAGCAAAAAACAGAACTGCATTTCTCTTTCTACATCTAACACCAAGTATATTGCAGTTGGAAGTACTTATACACAGTTATTGTTGATGAACCAAATGATATAGGACTACGGTCTACATAGAAGAACATTGACTGTGCTCTGTGATAATTCCAGTGCCATTGATATCTCAAAAAATCCGATCCAGCTTTCTCGAATTAAACATATTGACATAAGGTACCACTTTATTCGAGACTTGGTTGAGAGAAATATAGTTAGCCTTGAACATATAGGAAACAGACAACCAGCTTGCTGATATCTTCACAAAGACATTAGATTTAGAGACCTTCTCTCATTTGAGAAGATATCTCGGTATGTGCATTGTCTAAGCCTATGTTAGTTTTGATGTTGTGACACACCATACCAACATCAGTCACAACATCTATATATTTTTTCATGCATTTTTATTTTTCTTTTCATACATAATCCAAATGCATTGAGTCTGGTTGATAGTGCGATAAGGTCTTGTGTTGTAATAAAAGTGATGACAAAAAGACTAACCTCTTCAATTAGGTGATTGTGGAGCTTGCCCGAAGAAACTAGTTTTCTCCCAAGTCCAAAAACAAGAGGTGTTAACAGCAATTGCTGAAGATAAGCTATTTCTCTTCAAATCTCTTAAAAAAAAAGATGAAGAAAATATGGATACAAATTTATCCAATCTTTAAATTTCACCTTCTTGAGTGATTTTGAAGTAGTCATTAACTTGGGTTAAGGGGTAAGTTTCCATTGACTTCACCTGAGGCAATGTTGGTTATAATTTCATCAATCATGAAAAGCAACACGGATTAAGTCACTAAAACCATAATGTGATTTTTTTAAACATTTTTAGGTCATCTTTTTAGGAATTAATTAGGACATTCATACTTTGAGAAGATGTCTCCTTGTTGTGCGTTCTGTTGTTTGTGTTCGTGTCTATCTTGAGTTCTCTTAATCTTGTTTTGAATCTTCCTAACCGCGTGTTTCAGTGGAGTTATAATCGGACGGTTGGACAGGTAATAAAGATATTGATTTGGTGAGTGAAGAATTTCTTTGCAAAAGCTTTGTTCAACTATGGTGATGGTTTATAAAAATCTAGCTCTATCTCGATTTTAATTTGTAGTTGGGATTTGTTATTTTTATTCTCCAATTAAGAGATAGTGGTCTATTTAAGCATAGAGATCGTGTGTCTTATTTTGAGAAAGAAAGTTTTGGGTTTTAAAATTGGTAGTGGGGGTTTATTTTTTCAGTTTATTCTTTATTTACCCATTTCCTTCCCTACTTCGGTCATCTTTACCCAAACTGACAAGTTAAGTTTTTTTTTTACTTTTCCTTTCTCTCAATTTTACTTCCTACGGCACTCAATTTTATGTCTGTGGTTGTTTCCGATTCTCTTACAGAATGTCGAATTCACCATCACCCAGCAAAGCTCCGGAAACAGGATGTGCGTCTAGATAATAAGAAGATTCCACCCAAAGAGAGAAAAGAAGAAGTCCAAAGCTGCCGTGTCAGCCCATGTTGGTTCTGGTGTTGTGACACTGAAACCAACATCCCCTGCAGACAATCCTGCCTCTTCTCCAAGCTTCGATTCTGACAATGTTCCATCTGCCAATGCACCGATATCAATATTTGCCTCCGACACACTCTGCTAGCTCTGATGAGGCTCCGTCTCAAGCCGTCGAGATTGAAGACATGGAACCAATCTCCACGAGGTTCTTGACGAGTGAAGCTGAAGAGCTGTTCTTGGGATTTCAAAATCGAGGCATGATTGCTGAGCGCTAAATCCCCATTGATGTTTTCGTGAAGCAGAATCTGGTTGCCTTCTTTAGGCACTCAGGCACCTCTTCGAGCTGGGGTCATGTCTAGTGTTGGTTCTGGTATTCCCAACATCAGTACCAACATGATTCATTTTTCTGCTCCGTTTATCCGAGCCCATATTACTTTGTTTGATAACCAGATTGCACAGCACCAGGCGCTTCGGGACTCGTTTGTTGAGGTCATTTTGCTTTCAGAACAAAAAGGGAGGAGAAGAATGTAGAAGACGCTGCTGTGAATGTGATTCGTTTTTGTTTGTTTTAAAAAATGGTTACATCATTTAGAGGGAGTTTCTAATTGAGGAGGAATTTTTAGCCACTTGATCATTTTCATGCGTCTTAGGTATTTTGTCCAGAAAGGCAAAAGGGGGAGATTTTTGAAGATTTTATTCTTGGGAATAATTCCTTATTTAGTTGTTAGCCTTTCTTAGGCACAAAATATATTAGGGAACTAGAATTAGGACTCTAGATTTGTTTCCTAAAAGGAATTTAAGACTTTATTTAGTTTCCTAGATTATGTTTAGGATTGGTTTAACTTGTTTACCAAGTTTAGGACTTTAGGACTCTTCTATTTAAGACAAGACAAAGCCAAGAGAAGAGGATACCTTCGAT
>BMAC01000842.1:81581-94655 GCA_014905375.1 Phtheirospermum japonicum
AGCCGTTGCACCAGAATTTCTGCCGCCCTCTCAAGAAAATAAATTTTGGATGAAAGCGAAAAATAAATAATTCGTCATTTTATAAAAAAAAAAAAAGATCAATATATTATTGATCGATAATATCCAATCAAAGAAAGCAAAATTACAGATTGTTTATTGAACAAAACTTATTTATATATTGAGCAGACCTGATTGGAAATTGCTTAAATAGAAATAGATCGATAAATTTATCCATATATATAGAAAAAA
Organism: Phtheirospermum japonicum; assembly: GCA_014905375.1. Classification (NCBI taxonomy): domain Eukaryota; kingdom Viridiplantae; phylum Streptophyta; class Magnoliopsida; order Lamiales; family Orobanchaceae; genus Phtheirospermum; species Phtheirospermum japonicum. Next base: position 81,831 of record BMAC01000842.1, read on the forward strand.
GTGAAAAAAAAAGGAGATTGGAGAAATAAAATAGAACAAATAAGAAATTCTTACTATAGAATGATTCGTCGGGATGAATTATAACTTTGAAAAAGGCTAGAATCATCATCATGTGAATTAACATTTCAAGTTGATATTGAAGATGAGATATTTGTTTGATTCTGATTTGCCCGTGGGTTCTGATTCAAAGAAAAAGAAAACTGAAGAATGTTTGTCGGCGAGGGAAGTAGAGTTGTGAAATAAAAACCCTAAGTTTTCTAATGAAAACAAAATTATGAAAAAAAAAGTGTTATTTTATACCCTTGCCAAATTTACATAAGAGAAAGGCTTTTTAGAAAAATGATGTGAGGATGCCATATCAGATTTCCAATACACTACCAAATGACACATGCCAATTGCACCATTGTGAGCTTGACTCATAAGCAAGGTGTTAACATAATTAACAATATGGTTTTATTATGACCAACACATAGTGACCCTCGTAGCGAAAACATATACTTACTTTGTTTGGGTCTTGATTAATTAGGACACATTATACAGTTTTCTTTAAGAATTTAAGGATGCAAAATACAGAAAATTAATTACCTATTTCTCGTCGTCTCCTTTTATTTTAGGAGATAAATTGACATGCCAACAAAGATAATACAATATAGTCGGTCACTGTTCATAATATTATATTTACTAATAATATTTCCAAATCGGAACTAAGGGGCAAGAAAAAAAAAGAGCTTCACAAGGCGTGGGGCAAATTATTAGATGGAACCAGGTGCACCCGGTCCCACTATATACCAAAAAAAATGAAAAATACAATCAGCTTCATACGTACCATCCAATAAACTCAGCCGGTGATTCGCAATACCTTCCAACAAACACAGCCGGTGATCATCGTCGAATTGAGCATATACCGGTGGTCACTGTTGAATTGAGAAGCAGTTCTTTAGAATTTGTCCCCAAATTCTCTGGCAATTTATCACCCAGAGAATTATTTGTAAAGTTTTCTGTCGAATTTGCTTCAAATTCTCGGCGATTTTTTAACGAGCTGAGGTCTTCTTCATTTGCAATGAGAATTGCTTATAGGGTAAGCTATTTTTGTTTTTTGATTTTTTTATGGAATTAGGTTATGCAATATATATTTTTGATTTTAATTTTTGTTCCTTCGATTGTCCTTCTCCTGCAAATATTTCAGTTTCAAATCCAATTCCCAGTGCCTCGAACATTCATGAAAATAGTTCTATTATAGGTTCGTGGTTTCTTCTTTAAGTTATGAAGAATGTGTGATTTATATGCAATGGTATGTGATGATATACGGTAACTATATGTGATAATATATGGTAACTATATGTGATGATATATTTTTCACTAATATGTAATGATATGTGAAATATGTACAAATAGTAGTAATATGTGATGTTATATGGAAGCAATATTTGATGATAAGAGCAATAACATGTGGTGATATGTGGCAGAATTATGTGGTTTTTTAAATGTGATAATATGTGACATTTGTATGTGGTGATATGTGGGAGTAATATGTGATGTAATGTGGGAGTAATATTTGATGATATGTGATACTAACATGTGACTAATTTTTATGTGATTTTTCCTATTGGTTTTGTTTATTTGTTTTATGTAGCTTCTTCTATTATTAGTGATATTCAGTCAGTCAAAAGAGTAGTACGGGATGATGATTTGGTTGGCATTATACTAAATTTCCTTGATGATGCTTATAATTTATACAATGATCATGCGTATAGGGTTGGGTTTAGTGTTAGGAAGGGTAAGGATAGTAAGAGGGTTGATGGCTCACTTTCGATGAAAATGTTTCTTTGTTCTAAGGCTGGTCAGAAACAAGTTTTTAAAAAAAAAGTAGGTCTTATACCAAATTAGATGTTAGAACAACCTGTTCTTCTTTTATTCAGTTTGATATTGATCGTAGTGGTTTGTAAGTTGATACTGCACATAAAAATGAGCACAACCATACATTATGTTCACCTACCTCTAGTCATCTTCTTCCATCCCATGGGCAAATTTGTCCGACTCAACTTGCTTACCTTAAAGAGTTAAAAGAAAAGTGGTGTTGGTGTGGCCGATGGTGTGCGGGTTTTGAAAAATCAGTCTGGTGGTTCACCTTTTTTAGGTTTTAGCACTAGAGATTCATATAATGCGTTATGTAAATCAAATATATTTGATGGTACTGATTCCAACACATTAATTCACAATTTTAAAAAAAGGAAAGTTAACGAGAAGGACTTTTTCTTCGTTTTGAGGTGGATAGCAAGTCAACGCTGTGTAGTTTTTTTAGAGAGATGGTAGGATTACGAGTTATTCGGTGTTTTGTTGGTTCATGATACTACATATCGCACTAACAAATATGATATGATTTGTGGTCCATCTGTCGGTATGAACCATCATGGTAAGAATGTGATGTTTGGGTGTGGGTTTTTAATGAATGAGAGAATAGAGTCATTTGAGTGGTTGTTTGGTGCTTTTTTGAGATCCATAGGGGGTAAGCACCCTACTACAATTATGACTGACCAATCTGCTGCCATGGATGCTACTATTCCAAGCTTTTCCCAATATCATGACATTGACTCTACGTATGGCATATTGGGGAAAATCAATGACAAACATCAGGTCGCTAAGAATTCAAAAAGGGTTTATAGACCTTTGCTCAAGTATGTGAAAATAGAAGCTGAATTCCAGTTCAACTGGGAAAAGTAAGTAAATATTTATGTTTAAATTTTGTGTTAATTTTTTATGATAGTATATGACAGCAGTATGTGATGATATTTGGACTTAGTATGTGATGATATATAGCTGAAATATGTGATGATATCTGACAGAGATTCAGGTTTTAGGGTTAAATTTTTTATTTTATGGTCAGGATTTGATTTTTGTTGATGATATGTGGCAGTAATATGTGATGATCTCTGAAACACATTCGGATTTTAGGGTTTTGCTTTTTGCTAATGCTATGTAGAAGTAAAGTGTGATGATATGTGGAAGTAAAGTGTGATGATATGTGGAAGTAATGTGTGATGATATGTGTTAGTAATGTATGATGATATGTGTCAGTAATGTGTGATGATATATGAAACACATTCAGGTTTTAGTGTTTGCTTTTTGCTAAGGATATGTGGAAGTAAAGTGTGATGATATGTGATACTAATGTGTGATGATATATTTTAGTAATGTGTGATGATATCTGAAACACATTCAGGTTTTAAGTTTTGCTTTTTTCTAAGGATATGTGGAAGTAAAGTGTGATAATATTTGTCAATAATATGTGATGATATGTTTCAGTAATGTGTGATGATATCTGTCAGTAATGTGTGACGATATCTGAAACACATTTAGGTTTTAGGGTTTGCTTTTTGCTAATGATATGTTGAAGTAAAGTGTGATGATATGTGTCAGTAATGTGTGATGATATGTGTCACTAATATGTGATTTTCTATGTTTTTTAGGATGGTTACAAATTATGGATGTCAGGATAATTCTTGATTACTAAGGCTTTATGATATAATTGGAAGATGGTGTCCTGCATTTAACAAGGATTGGTTTCAGGTGGCATCTTATCTTCTCAAAGAAGTGAGAGCATAAATCATGCACTTACAAGGAGATTATATAAGACGGATGGGATTTGTGATTTCTACAACATGTTCATCGGAGTTGTATCTGAGTAGAGGAGTAAAGAAAATGGTGCAGATGTACGTTGCATGCTAAGTACACCATCTATGGCCTTAAACGATGTGAAGTTGGTTTTAAATGCTAGAGATGTGTATACAACTGAAGCTTTCTCTTTATTTGAAGATCGGTTTATGAAAAGTGTTGCATGTCATCAATCCTTTTTTTCTATAGAAGTGTCTATTATGACATATCATGTGTGGGTTGAGTGTAGGGATGTGATAAAACATGCGGTAATTTTCAATGTTGAAGATTTATCGGTATCTTGCACGTGCAAGTTATTTTTTGAGGTGGGTATTTTGTGATGTCATTATTTGCGTATAATGAATATACATTATGTGTGTGCTATTCTCGAGAGATATCTTACGAAAAGGTGGCGTAAGTATATTGTTAGTGAATGGGGTTTAGATGATGTTCTTGCCTTTAATTCTTCGAACAAATTGATGGCGGTCTTGTTATGGAGGATTCAAATGAATAAAAAGTTCCAGAAGTTGATTTTAGCAAGTGAAGATAATATTGAAGCTCGTTTGAAGTCTAAAGAAGCTTCTGAAAGTGCTAAGTGTAGTGTTATACGTGAGTCGGCCCCATTTATTTTGATGGATGCGTTGATCCTGTTGAGTGGTGTTGTTAAAAATCCTCAAAGTAGTCATGAGAAAGGTAAGTGGAACAAGAGAGAGAAGAATGTACTTGAGAAGAAGCGTAACCAAGCAAACGGGAAAAGAAACCGAGCGCAAACTATCGAGTCACAGACTAAGAAGGCCGTAGAAGGTCTGCAGGTATTTTCTTCACTTTTTCGTATTTCAATAATAACTGGAATTTATATATTTTCTGGAATTCACTTTGTTTTGGAAATTCTTTATTTGGACAAATTATGTTACATAAGCATGTTTTTTAATTTTGTACTTTTTTTTCAGGATGGTATTGCTACATTTGACGGAGATGGTTATGTTGTACATCCGAATATTGGTCCAACATCGAGTTTGAATTTCATAGTTGTTAGTCCGAATACGAGTTCAAAGCTTCCACAATTACTACATTCTTTTGAGTTGTAATTCTTTTAGTTTAAAGTCAATTGATAGTTAGTATTTTCCGATATATGATAGAATAGAGAGATGGCTAATTTTTATTTGTCAGACTGTATTTCTTATTATTTGGATAAATGTTTTATATTCAATCTTTTACTGGTGGGTGTGTATGTGTTAGTTTTTGCATTTTGTGTGATGATATTTAAAAGTTATATGTAATGATATGTGAATATTATATTCTATGATATGTCTTTTGTTTAAATGAAATTATACCTATCATATTCTTGCTAGAATTTATTTTGAGCATTCTTTTATCTTTTATTAAGGGGATATTGCCTAGTATATTCATTTTTGATAATGAATGTGGTAGCAAAATGTAATGATATATGACAGTTAATATTGTATAGAAACAATTTAGAAACACGACAGAGTTCACTTTCACAATTATTAGGATATAGAAATAATATTGAAATATAATAATATGATAGTTATTCGTGATGATATATGTATGCTATATGTGATGATATATTTCAGTTGCTTGTGATGATATGTGATTGTAATTTGTGATTATTTATTCATGCTATAAAAACTAATATCACTAAAACCCAATACCGAGATGAAAAGTTTTGCAGCAGCAGCTTTAAGTCAAGCTGTCAATAAAATGTCAACAAATTTGGCTTTTCCTTTAATCCCTAGAAATTAAGATCCATTCATATCTCAACAACACACCGATGAAGATGTATATTAGAATATTTCTCTAAGTTTCACATTTTTAGTAATTGTCGAAGAACATCATCAACTACACCAAACATCTAGAACCATGTTTTACACCAAAATAATACAGTTCAAACCAAAAACAAGAATTCAAAAAATGCAACGACGATAAACAAAATGTCCTGCATCTTTTAGCACTTGTTCCTTCTTTTCGTTATCCTCCATGATTATCATTCTGCAGCAGTACTTTGCCCTTAGGGTGTTCAACAAATTTTTATCCTATAACAAAAAATAAAAGGAAAATAAGTTAATATATACAAACAAATGGAAGGAAAAAATGTATACAAGCAAATTTACTGCAGTTTACTTACTTTATCTTTTTCAAAACCAGTCTCCCACCCGGCAAGATCTCCCTTATAGGTTACTAAATGCCTCATGCAGTAGATTGCACAATCATCATAATTTTTCGATGATCTCCATGACATTTTAATCACTGATTGCAGAAATTAACAAGCTTGTACTTTGTTTAAAGATTATGAAGCTCTAAATACTTGAAGAACGCTGTCACCTGAAACAATTTGATATAATCAGTACAAAAGTAATACATATATATATATACACACACACACACACATACATACATACATATTATGAGATGCATTTGTACTCACTATGCAATGAAGTACTTACAATATTCTCTGTAGCATTGTCGTAATGCTTGTTAATATTGTTGTTATTTGCAAGCGGCCTGTTATCGAGTATATCAATTGTGCTCTTTATGAAATTGATGCACACAATCCAGTATGCCTATCTTTCTACACTGGGGAAAATACATGTTCTCCATGTTCATTTACATATGATTAGCATATATAATAAAGTATATGCAATAAATACTTGTAAATATATTTATAAATGTATGATTACCAAGTCTGCATCATCAATACTGAGGTTTTGCAATGTGGCCAGCTCACAATCAATCACGTTATTGAACTTTTTCTCGCCAATCTCATCAGCAGTCCTGCCCATTTCCAATTGATCTTGTGAATTTGCCAATTAATTAAAGTGATTTTGTCTACAAGACTTGATTGAGCGATAAATAAATTAATTGAATACTCACATGTACCAGAATCATGAAAATCACCCGTTTTGGTTCTCCAGGTGCTCTTCTCATATTATCCAAATTAATTTTCAGGCACCAAATTGGATGACCCACTGATCTGCTGAAAGAGTTCACAATTATTTTTTTGACGCACTGAATCCAATGACTTCGAACAGTTTCTTGTTGATCAGACAAACAAGAGCCATTGAGATATACTTATCGTGTGTATTTGATCAATAAAAGTGATGAAAATAAATAGAAGAATAAAACCATAATAAAAAATCAAAAAAAAAGTAAATTCATATATCATCACACAGGACTTGCATATATTATCACATACAACATGCACACATCATCACATATATAAAATAATCAAATTCCTCCAAAATAAAGATTTCTCACTTTTGCGTTTATTCAGTTGTTTCTAGGAAGACATATTCAGAAATAAATTTTTCCTTCGTAGTAACAAGATCATTCAGTCGTGTCCTGTTTGTTATCCCGAAAAGGGATCTTAGCTTCAATGGGAGATTTCTAAATTTTCTTGTCAGGTTCCTTCTTTTCAGTACATCGACAAGGTCATCCTCCAACTCCTCAAGTACGCTGTTTTCACATAATGTAATAAGAAATAGTTTTATTTTAAGTTAGTTCCATATTTAAATTTCAAAAAGTAATGAATTATTTTTAAGAAATGATATATTGAATACCTTTTGAAATCTGCTTCTCCAATCGGTGTCACCTTCCCATAATCATCACTGCTCTCTTTTTAAGTTTTAACAACAGTAGACTCAAACACTATAGTCTCTATATCATCACCACTATGACTATCACCACCATTAGTATAAAAACCGCCACAATCATCTCCAATGTTTTTATCTCTTCTAATATTAAAGAGAATGTGGGTGACGATATTCCCTTAGGCATCTTTCTATTCACCATGTTACTATTCGACACCAAATTAGGTTCAAAACATGCATCCCAAAAGGTAAAAATCGCCTTTGCCACATCTGGGTTATCAAATAAGTCATCATCATAGATATCATTAGTTTTCTGGCTTGGTATGTTTTTTGTTGGTGTTTTGTGGATCGGTGAATGTTGGCTTGATGGTTTTTGGGTTGGTGTTTCATGGTTTGTTTGTTGTTGGGTTGGTTCTTCCTTCTCTTGGTTTAGTTCTTCATGTTTAGAGCTCAACAACATATCATAGGGCTTCTTCAGGATATCAACTATTGATTCTACTTTCCCTATTTCATTCATAACTTCTCTAAATTCAACCACAACATCCGTCATCTTCGCCAAAATGACCGTAAGTTTTTTTGTTCCTTCTTCATTGACAGTTTCACAGTTCTTCAATAAAGAAAAAATGAATATAAAATTTTAATATAATTACTAAGCATTATGTATTAAATATGGTTTGTAGGTTTATTCTTTCCATTTTTAGTGTTTAAGTTTTTGCATTTTAATTAATGATATAATTTTTTCCAGTACTATGTAATGATATATGCCTATTAATTGTTTTGATATATGACAAAAGTTCAGGGTTTAGGTTTTAGTGTTTTGGTTTTTCTTTTTTGTTGATGAGATGATATATTACAGTTATTTGTGATGCTATGTGACAGATATATGTGATGCTATATAACACACACACACACACACACACACACACCACACACACACACACACACACACACACACACACACACACATATATATATATGTGTGTGTGTGTGTGTGTGTGTGTGTGTGTATAGGGTTGGGTTCAAATGAGAACCATGTCATTATATGGCGAACCTGTGAACTAGTGCTTTTATTATATACCAGCAATACTTTTATTATACAATCACACTGCTTTATTGATATTTTAGTTATATACACCAGCAATGCTTTTATTATACAACTCTAATGCTTTTAATAAAATAAGGAAATACCCAAGAAATTTGATCCATTCATTTAATTAGATCTAAGGCTAATAATTGACCCTAGGTTCACATATATTGACATGGTTCTCATTTGAACCTAATCCTATATATATATATATATATATATATATATAGTACGTATGTATTATATATATGTATATATATGTATAACCACACACAACACACACACACACACACATATATATATATACTATATATATATATAAGAAGCATACTAGATTTTAGTCTTTTTGTTCCTTGGGCAACCGCTCCACAGCCTTGCCTTTCCCAAATCCTCCAGCACCACTCTTTTATTCGCTTCAATTGTTTCCCAATTTGAACAAATTGGGAATATGCGTGACTCTACTCTGCTTACCTTGAACTCCATCATGTTCATGTAACATAACTGCATAAAAACCAGAAAGTTATGGTTTATTTTGGAAATATCTCATTATACAATATGAATTTAAATTCTTACCCTCAGAAAAGTCGTAGGGCTTGTAAAATATTTGCTCTCAGATTCATTTTTTTTTTTCAATCCTCAGTTCCTGAAATGAGCTTTTGTATCATGTAATTACACCAATTACAATTCTTAATCTCATCCACATCTTGAAGAGATTTTAGAATCTTGTAATTGACATATCTATCCTGGTGCGATTTGAACATAGTGGTGACAACAAACAAAATAAAGTCGCAATTGAAGTCATCATCATAGTCAGCCCTCGTCTGCAGCTCTTGCCCCATTTCACTTGTAAAAAGGCCCCCGCCTTAAACTTCCCATCGGCTTCTCCATTCAGAAAAGAAAGCCTTGTACATATTATCATCTGCATTAAAAATTAATTTTAGTCTACAATTAATAAAATAAAAAATTATTGCACATTCAAGCTCTTAAGTATCAAAATAGAGAAAAATAAAAGAAATAAAGAAACAATATGTGTATAATACATAGGAATTACCTTTTGTCTCAGCATCATCAATGATCGATTCTTTCCCCTCAGAAGGTTAAACACAGACACTACATCCCCTTCTTCAATTTTCAACTTCTCATTTACAAGTTTAATCGAACACCGTCAACGATCAAAATTGCTCACCAAGAACTTCATCAACTCCGTCTGATTCTCCTTCACCTTCATCTTTAGCATTCTGTCAAACCAAACTTCTCTTACAACTGCTTTTTTTTCTGCAGTGAGGGCAGAAATCAACTTGAAAAGTGGTTAGGGAGACGTTCTTATTTTCAAATTCTTTTCATTTCGAATTCTCTTCTTTTTTGCAACATGGAGAGTGGTTTCATCAACTTGAGGAGTGATTGGTTCTTTCCTTTTATGCAACTGATTCAGCACAACCTGAATATGAAATAAAATAAATGAGAATTATTAATATTGGTAGATATGTATAGCCTGACATGATGTTTTATAATTAGGTATAAAAAAGTTAAACCTCAGCTGGTTTAATTCTTTCTTTTGCATTGTCTTTTTGTTTCTCCACCACCGCTGCAACCTGTGAAAAGACGGGATATTTATTTAATTTTAATTTGAGTATAAATATTATTTATGTCAAAATAGAAAAACAATAAAAACTGCTAACCTTTTTCAATATATTCTTTTACGGCAACTGTGTTTTACAATGCTTGACAGTCAAAATTTTCTTCTTGTTATCTAGTTGGTTCTGCATGGCCGGTTCCTTTATAGTATGTTTCTCCATTTCCAATTCACAAACGGGTTTATCGTCCATCGGTGTTGCATCGGGTGCTTGAATTGGAGTTTTATTCTGTTCCCGCTTCTTCTTTTTCTGAGAAGAAGAAACATGTTTGTCAACCATCGATGTTGCCTCATTCGAAATTTTCTTCTTCCCTCCCTTCGTTTTCGGAACAAGAGCCTTTTTAGACTTTGTTCTTTTTTCATACATCTTTCTCTGTAGGTCTTCCTCTTGAAGAGTGAGACCTACACCATGTGAATTACCAACTACAATTGGTATATCTAGTTGCTCCAAAGGTACATTGGTTGCTTTATTCTTCATTTCTATAATTAAACACCAAAAAAAAATCAAAGATCATCATACATATAATGCACATATCATCACACAAAATATGAACATATCAGCATACAGAACATGCAAATATCATCACAAATAACATGCAAATATCATTACACATCATACACGTATCATCACACATAATATACAAATATCATCATCATACACATCATATACATATCATCACACATAATATGCAAATATCATTGCACATATCATACACATATCATCACACAGAATATGAACATATCATGACACAGAACATGCAAATATTATCACACAGAATATGAACATATCATCACACGGAACATGAAAATATCATCACACAAAATATGCACATATCATCACAAAACATAAAATATCATCACATGGAAGATGCACATATAATCACAAACACCATATATGTATCATCACACTGAACATGAAAATATCATCACACACATCTTATACATATATCACCCATAATATGCAAATATTATCACACAGAATATGCACATATTATCACAAAACATTCAAATATCATCACACGAAACATGTACATATCATCACAAACTTCATATATGTATCATCACACTAAACATGAGAATATCATCACACACATCGTATACATATATCACATAATATGAAAATATCATATAAATATCATCACACAAAATATGCAAATATCATATACATATCATCACACAAAATATGCAAATATCATTAGACAAAATATACATATATCATCAAAAACTTCATAAAAACTCATATATATTCCCAGTAAAAAAAAAGGATAAAAATCATACATATATCATCACACAAATCATATATATATCATCACACAAAAGATGCGCATATCATCACAAACTATATAATTTGAAATTAAACTGCGGAGTTTTGACAAAATCATAAAATCGATGGTTGAACTATAGAAACGAAAGCATATAATTAAAAAACAGATGAATCAACATTAATTTATGGTTAATCCCTAGAATCATAAGAATCAAAGTATATAATAAAAATTTATTGGGGGTTTACCATCAGTCGATGATGAAACATCATCAATCGATGCTGAAACATCTACCAGTTTGTGAATTAATGAAAGTTTAATGGGAAAAAAATTAAAAACTTACTGTTGAAAGCCAGAGAAGGTGAGAATTGCCGGAGAAAATCTTCTTTTACATGTATTGTGGTGGAGAATATGGGTTGTTGGTGATAAATCGCCAGAGAAACACCTGCTCATTTTTTTTTCTTTGTTTTGCGTGGAGAAATAGAAAAGTTCGATGTGGGTTGAGCGAGAATTTGAAAAGTTCGAGTGAGAAATTGGAAAGACAGGGTTCAGTGTTTTCTGGAGGGAGAATGAGTGTGTGTGAGGGCCAATCATAAGTCGAACGTGGGATCGAGTGCACCTGGGTTCATGGTATACTCACTGAAGGCGTGGTTGATTGTCAAGGACTTTAAAAAAAAAAAAGTAAGAGAAAAAAGCTACACATGACTGAAGTAGTTGACCGCGGATTCTAACCCATCTCAAATTATGGTGGCAATCTATGTACATTAATCTTTTTTATAATATAAAAATTATATTTGGTTTATACATCCACGGTTATTTTATAGAATTTATAAAAATATATGTTAACATAATTAAATTATTGTATTTTATGTCATGATATATAATTAATTAATCATTTATCTTTGTTTATTCGACTTATAAAACATAATTTAGTTAAATTGAGTAATGTGTTTTTTAATAATTAAATGGATATATATTTAAAAAAGAAAAATTAATTACATCTAATTGTAATAAGCTTATTCTTTTTGCGACATTCGAAAAAGTAATGTGTCATACATGTTTAAGAACGGAGAGAATATTAAAGATTAAATAATATTTTCAGAGTTGTTAATCTATATTTTATGTTATTGCAACTATATATGATCATATAAACCACTAAAAAGAAAATAAGAAGAAGCAATATAAAGAAAGAAACTCCTCGGTAAAACCCTGATCGTTTAAGGAATATCAAAGGATTATCATGGGAATATAGACCTTCGATATTTATCGAGGAAAATTTATTTATTTATTTATTTATTATAATTTTACCTGGGGAAAATAATCTCTCCGTAAATTTGAATTCTTTTTTTTTTTTGCAATTTATCTAGGGATTAATAATCCACCGATAATTTTTTTAATAATATCACCCTCCACCATCCCCTCCACCATGTGTTTGTACATGGCCTCCCCGCCTTCGCCGCCACCACCCTCAGGCCTACCCCACCACCACCATATGTACATACCACAGTGCCGCCACATTCACCCCCATCTCCACCCACTCCCCAATGTTCACAACCACCGCCTCCATCACCATTCACCATTGCCCCC
>BMAC01000842.1:105755-151207 GCA_014905375.1 Phtheirospermum japonicum
TCATGTTGTACTTTCCGCCGATTCGCAGCCTCAATCTCTTCCTCTGGATAGCGGATTATTTCATCCGAGATGCGGTTTCATGCGTCGGCGGCGTTTATCCGCGCCTCCGCCTTGTCGTCTCACGGCTCATCTCTCCCAGCCTCGCCGCCGTTAGAAGGTATAATGTCGCCAGTGTCATTTTTCTAATTTTTTTAAAAACTGCCGTCTCTGCCCGCCGTCTCCGGCTCTCCACCGGTGCTCCGCCGCCCTCTACTCCTACTTCTAGTGCTGGTCTAAAACCCTAAATCGTAAGGTATTTACTCCCCAAATTAAATCAATTTCGAAACCCTAGCCCCCAGATTTATTGTGTTTCAATTTCTTGATTTAATCCTCTTAGTTTATTTCTTATTTTTCTATGTTTTGTCTTGTTCATTTGCTTCTAAACCCTATCCCCAAAATTTCTAATTTGCAGTAGCTTCTTTTGTGAAACGTGGTTGATTTTCTTGATGAATTACATAGGTTTGGAAATGAGAATTAGTGATGTGTTTGGGAAATTTTCATATTCTGCCATGTTTGTGTGTGTGTGTGTGTGTTTTCTCTTTTTTATTTTTACTTTTATTTTTATTTTTGTTTATCGAGCCCTTGTGAATTTTACATTTACTATTTTACAATTGATTTGCGATGTATTTTAAATTTACAATTTTACAGAGCACATATTTGGTCATTTGGAATCACAGCACTTGAACTTGCTCATGGTCATGCACCATTCTCCAAGTACCCACCAATGAAGGTTGATAAATCCTTTTTTTATGTGTGTGTTTTTTTCATCTTAAATTTCCCGAAATAATTGGTGCTAACATTCTTCTATTAATGAAGGTTCTACTAATGACGCTTCAAAATGCACATTCGGGGCTGGATTGTGAAAGAGATAAAAGATTTTCTAAGGTTTATCCTATTTTTTTTACTAGAGATTTTATTCTAAATATCGTGTTGTTTCCAAAACACAACTTTTATATGCCATCTTTCAAAGAAATGGTTGCTGCTTGCTTGGTTAAGGATCCCAAAAAATGCCTAACCTCTGAAAAGCTTTTGAAGCACGCGTTCTTTAAACATGCACGCTCGAATGAGTATTTGGATCGTACAAAAGTCCAATCGCACATTCACATATGGGCACGATTCCGTAATTCCTATGTTTTACTCTCTGTAAAAATTCACTCAGTCAATTCCTGTCCTTTTTCAACAAGTACAAGAGGCTAGAACTTTTATCTGCTTTTACCAATGCTGTAAGTACTTCATTTATTCACTCAGTCAATTCCTGCCTATTGATTTTTGAATTCTTAATGTTCTTTCTCGAGTGAAAATATGAATTACTTTTATATTTTATGTCTTCTTCTTCTTTTTTTTTTGTATCTCTAGTTTCATGAAAACTTGGTGTATATTTTTTTTGCATACTAATACTCACTCTATTGTATGGTGCTTGTGTAGACAGCTATTTCTTTTGTTTATGTCGTTCTCCTTAGCTGTTGAAGCACTTCACGCTTTCATACAAGATGAATCCGAGCACAAGTTAGTTTGCATATTAATATACTTTTGCATACTGTTGAATTTTTTTATGTATTTAGTTTGTTTGTTTTTAAAAAAAAATAAAAATTAAATAAGCATCTCTGATCTGTTTTTTTTTCTTAAAGGTATTATTTGATCGTCTCAGCTGTCATGAGTTTTCTGGTAAATCTTATTGGTGTATGGTTCTTCAGGAATTATGCTCGAATCAATATTGGTGTGCTTCGTTTTCTTTTTTGTTTTTTTTCTTATTCAAATTTTACATTTTTTGTAATTCTTGATCATCTTTTTTCCCACCATATTTTCTTGCAGTGTACAGAAAAGCTGAAGTATGAACTATCACTCTGTTTGCTTGCACGTCTTAGCTGATTCAATTCGCAGGTCTGAGAATCAGCTCACTTTTTAATTGCTTTTGTACTTTCTGAGAAATAAGCAAATATTAATATGTTGCACGCCATTTTTGTTTCTAAGTGCAGGGTTAATCCTGGCATCCTGGTTTCTTAGCCTTGGTAATTTGAATTGATCTACAGGAGCTATTATTTTTATCAAGTTTTATTCTCCACGACCATTTTCTACACGGTTGTATTTATTATTTTTAGTTTATTTTTATCCTGGTATTGTAGGGTTAAGAATGTTGAAGTTTTGTGCTTAGGACTGGTTTCAGTCACGGTTTTTATGCTTGTCATGCCACTTTTTAAAGCTACAGGTGGCGTTTTGCTACAGATGGCACCACCTAACATCCCCTCTTCAGCTTTGAGCAAATGTTGGAGACAGGTAAAAACCATTTCAAGTAAAATCAATTTTTTTTCTTATAATTATTAAATTTATTTATTTTTGGAAAAACAAAAGTAGTGTTTACAAAACCTTGTGCATTTAGAAAAAATGATTAGTTGTATCAGAAGCTACAAGTAGTTGAGAATCTGAAATTTGCAGTGTTTTTGAATCAGTTTAAAGAGAGATTGTTTGGTGAATAAGTTGTGAAAGTGCTTATATGTTTGTAAAAGTCATACAAAGCACCCCTCCAACTTTTAGATTCTCATTACATTGTACAAATATCGCATGTAATAAATATCCAGAAAGTGCGATCGATAAAACTTTTTGATTATTTATTTAGGTTAGATCACGTGAAGTTAATGTGTTAAACTTAGAAAAATCTGGAGATTCTAGACTTTCAATTTCTGTTGTGACCCATTGACTAAATTATAAGTCAAATATCAATATCCTCTTTGACAAGCTTCTTCTTGCATAAAGTATATTATTACCTTCCCATAATTTTCTAACTTACTAATTGTCTATCACAGCTCAATATCCAAAGAAATATTATTAGCTTATGAAATGGCGAATCGTACTCTGGCATGTGTCCATAGCATCCGCAAGCGCTTGGACGATACTCTGTCCGCTCATCGCGAGGATATATTGTTGTTCTTATCAAGGTCGTCAACTTTTATTATTTCAGATTAATGCGTTCATGACAATAGTTTTTACTTAAATTTGAAATTATGGTTTACGCAGAGTCGAAGCCCACGGAAAAGGGATTGTAAAACCTCACCAACTTATAGCTGAGTTGGAAGTAATTAGCCAATCCGACAATTCGAAACTGCAAGATCATGACTTCAAAGAAGTCCTCAAGAGCACCCAGGTATGAATTTAGAGCTGCAAATTTTAGCCCGCCCGAAACAAAGTCTTTTTTTTTGAACTGGCCCGGTAAACCCGACACATTTTTCAAATGTCTTTTTGTACTACGTAAGTTCTTCAGGACGGGCAGGCCTGAAAATTTTCCAATGTCTAACGTCGTCCTCATAATTTCTATTTTCCCATATTTTCCTCGTCTAGGAAGCGATTGTGCTGCCACCCTTGGGTCGCGCTTGCTATTCGATTCAGGCCTGGCGTTTGGGATTACATACGAGTCAATGTTAATGAATTAGTCGTCGAGGAACTAACGGTGCCTAAGTATCTGAAGTTCAAAGAAGAGCTTTTGGATGGAACGTGAGTCGATATTTCCACCAATATTTAATTTGTACACATTTCTTCCCTTTTTTCTTTATTAAATTTAATGTTTTATTTTTAAGCAAATTTTTGTTTTCGTGATGCTGCAGCTCGGATGACAGCTTTTGTTCTGGAACTGGATTTCGAACCGTTCATCCACATCATTTCCGAAGCCAACTCTGACCAAGTGGATTGAAAACGGAGTTGAGTTTCTTAATCGGCACCTCTCGGCGAAAATGTTTCATGAAAGGGATAGCATGATCCCGCTTCTTGATTTCATGAGGACCCACCACTATAAAAGGCAAGGTGAGAATTTTGATACCATATAGTCGACTACTTTGATTTATGATAATATTTGTGTAGGGTTAAGTTACAAAAATTACCCCTAAGGTTTAAACCTAATTAAGAAAAGAAAATAATTCCAGTTATTTTGCAAAACTACAAATATGCAATTCGTAAAATGGAAACAAATTTCAAGGGGTATTCGTAATTTTGAAAGATAGATGGTGTTTTTGTAATTTGACTGAATTTTAAGGTTACTTTGTAATGACAAAAAAAAACATAAGTTTTTAAAAATTACAAAACCCCCCTTGAGGTTTGATTTTGTCTTTACATTTAAGAGGTCAACTATTAAATTTCTATAATAAATGTTGGGTGTTTTTCTAAATGTTTGTTTCTTATGAAGGGAGAAATATAAGATGTAGTCAAACTTTGAGATTTTCTTTTTTAATTTGCAAGAATGTCTGGGTTTTTGTGTAATTAGCTCAAAACTCAGGGGTGGATTTATAACTATCCCTAATTTTTAGTTTTATATTAAAACTTCTAGTTTTTACAAAATATTGAGGATTGAGAATTTAAAGACAAGAATTCTTTGATTTTCAATTACCAAATCGATTTTTTATTTATTTTTACTACATGCTTTGTACTAAGTGCTACCGTATAATTCTCTTCACCAGACATTGCTCCTGAATGATAAAATCTAGAACCTAAGCTCTCTACATGCTTTGTTGATCCTTTTTTTTTTTTGGTTTTATAGGAGTAGAGTTCAACAAATTATAGGTGCTACAAACAATGTTGTAAAGCGATCTGGCAATATGTTGCCTCCTCCCGTTGATGATATTTGCAACGGTAGCAGTACTTTTACTGATAAACCTACAATAATAAGTGGGCATTGCTTTTTTTTTTTTTTTGAATTTCATATAGTTGAATAAAAAAATATTATTGTATTAATATTAGTTTTAGTTTGCTGTGTCTTAGATTTTATTGAATTTTGGTGATATAATTAATATAATCACAATATTTATTATTAGTGATTTTTGTGTATTCCTGCTTTCATTTCTTTTCTTTTTTAATTTCTTTTAACTTTCTAAAAGGTAACTTTCGTAAACCTTTCTAGAAAATAGACTTTTCAGAACGTCTTTTTTAAATACTGTTCTGGAAAGTGATACTTCCAAAACGTCTTTTCGAATAACCGTACTGGTAAGTTTAACTTTCCAGATCGTTATTTTATAAAATACTGTTCTGGAAAGTATCACTTTTCAGAACATCATTTTGAAAAACCGATCTAGAAAGTATAACTTTCCAGAACGGTAACTTCGAAAAACCGTTCTGGAAAGTGACGGATCAACATGGGATGGTACCGTTCTAGAACAAAAAATTTATATTTTAGAATGCCTTTTTTCCCCTTCTAGAAAGTCTGCCAATCCAGTAGGGTAAAAAAAGGCGTTCTGGAAAGTACAGACTTTCTAGAACTATGTCACTACAAAAGGCACAGAAAGGCATTTTGGATAGGCAGAATTACCCTTCTGGATATGCAGTTTCTGCACTAGTGTGTGTCAGGAAGGCTGGTGAAATGGGCAGTAGAGCTCAGCGAATATGATGTAGTGTACGAGCCTAGAACGGAAATCAAGGCGCAGGTGTTGATAGATTTTTTACAAGAGATGGTGTGTCCTGCCGAATAGAAGGATGAACAGAAAGCATGGCTGCTTCATACAGATGGATTGACCATGATATTAGGAGCCGGGCTAGGAATTGTTTTGGCTAGCCTAGAGGGAGAAAACCTAGATTTGCGATGACATTGGGGTTTAAGGCCTCCAACAATGAAGGGGAGTACGAGGCACTGTTACAAGGCATAAAGATGGAAAGCGACCTGGGATCAAGGAAAATTAAGGCTTACACAGACTCACAATTGGTAGCTCTCCAGTTTGATGGGTCTTTTAAGGCAAGGTAAGAACGCATGCAGGAATATCTAAAAAAGCTAAATAAGGGGTGATGCAGTTTGAGGAGTTTACGCTTGAACACTTACCGTGAGCTTATAACGTTCGGGCTAATCAGCTAGCCAAGATAGTTGGAACATTGGGTACTTGCGATACAAGAAAAGTCACATTGATGGATCTAAGTCACATCAATATAGAGAAGGTAAAAGAAGTTATAGAGATTGATGCAAAGGAAGATTGGCGAACACCAATTCGGGGGACCCTCGATAAGGTGATCGCAGGAGATATACAATTATTGACTAAAGAAGCTAGAACAGCAGCACGTTTTTGTCTGGTGAATGGCGATCTGTATAAGAGGTCGCGCTTTAGCCCATACTTGAAGTGTTTGATGAAGGAGGAAGGGTTGGAAGTATTGAGAGAAATACATGAAGGGTACTGTGGCGACCACGCGAAAAGTAGAGCTTCGGTGAGAATAGCCTTGCGAGCTGGTTTCTTTTGGCCAAGGATGAAAGGAATGGCGGCCGAACTCGTTATGACTTGCAAAAAGTGCCAGATGCACGTGCCTATCAATCACGTACCCGCGGAGGATATGATAGTTATGAGCTCGCCCTGCCCCTTTACGCAATGGGGAATTGATATCGTGGGGCACTTTCCAAAGACACCTGGCAACAAATGTCACTTGGTGGTCGCAATGGATTATTTCACGAAATGGGTGGAGGCCGAAGTTGTGACAGGCATTGGCGAGCAGTATATTATGGATTTTATTTTTGACATTATTTTTTGCAGGTACGGAGTATGGGCTTATCGAACGATCTCGTGAACTACTACAGGCGAATCACATTTCAACCTGGTTTATGGTATGGAAGCTGTTATTCCGGCGGAGATAGTAGGGGGATCACATCGGCTATCAGCATTCAACGAAGAACAAAACAAAAGATTGACTAGGGGAGCTCTCGAAATAATTGACGAGATATGCGACAAGGCTGCGGCGTGCGTGGAGCAATACAAGCAATGAATCCAGGCAACCTTTAACAAAACAGTAAAAAGAAGAAACTTCCAGTTCGATGAACTCGTTTGGAAGCGGGCTGATGTAATTTACACTACAAAGAAGCTGAATCCAAATTGGATTGGGCCATTCAAAGTTACCAAAGTAATGCAAGGAGGAGCATATATACTCGAAGATGCACAAGAAAAAGCTTTACCAAGAAGCTGGAATATCAAACACTTGAAAAAGTATTACGCCTAGCTCTCCGGACGACAGGCTCATACTTTTACACTCCTATCTTTACTAATTTTTATGGGTCGACGCTTCTTTAGGTCGACTATGGACGCATGTTTTTCTCACATTTTTCACACATTATGGGCTGACGCATATCAACGATGAATAAAGGATTTTTTATGGCATTCTATGAATTTCTATGGTTTATGAATATGGTTAAAATCCCGATGCTCTTATCAGGTCGACGATGGGAATTATAGATATGGAAATGAATAGGTTTTGTGTGAGAACATGTTTGATTTATATGTTCTCACTTATCCTTGAATATGTTTGATTTACAAATGTAGTTCAAACATAACTCATTGTCATGTACATGGGAAGATGCATTTTGTTGTTGATCTAAAAGTGTGTGTGCTTATCAATGTTTTAGGTGTGGGCGTAATGCACGTTGTTTTGTTGAGTGTGTGTTTTTTATTTGTTGTATCTGTAAAATATTTTTCATGGTTAGTGAATTAACTTGAAAGCTTGTTGTGTTGATGTCAAAATAGATAATAATGTTCATTTACTACTTTTTAAGGCTCATGTTTAATTCTTGTTTTGTACACATTTATGTGTGTTTGTTGTATGTTTTTTTGTCTTGTTTTGTGTGGTTTAATTAGGTTTCAATTGTTTTTTGTCCTTTCTTTCTTTTTACTTGTTTATAGCTTTGGTCGTTTTTTGAATACTTTTTGTATTTTTTCTCTTATTTTTGTAGATATTTGTGTTAAACTGTTTCTTAGTTTTCGGGATAGTTGAGTGGGCCCAAGTGTGTTCTCGAGAATCAAAACTAAATACACTTGACGAAAATACAACCGGAGTTCACAAAATACGATAGTTGATCGACTGTCAATCGATGATCGATATACACACATATCCTGACTGCGTCGACCGCAAGCATCGATCGACTGGCTGAGGATCACCCGCCACCGTCGATCAATGAACAATCAATGACACATCGATGCATGCCCATTTTTCCATTGTCAACCGCCACAATTGATTGATAGCTAATCGACAGAAGAGACACTGTCGATTGATGGCTGATTGACGGAAGGCCATTCTGGCTATTTTGGCAAATTTAATATTTTTCCCCCGTACTCACTCCTATATAACTCACATTCTCCCAGTTCAAACTAGTGTTTTTGGACTCCTTTAGGGTTTGGAAACCCTAGCCTCCTTTCCTTCCCTTTTCACCTTCAAGTATAAACCATTTTTAGAACTTTAACTTAACACATAGTTAGTTTAATTTGTGGAGACTCTTAATGTATTGTGGTGTAACATTTAATCTTTTGGCTTTCATAACTTTGAAGAACCTTTCAACTTATGGTAACTTTTATTTGTTGTTCTCTAGCGTTTTTCTTGTAAGTTTTATGAATGTTTGAAGCAATTTATTTTCTTGTGTATGATTTGTAGTTTGGATGTTTAATCTTTTCTTGTGTTGTTAGTGAATCTTCATTTTCCCCCATTGTTGTTTTCTTTCTCATTTTTAAGGTTCTTTCCTCTTTTGGTATAGTTTATAAAGTTGGTAGTGTAAACCAAATGGGTTTAGACACCTTTGTACTTGTAGTTGACTTGTAGTATAAAGTTTCTTTTTAGGTTAGCAGATGTGTAAGATTAGCTTATTTAGCTTGTTCAAGAGTATTTTGAAAGTGATTTCTCTCTATTGCATCTGTAGATTTTAATTTTGAACTTCCTTGTTTTTATTATTGCTTATTGGATTATGGATTTCTTTATTGGGTTAATTATGTTCATACTTGCCCCTGGTTTATGTTATTGCATTTCTTAATGTTTTTAAGTTAGAACTTATGGGTGTAGGGTCTAGAAGAGTTTATAACCACCAATTGGGAATTGTTAGATATTTAATTGAGAATTGAGACTGACAATTTCAGTTTTAGATTAAGTGTTCGATAAATTGTCAATTGATCGTGAAGATGAGTTTAAAGCCCTAGACCCTCGTATTATTGATCTTTTCAAAGTTTTTGATTTCAATTCTCATCAATTACATTATCATCTTAGTTTTTAGAAACTCAAAACCCCAAATATTTGTTTGTGTGTTTAGCTTAGTTTATTCTTTATTTTCCTTTTTGTTATTCAAACACAAAACCCCTTCCGATTTGTCTTTCTTGTGAGATATGACTTAGTAACCTCTCCACACTACGTTCGACCTTATTATTTTGTGGGCGTTCCTCAAATTATTTATAAAAATAGTGCGTTTGAGATCACTTCAAGATTTGGCACTGTTGTTGGGGAAGGCTAAAGGATTTGTAATTTTGGTGTTTTCTCTTCGTGACTTTAGATTAGTATTTTACTTGTTTTATTTTTGTTTCTTGTTCGTATGTTATTTTTCTTATTTTTTCAATTTTCTTGTCTCCCACCGTTACGTTTAATATCGTTTGTTGATTGTTGTGTGTGGAAGGTAATTCAACTGTAACTTTTAAGAACCGAGATTTAACAACCTAAAAATGTCCAATTATCAAGCGTCGTCACTGTATGGCAATCCTTACACTCTTCATGCCCCTCAACCAACTATTCGGTTTTGCCCCATAATGCAAGAGTATGATCTTGAGTAGTGTTACTCTGATCTACTCCCTTTTTTCATGGGCTTCTAAGTGAGGATCCGCTTCATTTTATGCGCGAATACTATTCCGTCACCCAAACTTTACATCTTCAAGGCCTTACCAAGGATCAAGTGATGATGCAACTTTTTGTCCATACGTTGAAGGATTGGTAAAGAATGTGGTTGATGAATTTTGAACCCAGTTCCTTACGAAGTGGGATTAAGTCTATGATCGGTTCATGGGGACATTCTATTCTCCTCAATTCAAACCTCAGGATCATCAATGGATCAATCAATGGACATTGTCTACAAATTCTTACAATTCGAGCCATAATGATCCCTTTGCTCCACCCGATCACTACGATCCTATTTTTGCTCCTTAAGCCCCATCTCATGGTTCCTCTTATCCGTGATTTAATGATCCTTATGCCCTACCTCTTGATTCCCATAACCCAAATTATAATGATTCATACTCTCCAACCGACCCACCTTTTTTTATCTCGAGCTATGACTCATATACTCCACCCGACTCCAATTCTTTTTATCCAAGCTACAAATCTTATGCTCCACCCACCTCGATTCCTTAAAACCTGAGCTATGATGAGTATGTCCTACCTCCTCCTCCCACCACAATCAACATTGTAACCACCAGCGTGACATCACTTATGATTACGATCCTTGCTCAATTGAGGATGAACATACACATACACCTCTTGAATTTTTATCAGGTTTTGTAGAGACTCTTCATAATATGACCGCCATATTGAAACATCCTTGGATCTACCGATTGGGAAGGCTGATCCAAATAAAAGGATGCTATTATTGCAAAAAAGTTGAATTAAAATAGTGTGTGTATTTGTTCTGGGATGAAATGGTTTACTTTTGACGAAGTGTCAATACTTGATGTGGTGGAACCCACCTTGGGTGTTTTTGACTTTATTTGGAATAATTTTTTGGTGGACGAGTGTAAAGAAGTTGAGGTTAAGGGTTTGGATGTGTGCATTTCCCCTCTCATATGTTTTGATGAAATTGTGGATGAGAGTGTAAGGGTGTTACCTTTGGGAATACGGAAGGATGTTGGAGATTTGAGCTTACTTGTTCTTTGTGATGATGATAGATTTGTGATTATTTTGTAGGATATTGAGATTGTCGAGCCTCATTTATCATCAATCAATAATTGAGAAGGAATTTGATCACCCTCTCATATGCCCGGATGTTGCGATACATGCTTTTGAGAGTGTTGAGGTGGTGATCAAGAAAACGAAGGAGTATGGGTTGGTCGATGACCGTTTCTTTTTCTCTATAGACTTTCTTATTATACTAATGACCGAGCCTCTCTCCTCACTCCCATTGACTTTTGATCTCTTCTTATTATGTCTTTCCCTTCACTTTTACCCTGTTTCATCTTGTTTTATGTGCAATATCGGTGTTTTAGTGGTGTGTTGACCTTGATTAGAACCTTGGTGAAGTGATGTGATTTTTTTATTTTGGATAGGTTGTTTAGACCTTCATTCGACGCTATTATAATTGTGGGGTATGAAGTGTAGGAAACTTATATAAGTGCATTAGCCTCGTGTTATCCATAAAATCTTTCATCAAACCCAAAGACATTCTACAAGCCTTGTTACATGTTGCCCTCTATATGATTAATTTGTAATTTTTATTTTTATTTTTGGAGATTTCAAACTCCACTCCTCACACGTAATCGAGAAAATTATAAGTTTCAATAAGAAACAAGTCTCGGAGTTGAAAAAATATACATTTATGCTATTATTAGCTTGTGTTGTAAATACGTGTTCGCTAAGAACCTCATCAAATTGGGTACTCAAAAAAAGAGATGAAAATTTTTAGTCGTGCAATCCTTGTACGTAGTTTTATTTCTATTCTTAGAAATTTTTTTAAAGATGTGCATAGATGACGAGGCTAGTAGGATACAAATTTAGTGGTTTTGAGCATAGATAGACATTGGTCGGTGCATGAACGAGAGACTTGCATAAAGGGAAACTCATCGTACTATTCATTTAGATTAAGGTCTAAATCTCTTATATCAAAATTTCTTAGACATCCTTCACATTTGGTTTGAGTTACTAAATAAATTATTTCTCTATTCATTCATGTGCATTTGTCATATATCCTTTCGGGGAGTTAGATTTTAGGGAAAAAGATTTTTGCCACATGTACTTGTAGCGTTTTTATGGTTTGCAACCTAATATTTTTTTGGTTGTTGTTATTAACAACCCAAAGTATACGGGTATTGCTCTTTGCAACCTTCAGGCTATTTTTCATTCAAAAAATGGTTGAATCGAAGCACGTAAACCTCATGCCTCATCACCAATTATTATGTTGGGCAATGTTTTCATATTTTTAGAATGAGGCATGAGGTTTACGTGCTTCGATTCAACCATTTTTTGAATGAAAAATAGTCTGAAGGTTGCAAAGAGCAAAACCCGCATACTTTGAGTTGTTAATAACAACAAAAAAAAATATTAAGTCGCCAACCATAAAAATGCTACAAGTACATGTGGCAAAGAGTTTTTTTCCCTAGATTTTATTGTCTATGTCTGGTTCCAATTTTGCTTGAGAACAAGCAAAAAGCTAAGTGTGTGGAAGTTGTTTTGCATATATTTGTGTAAGTGTTTTGTATGGTTTTGTGTATTTTTCTTGTATATTTTAGTTAGATTTGAGTCATGTTTTGTCCGTATTTCCTTGTTTTGCATTTCGTAGCTTTTTTCGTCTTTTTAATACTTTATGTATTTTTTTCTCTTATTTTTCCAGATATTTATGCTAATTTGTTTTTCTTGGTTAGAGACAGTCGAGAGGGCCCAAGCGTGTTCCCAAGGATCACAATCGGCTTCATTAAACAAAAACACAACCCAAACCCACAAAAGCACAATCATCGATCGACAACCACTTGACGTACATTTCACACCCGCGTCGACCGACTAGCCGAGGATCACCCCGCGTTGATCGACGGAAGGTAATTTTTAGAAAATTTACTATTTTACCCTCATGTTCCCTCTATATAAACCCATACTCTCCCAGCTGAGAACTAGAGTTTTAGGTCTTCTTTAGTATTTGGAAAACCTAGCCTCCTTTCCTTCCCTTTTCACCTTCAAGCATAAATAATCTTTAATACTACTTTCTTTCTTTGTTGAACTTTAACTCAGAACTTAGTTATCATAGTTTGTGAAGAAGCTTAATGTATTATTGTGAAACATTCTCTTTCGAATCTCATGACTTTGAAGAACCTTTCTACTTAGGGTGACTTTTGATTGTTGTTCTCTTGCATTTTTTTTTATAATTTTTATAAATGTTCAAGGCAGTTTGTTTTCTTGTGGATTATTTGTAGTTTAGATTTTAAAATCTTCTTGTGTTTTTAGTAAATCTTCCATTTTCCTCCATTGATGTGTTATTGCTCATCTCCAAGCTTCTTTCCTCTTTTTGCATAGTTTATAAAGTTAAAGGTGTAAAGCAAATGAGTTTAACCCCATTTGTGCTTCTAGTTAACTTGTAGTTAAAGTTTCATTTTCAATTCTCGTCATATACATTATCATCTTTATTTTTAGAAACTCAAAACCCCAAATATTTGATCATGTATTTAGCTTAGTTTCTTCCTTGTTTTCTTTTTTGTGATTCAAGCACACACTACTGCAGAATCTTAATTCTACGGCGCCTCATCCACGGCGGTTTCAGCAAAACTGCCATTAAATATGTTTTTACGGCTAATTTGTACATATTTGTATGTGATTTTTGTGTGGTTTTGCATCGTATGTTGTGTGCTTTTAGGGTGTTTAGGTTTATCTTTTTATTGTTTTTCTTCCTTTTGATGTTTTTCGTCTCGTTTGGTGTTTAATGTGTTTTTACTTTATTTTATATGAAATAGTCTAATTTTGCTTTATTTTAGTGTTATAGCTCGAGACGACGAAGATTGGACGAGCAATGTGATGTGCTGACACTGGGTATCAGTCTGACACTGGGTTACCCAGTGTCCGAGTCATGCCGACACTAGCTGCCGACGCCCGCAACCTGCGCCCGCGTAGATCGACGCACCGTCGATGCTTGGTCGATGCAAAGCTTCTGAAGTGTCGATCCTAGCTCTGTCGATCGACGCACTGCCTGTCGATGCGTGCAGCCTGCGCCCGCGTCAATCGACGCACCGTCAATGCACCGTCGATGCTCCAGCAGTTTGGCGGTTATTTTAGGAAATTCTATAAAAGGTCGGTGGTTTCTTCGTTTTTAAAGTGCTGGGACGAGGGGAAAAGGTCAGAATAATTCAGAAGACCCTCGGTTCATGCCACCATTTCAATTCACGCAAAATTAGAGTTAGATAGTTCGTAGTTTCATCGTTTCTATGCCGTCCGTAGTTCAAAGCCGTTTCTCGCCGCTGAAGATCGTTCGATGGCTGATGCTTCCTTAGATAATACTTTTTTCTGCACTTTATTTAATAGTTTTTATAGTGTAGCTTTGGTTTTCCTTTGAATGTTAATGTTGAACTTTGATAGCATAATTTAGTTTAATCTTTTTACGGTTCTTCTCGTTCTTAATTTATGCTTATGTTCATGCTTAGGTGCAAATGCTTGATGAGATTATATTGCTGATTATGTTTATGCTTGTTGGATAAATTTATCGGTTTGGTGTGCTTAGGGTCATTTAGAACCATCGGGATTGACAACCCCGATCGTGGAGACGATTCCGGCACACTAGACCCTCGTTTTCTTTATCATTTTAAAAGCTTTCAATTTTATTGGTCGTAGATGTTAGAAAACCTCAAACCAAATTGGATCGAGTGTTTAGCTTAGTTTTTATTTTAGTTTCTATGTACGTAAAATCAAACACCGAAATAGTTTTCGATTAGTCTTCCTTGTGAATCGACTAGAGTCAGCTTATTGCCTACAACAGCTCCGTTCTCTTGTGGACGAGCTTTTTATTTTAAAGCGAAAAAGTTCGATTCAAAATTTGGCGCCGTTGACGGGGAAGGCTAAAGGCTATGATTTTTGGTGTTTGCTTTTACTTATTTTTATTCGTATTCTTATTTGTTTGCTTGTGTTAGTGTTTGTTGTTGAATTTTGTTTTTGTAATTTTTGGTACGTTTAATCTCGGTTTTTGAGTGTTGTTCTTTGTAGCCACATTTTTGAAGACTCGAGATTTTAGATTGAACATGGAGGATTCGCCATATGATGACTTTTACATTCCACCTTTTGATGGAAGGATGTTTTGCCCAATGTCCGATTGGCATGGGTTTCGACCGGCAATTCCTTTGAGCTTTGCAATGCGGGAGTACGATCTAGATGAGTTTTACCTCGAGCAACTCCCGATTTTTCATGGATTTCAGAGAGAAGACCTGCTCCATTTCATCCGAGAGTACGAAGCTATAACCGGCACATTCCCTCTTTTCGGACTTACATGGGATCAAGTGATGATGCGGCTTTTTATGTTCACATTAAAGGATCGGGCTAGTGAATGGTTGATAAATCTAGAGTCTGATTCCTTAAAAACGTGGGATGCAGTAGTGGATCAGTTCATGGGGTTGTTCTACTCGTCTGAATGGGCCCCACCTTCAGTTTCTTATAATTCGAGCTTAAATGATCCATATGCTTCTATTAATCACTTCGATCACACTCCATCACAAAGCTTCTATTGCCCGACCTTTAACGAAATTTTTTATAATTCGGGTTTGGAACCTTTTTCCACAGGATATGATTCGTATGCTCCACCCGATTCCGATTCTTTGAGCTACGACCCATTTCCTCTTCTTACATCAAACTCTTATTTTTCGAGTTTCGAGCAGTTTTTTCCTAAAACAACATATCACGATTCGAGATATAATGATCTTTGTGCTCCTTGCGAATCATATTCTTATAACCCGAGCTATGATTGTTATCATTTGTCTCATTCGTGTATTCTTAATGATGAAACTCGAGTTGAGGTAGATCGGCCTCATTTTGACGAGGTGACGTTATTTGATGTGGTAGAGCCTACTGTGGATGTTTGTTCGGAAGAGGTTTGTAAAGCGGCTGAGATCGAGGAGTTGGTTGAGATCGCCCCCCTTGCGATTTTTGATGACACCGTGGATACAAGTGTGTGGGTGTTGCCGTTGGAGTGCCCGGAATATATTGGATATTCGAGTCTCCCTACTCTTGGTGAAGAAGGTGGAGTTATGATGCCGATTTTAGAAGAGAGTGAGACTATTGAGTCGTATTTTGAACCACCCGAAGCTTTATTGAAATTTGATTTTGAGGTGGTAGACGAGATAGTCAAGAAGGTGTCCGATCACCCCATGCTACAAATGCCGTTTGACATATTCGAGGTGATCGATTACTCGCGTTTCCGACCTTCGAAGCTAGTTGGAGTGTTAGGTATCTCGGGACGTGATATTTATGCCCGCCTTGGTGATTATCATCGCCAACTCTTGCTTTTAGAGAATACCAAGGCGTGGCACGATCGCCATCTATTTTTAGACCCGGGATGACATCGAATGGACACCGTCAAGCTAGAGACGTTAATCAAGCTCTTCTTGGGAGGCAACCCAAGCTCCTTTTATAATTATATATTTTTGTGTGTTTTGTTCTTCTTGTTTCAGGTCCCCATAATGTTGAGGCCTGCTGGATGATTTTTGACACTCAACTCATTATCACATACGCGATTTCAGGGACGTATCTCTCTTTCTCTTCCTTTTACCATACCTTGCTTAATTTTTCATTTTATACAATGTGGACATTGTATGGTTTAAGTGTGGGAGGGTTTGTCCTTGGTTTGGTTAGTAAATTTTTGTATGCTTGCTTGTGGTTGATTTAAGTTGTGTGTATTGATATTGACTAGAACCTTGACGAAGTGACGTGGTTAGATGCTTTGGTTATTTAGACTTTCGTTCGAATAATAGTGTAATTGTGGGGATTGAAGTGTAAATAATCTATGAAGTGTTTTGTCCTCTGTTCTATTTTTGTTTCGTTCCAAAGAATCGAATACTCTTTACTAGCCCCGTTTTCAGTTAACTTCTATAGGATTTTATGTAATTTTTCTTTTTATTTTGGAGATGTTAAAACTCCACGTGCAAAGTTGAAAAATGATATCAGTTGCACTTAGCAACGTAAGGTTGGAGTCAATGAACTCTCGTTTGTGATTTATGTATATTCTGCTCGTTTTGTACCTCATCTTTATGGGTACGTATAAAAAAAAGAAAAAAAAAGAAAAAGAAAAGAATAAGTACAAGAAGAGAAAACCTTGTACAAGTTGAGTTCTTATTTTTATTTTTATTTCTTAGATTATTTTGTTAAAGAGGTGTATAGATGGTTGGGCTAGTCGGGTGACGATTTGGCGGTTTGAGCAGGGATAGACTTTGGTCGAGGCATGGATGGGTGACGTACACGGAGGTTAACTCGTTACTTTTAGGTGTTCGGAAGCTAGTCTAAATATCTTATCTCAGCGTTATCGTGTCGTCCTTCTAGTTGAGTTTTTAGTCGATCTAATGCATTAACTTCTTGAATCATATGAATGCATTAGTGATTAGGACATCGGGTAGTTAGCTTTTCCTTGTCTACGTCTACATTAGATTTTGCTTGAGGACAAGCAAAAAGCTAAGTGTGGGGGAGTTGATTTGTACATATTTGTATGTGATTTTCGTGTGCTTTTGCATCGTATGTTGTGTGCTTTTATGGTGTTTAGGTTTATCTTTTTATCATTAATTTTCCTTTTGATGTTTTTCATCTCGTTTGGTGTTTAATATGTTTTTACTTTATTTTATATAAAATAATCTAATTTTGCTTTATTTTAGTGTTATAGCTCGAGATGACGAAGATTGGACGAGCAATGTGCTGTGCTGACACTGGGTACCAGTCTGATAGTGGGTTACCCAGTGTCCGAGTCATGCCGACACTAACTGCCGACGCCCGCAACCTACGCCCGCGTCGATCGACGCACCGTCGATGCTTGGTCGACGCAAATCTTCTGAAGCGTCAATCCTAGCTCCGTCGATCGACGCACTGTCTGTCGATGCGTGCAGCCTGCGCCCGCGTCGATCGACGCACCGTCGATGCTCCAGCAGTTTGGCGGTTATTTTGGGAAATTCTATAAAAGGCCGGTGGTTTCTTCATTTTTAAAGTGCTGGGACGAGGGGGAAAGGTCAGAATAATACAGAAGACCCTCGGTTCATGCCACCATTTCAATTCACGCAAAATTAGAGTTAGATAGTTCGTAGTTTCGTCGTTTCTATGTTGTCCATCGTTCAAAGCCGTTTCTCGCTGCTGAAGACCGTTCGATGGCTGATGCTTCCTTAGATAATAAGTTTTTCTGCACTTTATTTAATAGTTTTTATAGTGTAGCTTTGGTTTTCCTTTGAATGTTAATGTTGAACTTTGATAGCATAATTTAGTGTAATCTTTTTACGGTTCTTCTCGTTCTTAATTTATGCTTATGTTCATGCTTTAGTGCAAATGCTTGATGAGATTATATTGCTGATTATGTTTATGCTTGTTGGCTAAATTTATTGGTTTGGTGTGCTTAGGGTCGTTTAGAACCATCGGGATTGACAACCCCGATCGTGGAGACGATTCCGGCACACTAGACCCTCAATTTCTTTATCATTTTAAAAGATTTCAATTTAATTGCTCGTAAATGTTAGAAAACCTCAAACCAAATTGGATCGAGTGTTTAGCTTAGTTTTTATTTTAGTTTCTATGTACGTAAAATCGAACACCGAAATAGTTTCCGATTAGTCTTCCTTGTGATTTAACTCGATTCAGCTTATCGCCTACAATAGCTCTGTTCTCTTGCGGACGAGCTTTTTATTTTAAAGTGAAAAAGTTCGATTCAAAGGCGGTGTTCCAGAAAAATGATGTTAAATCCATCATTTAACGGTGGTTCTCTAAAAACCACCATAGAATCCTACATTCTATGTCGGTTCGAAGATAACCGTTATGAATTAATCAAATTTTACGGCTGTTGTCTTAGAACTGCCGTTAATTAATTTAAATCTGAACTAATAAACATCGGTTCTTAAGGAACCACCATGAATTAACAAGTATTCACGACAGTTCCTTAAGAATAGATGTTAATAAGTTAATACGTTAATTAGTTCACGAGACAGGTTAATTAGTTTGCTGGATTTAACGTCGGTTCCATTAGAACTGCCGTGAATGAGATGACATTTTACGGCGGTTCCCTTAGAACCGCCGTAGATTAGTAGTCTTCCATGTCACCGATCCTCGTTCTGCTCAAGCAAGTTTCTTCAACCGTTGATTCGTGTCTCATCCGACGATCTGCATTCACCACATCATCGATCCGTGTACCCACCTTCATGCTTTCATCTTCATCAATCCCTTCATGCATCTTCATCTTCATCGCCAGCTACCATTGGACGTCGCCGACCGGAGATCGCTAACTGCCATTGGACGTCGTTGGATATCGTGAAGGGCCATTGGATGCCAGCTGGAGATCTTCATTTTCATCTACACGAAGGGCCACCATGATGGAGTTTTCCTGGACTCAACCTTGGACGAACCTACTGGACATCGCCGGAACTTGCCATTGTACGTCGGTCATAGAATCCACATTCATCTACACAAACCTAAACGGAGTTTGCCTGGACGTAAGGCTGCCCTTGGACGAACCTGCTGGACATCACCGGAACTCGCTTGGACTTAATGCTGGAACTCGCTGGTCTCACCAACATTTTTTTTATTTATATTAAACAACGGCGGTTCCATACAACCGATGTTAATAAGTTGGATTTAACATCGGTTGTAGAACCTCCGTGAATAATGCGCTTTCTAAGGCATTTCAGGAACCGCCGTAAATACTGGCACTTTCAACAGCACCTACTTTCTATGGCGGTTCCAAAATCGCCATAAATTTCATAAAATAACCACTGTAGAATCCACATTCTGCAATAGTGACAAAACCACTTTTGATTAGTCTTCCTTGTGAGAAATGACTTGAGTCACCTCACCACACTACAATAGCCCCGTTCTCTTGGGGGGAGATCCTCAAAATGTTTTTAATAAAATAGTGCATTTCAGATAACTTCACTACTTAATGTGATATTGTATTTCATCATATTTATTGGTGTTTTAAGAATATGATTTTTGTTTAATATCATATTGGCAGAGTGACATGAATATGTTAACTCATTTCATAATTTATAGGATATTACGAATCATGTGAGAAGTTGCCTACAAAAAGTTAAATACCAGTCGACAATATGGCCAAATAATACTTGTAAATTGTCGATTGACTACAAATAGTGGATGGTTGAATGCTCTATATTTTATTTGAGATTGGTTTGAGTTACAAAAACCCATTCATATATATATACTCTATCTAACCACAAGTATACAATGTAGATATAGTACGAAAGAAGCATGGTCGAACTCCACAAGGACAATATAATGATTTTATGTTGATAAGTAATATAATAAGGATAATTTGGTTTTATCTAAATGATAGAAAATGATTTTGGTTGTGTCGTTACAAAAGAGAAATATAAACTAATTCAAATTGTCAACCAAGAAACTGTCAAAAATCAAAGCAAAAGTTTTAAAATTGAAAATAATCAAGTGTAAGAAATATTTCAAGTTTGGGGTTGTAATGAAGTTCTAATGTTCATCCTTTTTATTCTATCAAGTATATTGTGATTCAATTCACTTATAATCCAATCAAAATTTTAGTTTAACCCTTCTCTCGAAGTGATTAAACCGTAGTTTCAAACTATGAAACAATATATCCATTTGAATTCATACTTAGAACTCTAAAAGGTTTTAAAGATCTTTATGACTTCAATACTGATCGCAAACTTATCATCCTTGTTGATTAGAGTGTTTCATGTTCTAAAGTTTATTGATAAATCTCACCTCTCAGATTATGATTTATCAAACTATTACTTTTGAAAGGTTGTCAATCATTCACAAATCGTATAAACACAATGGTTATCAATCACTTATGAACCAATAATATCAAACATGAAAATAAATAAAATGGTCATACTAGAATAAAAATAATTATCAATACATTATTCATCCCAAACCCCATAATAAGGGAATTAGCTTGACATTATCGTAAATTAGTCAAGCATTTCATCGAACACTTGGTTTTCATAATGAAAGGTAAAGAGAAAACTAAACCCTTGAAGCATGTGGATCTTTCAATCTTCGTGCTTCTGTTGTTTCTCCTTCGAATTCACTCTCAAACTCACTCAATCTCATAATTCTATACTAAACAATGGTAATGTTCTATGAAGATATGGATACAAAACTTGATGTTTCTGGACATCTTCTAATCTACATATTATTAATTCAAAATCAAGTCCCAGCCTTAACCATGATTTGGAGATGTTTTATAAAGTCTTATACTTGTTAATGACTCCACTATCGATCGTTACGGGTCTCTAATGGATTCCTTGAAAACAACATACATTAGCGACCCAACTATCGATCGTTAGAGGGGTTGATAGTGGTCTTCTATGCTCCATTGGTCTATTAGGCTCGTGGGCTTATTCCAGTTTTGGTACAATGATCTCTTTTCTTCCTTAGCTCTGACCCAAACCTCTAATATTATCATCCTTAAGCCCAAATAAGCTCCAAATTCCTACAAAAAATAAACATACCAAACACATAATAACATCCAAATAATATAAATATGAAGCTAAAAGATGTTATCAAAGCACAATAAGTAGTTGAAACCTAAATAAATAGGTCTCAAAATGTGCTTAAAAATCGTGTTTATCAACTCCCCCAGACTTACGGGTTTATTAGTCCTCAAAGAAACAAAATAAAGAAAAATATAGAAATAAACACATGTATGGACATGGAGAAAATAACGATGATGTATTTTGCTTCAGAAGTATCATTTTTCATAATATAAACACATCATCAAGAACTTGATCAAAACACCTTTTATACCTTTAACTTCTTATTTCAATAATCAATTATCCTTACAAAGTAAGTGTTTCGCTCATCACATAAGTATTTGATTAGGACATGTATATGCTCGATATCAAGTCAATGCATATACTTTAACATATGCTTGCAATTTATTTCTCTCTCCACTGCTCGGTGTGTACGAAATAACAAGAACCAAATAGGGATTTTATTAAGGTTGTAATGTATGCTCTTTTATTAGGTGTGGAATATTTTGATAAAATTGACTAGAATGCGAGCTAAAGCACGAGAATACCCCAACTACCCTCAATTGAAATTTTGAAGCTTTTATGCTTCACCTTAACTAAAGAACCCAAATTTCTTTTAGAGCAAGACTTTATAAGATAGGCTCTCAACCAAACCTCAAAATCACTAACTTATTTTATTTACTTGATGCTTTGAAACTAAATCTTTAATTACTAACTAAAAGATAAAAAGTAGCCTGTAAGCATAGGCTTTTTATTTTTACTCCCAACACCCAATCATAATTCTACTTCAACAATTAATCTCTCAACACCCACACAAAAAATAATAAACTTTTATAAGGCTTTTCAAAAGCATTTAATAAGCTCACGATTTTTTAAAAAATGGGAAATAAAAGCTCAATGAGGCTAACAAAGGAAAGTTTTGTTTGTAGTAGTATATAAAAAAATATATGGATGAAATTAGGTTTTCAAAAATTACCTAAATCATTTTCAAGTTAATTCGTACACTTGCAACCTCGAGATAAAATCAAAACAAGTTCTAAAGAGATTCACACACAACCTATAATTCAAAAAATAAAGGATATGACTATTTATAAGATTTATCAGTCAAAAAGGTCCAAATTTCACAAACATATCATTTTTCTCAAAAAAAAAAAGAAGAAAAAGAATTTTCAGTTAGGGCGGCATAACATATAAGATTTCAAAAATAAAATCATCCTTATGACACCATCCACACAATCACAAAATCAAGTTGAGTTTACAAATGAGGGATGGAGGTTGAGGATAAACTGATCAACTCCAACTCTTCACCTCTTGGCTCACATGGGACACGTACACCGTCGCCCTTGTCACTTTTGCTGGAGACTGAAATGATGGGAATCCTACATAAATGAAAACTCATCAAAATAAGATCAAATATTATTATTACAAACCCAATAATCCATACTTTTTAGTTCTAACCACTAAAAAGCAATTAAACGTGCAAATAAAATAAAAATAAGAAAAATGTAAATAAATTGAAAGAAACTAATGTGATCCTATAATAAATGCAAAGAAATAAAAATTTAAAATACATGGACAACGAAACACACACTCCATCCCCCCAAACTTATTTGCTACTAAGTAGTAATAAGTTTAAACAGAAGTGATTTGCTTGCTTTGGCAGTGACTCATAAAAATCAAGGCGAGTTGGGTTCGGCAGTATAGTCATTCTGGGCGATTTCGAAGTTGTCCATTCATCTCATTATCCTCATCTTTTTTCTCATATCTCACCGTGTCTCGACTAGATTCTCATGAATCTCATCCACACATTCCTCCAACCTATCTATTTAGTTGAAATTGTGCTCCTCCCTCGAACGGCATCATGAGGGTCCTGCCTCATCGTCATTGAGCCTTAGGCATCCAAAAGCTCGTATGACCGCTCGATGTTCTTGTAAGTAGAGGGTCCAATAATTCCTGTCCTATATATTTTTGGGTGAGGTAAGAGCCGAATTAGGGAGCGTAATATTGTCATTTTCTTGTTGTTAGAATAAACATTGATCCCCATGGGGGATTATTCTCTTGATATCCTCAAATGTTCGAGGTTTAGCTCATTGTTCCCAGTGACGACTCTCCAGTTTTGGGGGCAGATTCCTAGCAATTTGGATATGGGTGTCATGAAGCCACCTATGTTAACACATTTTCTTATTGTTAGACTGTAGAAGAAATTGTTTGATGAGGGACCACGCGATGTTCAATGTCATACCCATTAGTATACACCATAATGCCATCACTCTTTGCCTCCAAACACCTCCATTTTCATATCAGGCAAGTATCGTCAATGATATCACCCTTTGAATGTATCGGAACAAAGGGTTCTGAATCTCTGAGGATTTAGACTTCTTAGAAATGATATAGTTTTCCTCTTTCACCTTGCCTCTTTGTTATATTAGCCCAAAGCTCTTACGATCGTAGTTTGCTCGCAAATAGTCGTAAAAACCTCCATCAGGGAGATTGAAGAGGTTTGTGATTTGGTCCAAAGTGAGGTGGTGGTCGGTGTTGTCCAATAAAAATGAGATCAAAATCGTATCTCTTGTCTTCCTTACCCTCTCGACCTCGAGGGTGCTCAAAACTCCAATGTCATCCTGTGATATGTTGTCCATCTTCCATTTATAAGCTTGTTGTTCCATCTAATTCTGAGTGCTTTCATGCACATGGAGTTTGCATACATTGTTGCTCAGCTCCCGAAATGCTAAGACAATCCCATTTATTTCAACTCTTGAGTGAAGGTAATCATACTCTGAATTCATTCGGATCAGTAGCCAGATGCGGAATGTAATCCTTTTCTTCCTCGAATAAGATATGAGATGAGATGGTGGTGACGGGGTCAATTCTCATATTTAGAGTGCTTGGGAGGGGTTGCCTCCTCGTTGATTATCGGTGCATCGTGACTCTATCCTACAAACATGCTTCAATAAAACTCGACCCCAAATATACTAAAAATTACAATATTTATCTAATTCAAAAACCAAAACTGAACATCCAATACCATTTTCACTTTCTTCATAAAAAATAAACTCACACTGAATTTGATAAACTTACATAACCACTCAATAATGATAAAAATAGATAATGTAAGTAAACTTAACAAATTCAAGTCCAATTGATCATTGTTTCTACAATTATCTCCCCTAACGAATGAATATCTCCCCAAATGTCAAATTATTCAATATCAAAGCTACAGTAACAAGGAGTCTTCATCTAATGACTCAAAAATCATCATAGCATGCTTCGATCATTTCAAAATGCATAATCAATTAAGAACTAACATTCCATATCAAGTGTTTGACAAAATTTCTCAAAGAAAATTCAAACTAAAGTTCAAATTTGTAGTAGCCCATAGACCCAGTCAAGCAAATTAATCATCGTATACGATTTTAAGCACCAACAAACAAGTATACATGCACAATTTGAACCAATACTTCAAAAATCTCAAAACTCAAAAAATAAAGAACACTAGTTTAGAATTTGAAAAATCCATACCTTGTTGTTGGATTTGTGATGATGAAATGAGATGATCTTTATGTGTTTTGTGTTTAAACGCAATTTTTTTTAGAATTGGAAGAAAAATGAAACTTTTCCAAAGGGGGAAAGTAATAGACGAGTTTTGGAAGGGGAAAATTGAGTTTGAAGAAAAATATGTTTTTCAAGGTTTATACCAGTCTATGATTTGTTAGCAACCTGACTAGCGGTCGCTAGTTGGGTCAGGTCACTACTGCAGAAACTGCTTTTTTTAGCGGCTGTATTTTGTCATTTACGGCGGTTTTGGAATCACCGTAGAATGCAGTGCCCTTGTTGTTAACGGCGGTTCTTGAACCGTCGTAGAAGGTGGCCCTAAACCGCCTTAAAAAGTGGCGCTTTTAACGAAAAAATGTCATATTTAACAGCGGTTCTGAAAAATACCTTCTAAAAAGTCTATTTTCCAGAACGGACATTGAAAAATACCTTTTAGAAATTTGTAAAAAAGTTTTTAAAAAAAATGAAGTGAAATGAAAACAGGTGCAACAAAATCCTCCTAACCTACGTGTCTGCTTCGTTTGGCAAATAAAGAATTTTGGTGCTTCGTTTGCTTATGTGTCATCCGAGCCTAATATTTACCTAATCTAATAAAAAAAATTAATGTACCTTACCTAATTTGATTCTTTTATTATATATCTCCTTATTCAATACTTTCCTTTGATTCTCCTAATATAAAAATATAAATAAATCATATATAATTAGTAGATAAGATCTAAATTAGTTATTTTAATTAAAAGATAAACTACATACGAAATAATTTTAATTAAAAAAAAATATTATTATGAAAATAATTAAATAATTTTTATTGATAATATAATTTAAATAATTTTATTTTAGGAGTTTCAAATATTTATATAGGTAAAACATGAGTTATTTACAATAACTTAAGTATGTAACTAAATATTAGTGATGTATTCAATCTAAACATAAAATAATTACTAATAATTAATAAATATTGACTAGACACAAGTACAATGCGACACATGTTGAGAGTATGACATCTTTTGAATATCTCAAAATATGTAACTAATAATTATTAATGGATTTATTCAAAACATTACTATATAAAATTATTTAATAATAATAATTAAGAAAATAGATATTAGACACGGGTTTAGAATATGACGTCTTTTGAATTTTTATAAGTATGTAACTAAGATTACTAATGAATTTAATTTAAACATAAAATACAAAATTATTTAGTATTTATAATAATTAATAAATAGATTACATGTACAAGACACAGGTTGATAATACATTATTTTAATTTTTTATTTTAAATTTAAAATTCAGTAATTATCACAAATATTTTTGATATTTATCTTTTGATAAGTCCTGTGTAATACACGGGTGTTAAACAAGTATATATTAATGCAAAATCTTCATAATCTATGTGTGCTTCGTATGTTTCGTTTGGATAATAAAAGATTATGGTGCTTCAGTTGCTTATGTATCATTTGAGCTTAGTATATACCTAATTTAATATTTTGCATTTATTATATCTTGTCTAATTGAATTTTTTTTTTTCATTATATTTACCCTAACTTAATAGTTTTCTTTTATTATATTTTGTCTAATTCAATAGTTTTCTTTTATAGTCCAAATATAAAGATATAAATAATTTATATATAATTAGTTGAAAAAGATCTAAATTAATTATTTTAATTAAAAGACAAATTACATATGAAGTAGTTTTGATTAAAAAGACTTATTTATGAAAATAATTAAATAAATTGTATTTATAATAAAAATTGAGATAATTTATTCTTGAGATTTTAAATATTATGTATTGGTAAATTATAATATATTTGCAATAATTGGAGTATGTAATTAAATATTAGTAATAAACTCAATCTAAATATAAGAAAATTATATATAATAATTAATTATATTTATAGATAATTGCTCAATGCGGGAAGGCTCGAGAGTATGAAATCTTTTGAAAAAAAACTCCAAGTATGTAATTATAATTATTAAATAAATTAATCTGAACATAAAAATATAAAATGAATTAATAATAATTAATTAATATAGATTAGAGACGGGTTGATAATGTTACATCTTTTGAATTTTTATAAGTATGTAAATATAACAATTTCAAATTTTTAATTAAATGTAAAACTTTGTAATTTCCACAAATACTTTTTATATTTAGTTTTTTATAAATCTCGTGTGATACACGGGTGTTAAACTAGTATTAATTATTTCAACAAAAAAATACACCAAAATTAAATAAAAGCAGGAAATTTATCACTAATAGACAATAATATAAACAAAACATGCAAGTTAACAACTATGATCTTTTAAAATCCTTAAAAATATTCTATACATCCTTAAGGATCCCGAAGGGTTATATAATCAGCTTGAACTAACAGGATACTCAAGACCGAAAAGAGCCTTAAGAAAAGTGAGGTCAGTGTTTATATCCAATTAAGAGCAAAAGTCGATTCCCAGCCTTCAGCTCCTAATGTGTAGTTTCCTTCTGAAAGCATACAAGATAAAATACAATGTATAATGTAAATATAAAGTGAAAATCAAAAGGATCATAGTGTGGTACAGATAAAGGAAAACTTGGAGGGGGGAAATCAAATTTATGTCCATAACAAATTGCGGTCACGAAATTACTTACCTAAATGAATGGTTGCAAATAAAATGAACCTGTGTGTGTTAGATTTCTCTCAGAAAATAACTTCACACACTCACATTTATATACTTTATGCAAGAAGAAAGAATGATAAAGAAATTTTCATACTAGTAATTCATATATTAACAACAATTAGTGGGTATAATGATTATCTATGTTAACTTTACAGGCACTTGATCGTAACAATGGTTCAGAATAAGGCATAGAGGAAAGAAAAAAAAAATCCAGAAGAAAATGAGGGCATCAAAAACCTACCGATCCCTCAGATTGTTTAAATTTCAAAATATTTTGACGTTAGGGCTTAGTTCAACTGATCTTAGTTTGTTTTCCATATTTAACACCAAATAATTATTGTTAGTTCAAAATTTTCAATCTGCATGAATTACAATTTGAACAAAGCATAAACAATGACTTCCTATGATTAAAGGTGATTATTTCACAGCAGGCAAAAATTCACTTAACCTTCAAATGGAATTTCCACAGCTTGTCTACATAATAAGAAAACCAACATTCTATAAAAATATTAAGAAAAACATATTAAGTCTCATACCATTCCGCCCGGCACCGACTTTCTCAGAGCTTTCGGAGCAAGAAGATGCATCTTCTATAAAAGTGGACTCAAGGACCGACACTAGACTAGCATGATTAGCCTCCTTGGAGCTTTCCAAGGAAGCTGGCTCAGCTGCAACATACTGCAAGGGAGGTGAATCTGGTGGTCTCTTTTATAGCTCCTAAGACATTAAAATCAATAAAGGGGTAATGTTAACATGAATCATTCATTTGTGGTTCAGTAAATAAGATGAAAACATATTAAATAGCAAAAGCAGCCTAATAAAAGATGTGCCCCATGAGCACTAACAGTGCCAATTAAAACAGGCAGAGATTGTATCTTATGAAGTAGACATCATGAATTCTCACATTATATCTTATGATCTCCAGCATTTGTCAAGAACCGCACAGAGATTGTTCCATTAATAACAAAATAGCTAGTGTGAAATTTCTCATGACCGTTGGGATGATAACAAATTACCATTCTTGTTGAGGACGACCCTCGCTCTTTCCTAGATCTCGAAAATAATGATCGTATATCAGCCGGCCATCCAAAGATCCCTTTCAATTCATTGTATATACACTACAAGAGAGAAACAAGGAGATGAAAAAAAAAATATAATGAACTGAAAAAATCAATATTATCCAAGAAGTTGTAATGATATGTAGTTATAAAGTTCATGAAACCTAATTTGCATCAAAAACAAATATAAGGTTTTAGCATAAGAAAACTAAGGTTTTAGCATAAGAAAACTAAGGTTTTAGCAACAAGAGCAGAAGAAAATTGATGAATGACTTCATAGAGAGATGGGTAATGGAATAGGTTTCAACCATGCCAACTCTTTTATTAGACGATTCCAAGTAGACGAACCTTAAGTACAAGAAAATTGGTGGAGCATGTAAAGTGCACATAGCATGGAAAATGAACATATTTATAACTTGATTATATATATTGAGTCTTTGTAAAATCTTTAAAAAAAAAAAGCAATTGTCAGCTTCTATATAGCTGGAAATATATATACCTAGAGCACATCAACTTTTTTTTCCCCTTCAATCAGATAATTATCATGGCATATCATTTTTGAAAAGAGCCATATTTCCATACAACCGAGCTCAAACAACGCCACAATGTTATCTCAAGAATTCAAGTCCAAGTTTTTAATATAATCTCAACAATACAATTATTAAATTCGGAAAACATTAATAATAAATCTTCAATAAACAACCATTCAACCAACAACAAGCTAGACATTTAATTATATAAAAAACACACTAATAAACACAGAAAATCAAAATTCCTATAGCACAAAAATGAAGAAAATTGAGACTTACTTGAAAATCAATCGCAGAATGTCTGAATGCAGTTCGTCTCCGATTCGAACTCTAATCGATTTCTTCAACCGCTAATCGGCTACAACCTATATAACATGCCAAGAATATATATTAAAAATACAACCACATTAACCAATGGGGTGCATTTAGTTCTTTCTTTCTTGTTCTTGCCCCTAAAATTTAATTAGTTCTTTCTTTCTTGTTCTTCCTTTCGTCTTACTATTTCCTTTCGTCTTACAAAAGTTCACCTCAAGAAGGGGTGGCTATCTCTGAGGTAAATACAAACCTCAAGGGGTTACTTGAAGGACTTTTTGTAATCAACAACACTAAGATGAAAAACAGTACTCTTAGAGCTCTCTTTTTGAGCTTATTCATCACAGAATTGCTTGAGCCTTGCTTTCATGGTCTCGCCCAGTGAGACGCTAGGAGCTTTCTTGATATTTTGCAACCACGTATGCTGTGTATAGAAAAGCACGTTCCGAAAAAAAATACTTAGTTCCATATTTATTTTCACTATAAGCTCAAACAATACAATATGTATGCAATACAAACCAATTTAAAATAATCAAGAATTACCGAGGAATTGCTGAGCTGTCAGACGCCGGCTGGGATCTAAATCGAGCATTTTCTTAACGAGATCCTTTGCACCGTCTGATACTTTAGGCCATGAATCTCTTTTAAAATCAATTACAGATCGAATAATAGCTTGTGCTACACCTTGCTCAGTTTCTGCACAATTGGAAACAAAGAAACGTTGTTCCAATCAATCAATTTTAGAGCTCAACATCATAAAGGGACGAGAATAATGGATCCAGGACACCCACAAAATTAGGATAATAAATACAGGGAATTAAAAATAAAAATTAATCCCGAAAAGGGGACCATAATTTCAATCAATCTCAGAATCCAACAAGACAGAGCGAAAGATCATCTAGGAAACACACAAGATTAATTGGGATAAATCCAACCTTTCCTTTTCCTTTTGCAGAACTATTCAGCTCTTTCTCATACTCTTTTTGAGAGTCCTGAAAACGAGACCGGCAACAATCAGTTTTAGAATACAACAAGAAAAAAACGACGAAAACAGATCTAAGAGACACAGACACTTTCAATCGACTTGGAGTCGCAGAATGCATACCCCCCTATAGCGACGTGAGATCAGGATTATTTTATTTCTTCTTCTTTTTTTTGGGGGAGGAGATCGGGAATTAAGGTTGTTGAATGTAACCAACATCAGAATTGTGCCAACGTATAGATCCCAGTCTTGGGCCGGTTCGTTCTCAGTCGGTAAATTATTAGGGTTAGAGTGTTGTACCGGAATCCCCGGCACAGTTGCATCTGAAATCACCCGCACACGAACAACTCTGCATCTATTGACAACGAAGGCCTATATTGCGATTTGGATACGGTTTTATTGAGGATGAGAAGCTGAATCGGGGATTCGGAGTTGTTAAGGGCGACATTTTAAGATTTGTTTCATTATAAGATTTGTATGGATTTTTTTTATATTTTTATTAATTTTATATATTTGTTGGAGTTAATAAAAGTTTTGTGAAATTTCATATTTAAAGAAGGGATTTGGTAGTGAGATTTGGTGTATATAATTAACTTTAAAATGTAGAAAAATCCAGTCAAAATACAAATTTAAAGAAGTATTTGATTTTTTAAATACCTCATGACAATTTAAGATTTCAAAATATTTCAAATGAGTACCTTGAGACTTTTATGGACATTTAATAATTCATTAGAAATCTCAATTAAATATTTCAAAACTTTTATAAGTTTTAAAATGTCTTAATTAAATACACCAAGATTTTACAAATCTTAAAATGTCTTTAATCTCAATTCTAATGCTTGAATTTAAATGAAAGTTTCAAAAATACTAACTAAAGCAAATGGTTAATAAAAAATGAAATGCTTGCTTGAAAGTAACTAGTTTAAGAAAAAAGTAAAATCTAATTAAAACTTTTAGAGCATCTCCATTGCAATAGTGTCGATTGAACTTATGTGCCAAATGATATTGACATTTTATAAAAAAAAAGTTCTTCAATGCATCAATGTTAATGTTATATATGTGATAATTTATTTTATTTATTTTTAGAAAAAATAAAGAGAGAGAAATAACATGATTGGACGATATCTTTAATGTTATATATGTGATAATTTATTTTATTTATTTTTAGAAAAAATAAAGAGAGAGAAATAATATGATTATATTAAAATTAATTGTAGATATTGTCAAGAGCAATGTCTAGAATTTAACATTGCTCTTGATAATGTCAAGCATTTAATGTGGCACATAATTATTTTACTGTGCCACATAATTATTTTTATGTCATGTGTCAATTTTTTCACTTTCAACATTGTTGTATTGAAGATGCTCTTAGCAAATTAAAGAGTACTAAAGTAAGGGAAGCTTGCAAGTTTTTGAAAGAGAAAATGGAGAGAAAGTCAAAGCTTTTGAAATTTAAAAAATGATTCATGATCAAAGAGCATTGAA
Source organism: Phtheirospermum japonicum (assembly GCA_014905375.1). Classification (NCBI taxonomy): domain Eukaryota; kingdom Viridiplantae; phylum Streptophyta; class Magnoliopsida; order Lamiales; family Orobanchaceae; genus Phtheirospermum; species Phtheirospermum japonicum. The sequence continues at coordinate 137,506 of BMAC01000842.1, forward strand.
TAATGAGAAGTCAACTTAACAAAAGAGGGAAGCCTCATTTGACAAAAGGTTGTTTCATAGGCAAATGGGGTAAAATGGTTCAAAGTAGATACATCAATGGAGTTTATGCAAGAAGAAGAATAAAAAGATAGAAGATTAAGATTCGAAATGCAAGGAAAAACAACACAAGTTAAAACGTAGGAATCAACACACAAACAATAACAATAAAACAAGAACAACACACAATAGAAAAGAGAGATATTACTACCAAATGTCATTTCAAATAAAAGCTTTAAGGTTTAGTTACAATCTTCAAAAGCTAAATAAAATCTTCAACACAAGAACATTTACAAATGGTGGAGATGTCACCTTCTCCAAAAATTCACTATGAGAATCTAACCTAACTAAACTACTCTAAGGATTTATAAGTTAGGGTTTTAAAGGCAATGGAATAGTAGAAAGCTTGGGAGATATTGAGCAAGCTCAAAATCAGCCAGGAGTGGATAAGGTGGTTGGGGAAAAAGTTGGGGTTTATATAGAGGATCGCAGGGGCAAAATCGTCAAAATACCAAATAGTGTTTACTAATAATGTTATGGTGAGTTTTTATACATTCACAGCGGTTGTAATTCAAGCTCCATAAAAAGTGTTTGTTTTTACGTCGGTTGTTAGTGAACCGACATAAAAACTGGATAATCACGGCGGTTTTATGGTGATTGGAGTGTGTTGTTTAGATTGTCTTAGGACAAATTTGGGTGATTTATCATCCCCAGATGGTATTGATTTACCCCTTGGTTGCCTTTTTAATTTTTTTTAAGTTTCTTAAGTTTACAAAATTAACATTTTCAACAACTTCATTCATGGAAACCTCACTTGATTATCTTGTTGGAAGTCCCAATCTTTGTGACATAAACATGTCGAACTTGTTATTTATTATCGCTAATTGTTGTGTCATAGTGGTCATCACATCATTCTCCCAACTATGATGACTTTCTTCGCTATCGATTATTTTGTCAGCCATTTATAACTATTATCCATCATCTCTTCAAAAGTTATCATTACCTCGTCGATTCTCTTCCCTAATAAAGCACCTCCAGATGAGGCACCCACCATAACTTTCGTGTTCCAACTCAACCAATTATAAAAGTAACAAATTTGTTGGTCTTCGGGAAAGGCGTGTTGAGGGTACTTTCTTAAAAATTCTCTAAATCTTTCCCAAGCTTCGTATAGTGGTTCTCTATCTAATTGGCAAAATTGTCTAATCTCGATTTTGAACATCAACATTTTGTTCGGTGGGAAGAATTTGAGTAAAAACTTTTGACACATCTCATTCCATGTGTCAATGGCTCCAAATCCGAGTGTGTTTTACCAAAACTTCTCTTTATCCTTTAATGATAAAGGAAATAAGCCTAGTCTTATTGCATCTTTTTGGAACCCATTTATCTTGATGGTCCCACAAATCTCCAAGAATTGTGCCAAATTGCATTTGAGTCATCCGTGGCACTTTCTCCAAATTGATTTACTGAACCATCACTATGAATCCCGTCTTCAAGTCGAAGTTATTGACTTGAATAGCTGGCCCATTTCCTCTTCCATGAGATTGATTATCAATGGGTTGGAACATGTTCCAAATGACCGGTTCTGCATTTTGTTAAGGTTGTGCATGTTGTTGCATTTGCGCATGCAACACTTGTAATTTATGTTGTAGTTGATTGTCCGAATTTCCAGTAAGCTTGCCTCTCACTCTTTTGGACTTGTTTTGTCTACAAGTCGCATCAATTTCTGGGTCGATGGGTTCCAAAGGTTCTCTTTTAAAATGTGTGTGAATGCACCACCTGAAACTCAACCATTCTAGACTCCAACCAAAATATAATAAGTGTTTAGATTAAAACTAATTTATAAATTATATTATTACCAAATTAAACCTAATGGTCCCTGAAAATGGCTTTAAAAACTTGACCGCTCACTATTTTACTAGGGATTGGTTTGAGTTATAAAAACTTGTTCATTTATATACTCTATCTAATCTCTATTATATGGTTTAGATATAGTACGAAAGGAGCAGGTTCGAATCTCATAAGGACCATATAATGATTTCCCGTTGGTAAGTAATATAATACGGATAGTGTAATTTTATCTAAATGATAGAAAATGACTTAAGTTGTGCCGTTACAAATGACAAATATAAACTAATTCAAAATGTAAACTAGGAAATTATCTAAAAGCAAAGCACAAGTTGTAAAATTGAGAAAATCAAGTGTAAGAAATATTCCGGGGTTTGGGGTTGTAATAAAATCCTAATTTTCATCATTTCATTCTATCAAATATATTGTGATTCAATTCACTTATAAGCCAATCACAACTGTAGTTTAACCCTTCTCTTGAAGTGATTAAACCATAGATTCTAAGTATAAAATAATGCACTCGTTTTTTCATATTTAGAACTCCAAAAGGTTTTAAAGATATTTATGTCTTCACTACTAATTACAAACCTATAGGTCTTATTAATTAGTGTGTTTTGTGTTCGAAAGTCTATTGATAAATCTCAACTCTCAATTATGATTCATCAAACTATTAATTTTGAAAGGTTGTTGATCTATCAAAAATTTTAAAATGTAAATGGTTATCAAGAACTTATGAACCAATAAATCAAAACATGAAAATAAATAAATTGATCATACTCGAATCGAAATAATTATAAAAACATTAGTAAATTATTATTCATTCTAAGCCCAGAATAATGAAAATTAGCTATACATGATCGTAAACCTAGTCAAAACATTTCATGGAACACTTAGTTTGCATAATGAAAGGTAAAGAGAAAACTAAACCCTTGAAGTGTTTGGATATTTCAAACTTCATTCTTTGTGTTGTTTCTCATCCAAATTACTCTCAAACTCACTCAATCTCATAATTCTATACTAAACTACAGTGGATAATATTCTATGAATGTAAGGATACAAAAATTGAAGCTTTTTAGATGCCTAATCCAGGACTTTAATTACATGTATAAACGGGCTACTTTTACGTGAGGCTGGGTGGGTGGGAGCAATGCTGAGGGGGACTTTGGAAAAGGTAGCAAAACGTGAGATTAAGGAGAGCAGCAAGACGAGGCCTTTTTGATCAGAAACTTGAAGCAGCATACTTGGGGTTTAGAGGAGACTTCGGCGGCGGCTCACAAGAGCTAATTAGGATTTCTTATTCTATCTTATATTACGTTTACCTTTTATTTTCACTTTTATATTTTTATAAACAACATACTTGGCTTGATATTCAAGATGCCGACAATAGAGGTGGTGGCGGCGGAAGAGGGTGGTGGTGGAGAGTTGAAAAAAGATGAAATTGGGGTATTTAAGGTTTAAGGGTAATTTTTTCATTTTAATGAGAATTTTTTTAATCTGGTTAACTAATAAAAAATGGGTGCGTATATCCGCGCCATAATTGTAATGCAATATCTATTTTTTATGGATGGTGCTTCTTACTCATGTTTTAAACTTTGAATTATGTTATATTCATGATTTATCTGTATATTAATTTGGTTATTATTGAAGGAAAAACACAATTAGTGTACCTTCATCAATAAGTAACTGATGAAGGACAGTTCAGATATTTGTTATATATCTTTATGTATTATGGAAACATGTATTTGATACCCTATATAAAGGGAGTCTTTGATGAATAAGAGACCCTAATTCTACCATCTCCTTTGTGTCTTATTCTTTTTTATTTTTCCTTTTACACGTTATCAGCGCAAAACTCTAACATATTGAGAGTGATCAAACAAATAAGCCTCCATAACCAAAGCAACAATTATAAAATTTTTGTACGTTGAAAATCTAACTACACTGTAAGCTTGAGAACTCGTTTTCTCATATTTCAACAGTTGGATCGTGTTCCAATTTTTACAGTACCTTCAAAACCTTTTGAATTACGTTTTGAACGGTGGAGATTGGATTTGGAGATATGAAGAAATATATATGAAATTCCGAATAAAGCAGATTTTTTGAATTTTCTGTGCAGCATTTTTCAAAATACGATTGTCCACAATTGAACCGTTGTATCAAGCTACAATCCATATATATTAGTCCAAACATATAGAAGTTGAGTCTGAACAGTGGAGATCGGGTTTGAGGGTCTATGTTATCAGAAACATATTGCAGACAAACCTATTGAAAAATAAAATTAGGAAAGAATCGTCTATTTCCTTCAAGGTAACTCGAATTACTGATTCAAGCTTTTTGGTTGCCTACTTATGAAAATGTGTCAAAAATTCAAAAGCTTGCCCGCAAGAGAACGGGGTCGCGCGTAGGTTGGCAAATTGACTCGAGTCGTCTTTCGAGGAACATACAATCGGAATCTTGAATAGTTTGTTCAAAAGCAACTACGTAAACAAATGGGGGGGGGGGGGGGGGGATGATTTTGATGTTGATTAATAACTACGAATTTAAATAGCAAGACTTAATTAAAAACTAATTTAACTATCTTAGATTATCTAAATCAATTAAAATAATTAACTAACTAATTAATAATTAAAACTAATTAAATATAAACTTAATTTAAAACTTGGAAACAGACTTCAGGAAATTAATAAATTAAACTAATACCTATAAACTAACAGTTTGCATGAAAATCAAATTTTGAATAACTAAACTAACCGCTAACGGTTACTGTTAAAGGTTGGAGTAACCTTTAGCTGTAACCTTTAACAATTCTGAACTAAACTAAATGCTGTGAACCGCTAAAGGTTACTGTTAAAGGTTGGAGTAACCTTTAGCTGTAACCTTTAACAATTCTGAACTAAACTGTGAACCGCTAAGGGTTACTGTTAAAGGTTGGAATAACCTTTAGCTGTAACCTTTAACAACCCAGACTTATCAAACTGTGAACCTGCACGTATGAACTGATTCCCAACCAACAGAATACCACACATCCAATACATAGCATGAAATACTGAATATAAACTAAGAATAATAAACTAAATTCGTTCAGTGAATCCAAACGAAGCAAACGATACGAACATGAACAAAATAATATTCTAAAACTTGAAAACTAATGATTAAAACTAAGAAAACTAAGTGAAAGTTCAAAGTACTCGTTTAAGCTACTGGAAATCGAAAGATCTGCGGCTATTCCGAAGAGTGAACGCAGCGAACTGGACTTCTTCGGATGAATCGGCATCGAACGGCTTCGAGAACTCGTCGTCGTCGATTCTTTATTGATCCTCGATCGTCGCGTCTCGTTATTGTTTTCTGTCTCCAAAACCCTAGGATACTCTCTGTTTTGAGGGTTAGAACACGCCTACACAGACCTAGATCATCGAAATTCGGATTAAGGATGGTATTTATAGAATTTTTTCCGCGAACTGGGCCGAAAAATCTGTTTCTGGGCTTCCTAGGCCCACTAACGGTTGGTTGCTAACGGTTGGTGCAACCGTTAGGTGTATATTTTTTTTTGCATTTCTGGCCGACGACAATGGTTGTAAGGAAACCGTTCTGGAAAGTTACCGTTAGCTCTGAATTCAGCATTCTAACCGTTAGTATCAGTTCTCAGTAACCGTTAAGGTTAGCGGTAACAGCTAAAGGTTGGAGTGTAACCGTTAGCCTCAATCGACATCGGTTCCAGCAGAGTAACCCTTCTAAAAGGTCTGTCAGCTTCAATTCTTGCTACTTCTTCACCGGAAAGCTCGATCTTTGAACCTCGATCATCATAATTCATCTCTAACGTGCTGAACTCTTCCGGTTACTTAGCTATAAAGTGAAAAAATCATAAATAATCACTTATTTGCATCAATCTAGATCAAAAAGCGATAAAATAAGTTGGAAGTCTAAATATATGAAATTAAGATAAATCTATCCAACTTATACCAAAAATAATAAGAAAAAGCAATTAAAATACAAACTAAAATCAAGACAATTACGTGCTAATCAATTACTCTATTATTTATTAAATGCAACTAATAAATATTTGTTTATATGAATATATGGCATGATATGTATTATCGTGCATTGTTATACAAAGCATGTATAAGTATATATGTTACCTATGATTATATGCATGTGATGTTATGTACAATATTGGCAAACATGAAATTTTGCAATACTTTAATGATATTCGTAGAGTACATAATATATTATTACTTATGCTTTAGAGATTGAACATGATTTTTCCAATATGTTTAGTTAATCATGAATTTCGATTAATTGATAGATTCATGTATGTTGGTAATTCTCTTCAAATTGGTTTTATAAGCTGCTTTCAGTGTATGCATTTAATGATTGTACATTTGAATATTTTCATGATAATGAAAGTTCATGGACGATAAAGAATTGTATAAATAAGTCTTGTGATAAAGTATATTCACATAGTATCAGAGAAAGAGTATGACATATATTCTTCAAATTCATTATCTAAATTTTTTTTTATTAAACTAACTCAATCTAAATTCAAAATAATATACTCAAAAGAAATTGAGTACTACCATCATTGGTTTGATGTGGAAACTAGACGAACTATAATTCCGCAATAATATCATCCACCAACCCCGACTGACAAAGAATTGTGAAACTAAGTCAAAGTCAATTCTCTAATGAATTTGAGACTCATATTGACCCCCAAATCTTATATTGGAAGTATATTTAGTTACAAAACTTCAATAATCTTTTGGCAATACTATAAAACAATACTTCCAAACCTAAGAATTCAGTAAAAAAATATTTGTTTGTTTACTAAAAAGGGTCAATGACTATGATATTGCAACTCAAAACTTGTCTTACCATATGTGGAAAAAAAAAAGTCACTTTAAATGACAATAAGTAGTTGAGAGATACGATCTCACTCTATTTTTTTCACTTGAGCAAACATACTGAGGCACTTGTATAATATTAATTATGATAGTAAGTCATTGAGAGACATGACATTACTCTTCATAATCCTCTGGATACTAACTAGAATCGATATGAATAGCTGTTGATCCCTACCTATGTGGGAAGAATGAACCACAATGTAAGATATGTAAGAGTTCATGTTATTTATTGGTCTAAGTCACGGAGCTTCTCCCAATAACATTGCTTAGTCAATGTATATCCTCTAATTTGATTGATGTAATTTGTTTGTTTCTTACTTTATAAAGAACTTGTGAAAGTATGATCAATCATTCCTCTTAGACTGTTATATTTGGTCTTAAAGTTATTTTGAGTTAGATTTATGTGATGTGGCTTGATTTAAATTAATTATTATTTTATTGGGCTTATTGGTAAAATTTGGATTTCATTTTAAAGCCTTGAATGTACTTGAGTTTATTTACCACACATTCACATGCGAGGTTCATGAGTAAACTATTAGATATAATACAACATATCTAGCAATAATGTAAAATATTAGAATGAAAAGTATTTCGTTCAAATATCTCTGAAGAATGTGGGAATTTGTCGAGAAATATAAAATTATTAACTGAATTGATATTTATATGTAACAAAGTTTTGATGCCTAGTGGCACATTGATTAAAGTCATAAAAGCTCAGTATGGATCAAGAGCGAAACGAACTTGTTAAGTTTGATGATATTCATGTTGATGATTATCATTAAAAAATACATTATGAGAATGGAAGTATACCTTTAATTTATGTGGAAGAAAGCACGTTTTAGAGTCAATTTAGTAATTTTACTTTACCACTTTTTGATTATTGAATCATAAGATATGACCAACAAAGAACTTTTGGACACTGACTCATTCAAGTTTTGACACAACTAGCATGGATTCTTTGGTCGTCGTAATATGATGGTCCATATTTTAAGATATTAACATGGACATCTTTTATTTTAAGTGAACACAAAATGAGATAGAAATTTAATGCACAGTAGTATCGAACTAATGTTGTTCAATTACAACTAGTGCATTCTAAAGTACTAGGAGCACTACATACATTCATATCTCAAAGATACATCACTAATTCTTTCAAAACTTGTTCATTAGCTAAAATTTATGATTAAGACCTACATATACTAAAGATAAAAAGTATAATACTCTATTCTTATAATTGATAATTGGTGATACATGTGGACATAATCATTCAAAATGCGGATCATTCAAGTATTTTATAGTTTTGGTCGATGCTTCGGCATGTATTGTCCATAAAAATATTTCATTTGCAAAACTTCTAACACATTTAGTATGATTGAGGACTCACCACATTTATAGAGCACCGAGACTCATAATGCTCGAGAGTTTACATCAAAAGTATTTGATGTCTATTGCATTTTAATCAAGATCGATGTAATGCATCTTGTACCCTAATGTGCATATACAATAAGGTCTCAAATAAAACACTGTCGAAAAGAATATATATGGTGACTAAGATAATATTTATGTGCAATCATATATTTTTCTCTGCACAGGGTTATGCAATATTGCACGCAACTCTTACTTATTCGTCAGCTAACCAAATATTTTGCGTACCAGTTGGTAACTGGATATAAGCCTGATAATTCATATTTACGCATATTTGATTACGCATTATATGTGCCTATTGCGCCCCCACAGCGCATTCATATGGGTTTCTAAAGACAATTAAGTATTTATGTTGGATATGAATCTCCAACAGTCATCTACTATTTGAAACCTTTGACAGACGATCTCTTTACCACTAAATCTATGGATTTGTCGTTTAATGAGACAGTCTTTCCGTCGTTAAAGGGAGATAAAAAAAAAGTATTTTCTAATAGAACGACAGGAATAGTTTCACACTGTGTCTCATTATGATCCCCGTATTTTAAAATGTAACATGAAAGTAAAGTAAAGTGAACAACTGATCTTCAAAGTATAGAAGACTCAATTTCTAAAGTGACGAGATCATATATATACCACCTGCAAATGTGTCTGTGAGGTTAAAAGTCCCCATAAAGGGCATAATGTCACAGATTAAGACATTGCAACCATACTTAGTGGAGGTATGATTGAGATCATGACTCTCAAAAGGAACAGGGGGAGGTCACTTGGTTCAATCAATACTCGCCCAAGGAATAAGGGGGAATGTATGGCACAAATTTAATTAATCATCAATGAAGATAATGACTCTCATGATATTATCTCTGGTTATACTTATGTCCATGAATCATTACTGGAGGACAATCCGATGTTTAACATGATTCCAGAGAATAAAGAAATCTCAATGTACTATGAGAGTTTATATAAGTTGATGGAAAGATTTTCCACACACATTGATGATATATACATTGTTGCTCAAGGAATCATTGAGCACGATGATATCGAACAACGCTCTATTGAAATGTCAACAAAGAGCAACTTGGCCTAATTCTAAAGAATCAATCCAGGTAGAACTAAATTCACTGACAACAAGACAGGTATTTGGCCTGGTAGTGCTAACCTCACTAAGTGTAAAGCCTGTAGGACATAAACAAAGTTTTGTCAGAAAGCGCAATGAGAAAAATAAAGCCATGAGATTCAAATATAGACTTGAAGCACAAAGTTTCTCATAATGCCCTGGAATTGACTATGAGGATATGTACTCCCTCATGATTTAGAGATATATACGAAAGTGTTTGCTGGCTGACCACCCGTCGTCAAGCGTCAAATTAAATATTTATTTTCCTCAGCTTCTCTCTACTAACTAGTAGTAGCGATAAGTAAAGGTCGATCCCACGAGGAGTGTGGTTAGATTGTGATGATTCGTATTTTATTTAAATAAATAATTGGGGTAAGGAATTATGAATTAAATTAACTAATAAAATAAACAAGCAATTAAACTAGCAAGAAAACAATTGATGGAGAATTCAATAATAATAAAGGCCTAGTTCTAGTTCAGTTTCCACCCTCGATTCACTCATTTAACCAAMTAMAATATCATAATCCATTCATCACATGCGATTAAAAACCCTAAGTAKCAATAAGCTCTGCTAYTCRAATTYACCCTTACTGTSTACTCAATTAAAATAAGCTCTTTAACTGAATCTAATTATTGAATAACCTAGAATAAGCTCTCTAGGTTCAACCCAACAACAGYATTAATAATTAGGCAAATAGATTAATCTAGGCAACAAACGCATAAGCTCGGTTCATTCAACCTATGTTGTGTTGTCCCTAACGATTTACAATCATTAGTTGCTTCAGAGAAATAGTGATTACGACAATTACACGGGAAGCAATCCTATTTCTAGCAATAGATAACCAATCCCTAATCTAGGTGATCAAGACAAATTAAGAATTAAGCAATCATAWRTTRAAAATAKAAYAACACAAAYAATCGCATATGACGAACGAAAAAYAATATTGCATAAATCAATTAAACATAGTTTCACGAGGGTTTCAACATCCCTAGAACTAGATAATAAGTTTACTCACTCATGGAGGTAAGAAAATAAAAGAAAAGGTTCAGATAAACAAACATAATCCTTGATAAAATAGGAGAGATGATGTGTTGAACTTGAATCTTGCATCTTGGAACGTCAATCTTCAAGTACCCTTGCGTGTGGATGACTTGGGATGAGTTGAAACCTCTCTGGACCTCTTTAGAACCCTAGGATATGTTATATTATTCCTCTGGGACGAAATAGGGTCGGGGTTTATATAGATCTCCTTTTTCTTGCCGCCCAAGATTCTTCCTAAAATAATTCCGCCGAGTCGGCATCGACGGAGCGTCGACTGACGCGAACCAGCCCTCGGTGTCGACACGAATCACCTGCCTGCGTCATCCTGTATGCGTTGTCCTGCATGCGTCGACATCGACGCTTCAGAGCATGAGCGTCGACGTAGCGTCGACTGCATGAGTCGACATCGACGCTTCAGAACATGAGCATCGACATAGCGTCGACTGTATGGGCGTCGACATCGACGCTTCAGAACATGAGCATCGACGTAGTGTCGACTGATGCAAGCCAGCCTTCAGCGTCAACCGCACATCGCGTCGACTGACGCGGTCCATCCTCAGCGTCAACGTGTCATCGATGCACCATCCTGATTCTTGATTTTTCTCTCCTCGAATCGTCAATCCCCGTTTCTCTACTTCCTTGTGAGACATCCTTCGATAAATATAGCACCAAATACTGCAAAATAAAGAAGAAATATACGATTGGTGCTTGATTTCTCATAATAACAATTATACGAGAAATAATCACCGGAATTAAACCGTCAATTAGCGTGTAATTTCTCGTTTGTCAAATCCCCCAGACTTAAACCTTGCTTGTCCTCAATCAATATGAAGAATTAAAGCATAGGACAACATAATATAAGTAACTCACTCAAATTACCCAAGAGAATTCGTTCGAACTCTAGACACCACTATATTTTTAGAAATCTTAGACGTTTCATGTATCGGCCTAGGTGATCCCAGTAGCTTGGCAACCCCTTTTTATACACGTCACGTCAATGTACTATGGTGCCCCTTCGCTACTCAATGGTTTGGCTCTATCCATCGTTGGAATTGATCAAATATCTCGTCCTCTCCCATTTATTTATTTTTTCAATTGAGGCCCGCAGCTCCGTACTACCGTCCTTGACTTCATAATGATGATAAGGCGCTGGATAGGAGGATTGTCTTGATTGGGTGTTTGATTTGTTGAGTTTTCCTCCTCCATGTTTTGAGAATTTGATAGTGTGATGCGCTTTTTGAGCACGTGCATGAAATGTTGAGCTACTAGCATCTTCGTTGGACTTTGCTCTTTGGAATTTATAAGCGAATGCACTTGATAACTACGGATAGACAGCTGTTTTGGCACCTCAATTCTTTTTGATTTTTCAATTTTCTACTTTCACCATGCCGGCATACCCCAACCGGACTTTATTTGACTTCTGTTTCTACTAACGAGATATCATCACGCAACCACCAACTTCAAGGCCCCACACAACATATTAAGTACGGCAACCACAAGTACATATCAATAACGCAATAATCTAGAATTGACGCCCCATATATGAATTACAAAAACACTAACATGCGTACCTTTGACCTCTAAATCAAATGATGATTAAAGAATTTTAACCGAAACATAATTCATCAAGGCAATTCAAGCAAGTAGTGTTTATCACAAAAATTTTCAAAATTTATCAAATTTGTACAAAACTCCTCAATATAACCACAATAACTCACTCCCCCAAACTTAAACATTGCTTGTCCTCGAGCGAATGTAAAACAAGAACAAGCACATCATAATATCATGGGGAAAGAGTAGGAAAAGAAATCACCCGGGGAAATGTCGAGGGTCTTGGTCCTATTGAACATGATGCTCGGTCCTTTAAAAAGTGGCCCACACATCCAAAAAAGGACATCGCCTCCCAAGCTTCAAGAAAAATAATAAAAATAGAAAAGAAAACAAGTAAACGTTGGGTTGCCTCCCAACAAGCGCTTTTGTTCAAAGTCGTTGGCTCGACTTATTCCCATGATCACGTCATAGGTGGTGCTTCCAACTCCATTCGTTCCTCATCAACAGAGCAAAAACCTTCATAATACGGTTTGATTTGGTGCCCATTCACCTTGAACGTCTTGTTCGTTTTTGGGCTAAAAATCTCCACCGCACCATGCGGGAATACGTGGGTGACAACAAACGGTCCAACCCACCTTGAACGCAACTTACCGGGAAATAGCTTAAGGCGAGAATGAAAAAGTAGCACTTTCTCGCCCACTACGAATTCCTTCCTTGAAATCCTCAAGTCATGAAACGCTTTTGTCTTCTCTTTATAGATTAGCGAATTTTCAAACGCTTCGTTCTGGATTTCCTCCAATTCTCGTAGTTGCAACTTCCTTAGCGCACCGGCCTCATCAAAATCAAAGTTGCATTGTTGCACGGCCCAAAATGACTTGTGTTGGAGCTCCACGGGCAAGTTACATGGCTTCTCAAAAACGAGGCGATACGGCGACATCCCAATTGGTGTCTTATACGCCGTGCGATACGCCCACAGTGCATCCTTCAGCTTGATGCTCCAATCCTTACGGTTTGCTCTGACGGTCTTTTCCAAGATGGACTTGATTTCTTGGTTTGAAGTTTTGGCTTGTCCATTTGTTTGAGGATGATAGGCCGTAGAAAGCCTATGAGCAACACCATACTTTCGGAGAAATGCCTCCACCGTTTTGTTGCAAAAGTGGGTGCCACGATCACTTATCATAGCTCGAGGGATCCCGAACCTTGAGAAGATCCGAGATTTAATGAAACGTGCAACAACCTTCGAGTCATTAGTTGAGGTGGCTTTCGCTTCCACCCACTTGGAGACATAATCCACTGCCAGCAAGATATAAATATTTTTGAATGAATTCGGGAAGGGGCCCATAAAGTCGATGCCCCAGACATCAAAAATTTCACAAACCATTATGGGCACTTGGGGCATTTGACTTCTTCGTGAAAGGTTCCCCGTGCGTTGACAATTATCACATACCTTACAAAATTCATACGCATCTCGAAATAGGGATGGCCAATAAAAACCACTACCAAGTACCTTATGCGCAGTCCTCTTCGATCCAAAATGTCCTCCACATGCATGAGAATGGCAAAATGAAAGAATAGCGTGGAACTCCGATTCGGGAACACACCTTCGAATGATTTGATCAGCACAATGCCTCCAAAGGTATGGATCGTCCCACACATAATACTTCGCATCACTCTTCWGCTTGTCCCTCCTKGCTTTCATCAGTCCTGTTGGAAACACACGAGCAACCAGAAAATTTACCAAGTCAGCATACCATGGATCCACGTGTTCAACCGCAAGTAGTTGCTCGTCCG
>BMAC01000842.1:169202-181609 GCA_014905375.1 Phtheirospermum japonicum
TTTTTATCAAATCTAACATATCCTCATCCTTATCTTTTATTAATATCTTTCACATATAGTTTTAGAAAAAAGTCTATATACTTCTCTATTTGTTTTTATTTTTACAATAAAATATTTGTCTTTTTTAAATATTATTTGGTGTAGTATTAAAATTATATTTTATTACATTAACATTATACAAGTACAATAGATAAATACTCAATTATGTCTATATCACCAATTTTTGGAAATTGTCAGCTTTATGCTTCAATGTCAAGAGTAAAAGTAGAAAATGATAAATAGAGTTAATAAGTTATTTTATAAAAAAAAATTGGAATGGGTAAATTAAATAATATATTTTTATTTATTATTATTTATTCATTCTTAAAACTTATGTATTTTTAATACACTCACTATTGTAATATATATATACACCCGTGTGTTAATACGGGTATTACGCTAGTACTATATGAATACTAAAACCGAAAATAAAAACATTCTCCATAATAATTCCCTGAATTTGTTTTGATTCTTATCATATTTTGGAGCCTCCTTTTTGTATCCAATAAATGGGAAATTATCGCATTGCTCAATTAGAAAAAAAACCAAAAGATTGCAACATTACTAATAGGGCTACCAAATAAAAGAGAGGCTTTAAAGATGAGGCCAAGAATAGGTATATGATGAAAACATCAAATATGCAAACCACTCTTTGTAAGGGCGCATCAAAAAGTGGAATCACAATAAAGACGTTAATATAAGGGGAAAAAATCCACTTCTCTAGAACTTAATATAGAAACCTCTTACAATCAAAAATTGATTGCAATTAAGCTTTAAATATCCCTAAATGTGAAATCTCCCAAATGAGATATTCAATTATAAAAAAAAAAACCAAAATAAGTTAGAATCTCAGTTTTATATTTCATTTCTGTCTAATGAGGAATTAATAACCTAAAAATAGCAATATGATGGAAAATTGCTGATTTAATGTGATTAGATAAGAAACTGCTAATTTAATGGGATTGATGGTGAACATGTCATTCCCTTTTTTTAATTTCTCAAACAAAAATTAGCAGTTTCTCATTAACACGAGGATGAATCAGTAGTTTCCCATAAATCATATTGCAAAACCAAAATAATAATAATAATAATAATAATAAATAATAATAATAATAATAAATGTGATTCATATTTAAATAAAAATCTCCCTTATTATAGTATCATATGTGGAAAATCCAACATTATTGATTATTATTATAAACTGAAAGTGAATATTATTTAATGGCTTGAGGTTTATATAGGTGATATTTTCTTCATTTGTTTTATGAAACAATTGTTTCATAAAGATATATCATATACAAATCAAATGTTTATTTGATGATAGATTGGCCAATATAGAAATTATGCAATATATATATAGGGTTGGGTTCAAATGAAACCCTGTCAATATATGTGAACCTAGGGACCAATCCAGGCCGTAGGATTTTTCAATCGAACGGACATATTTGATTTAATTTTACGTCTCAAAAATGGAAATGCTGAAGTCAAACGGCTGGTCAATTATAATCTAGGGACAAATTAGTCYAATAAAAYATTTTACMAAATCCCGCCCAATATTCCTYCCCGYAATAATTGGAAGTTGAAWAGGCAAATATGTTGCAGTTGTCCCAGTAARAAAATATACATGCAAAAATAGTTTATAGGGAGGTGTGYAGAGTATAAGAATTCATCGCGTGAATTCATTCCYATCAACTACCCAGAACATTTTCGACAACGAGGTTTGCGGGCGAAAATCTAATTTTTTCGATGGGGAACGTGGGACGGCAATCAAGAGGCGACCGTCGAACGCCACCTTCCGGCGGAGCAGGTGAATTGTCCATAGAATTTCTATTTGAATCGAGGTTGTAACCATAAAATTTGGATTTTGTTCAATTAAAATTCAATCCCAGTTCGATAATACTGCTTTCACTGAAATAAAAGCAGTCCCTAGTACTGTATCACTTCAATTTTGGTGTTTTCTGTGTTCGATTCTTCTTTTTAATTGGGTGGTCCCCAGAAACTAGGGTTTGGCGGCGATGATTTGGAAAAATTTAAAAAAATCTCTGCGAATTATTGTAACAAAATAGTTTTTTTTTTTTTTTAATTTTGTTTATTGGCATGCTTTTGTCATATGTTTCTGATACGACAAATTTGTGTGTGTTGATATGTTAATATTTTAGCACGTGTGAAAATAGGTACAGCTAGTTGATAGATGAAAACTTGCTCACTATGTTTGATGTAGTGCTTTTTTAATTACAGCTTAAGTGCCATAAAAAAATAGTAGACGTGTATTCAATTTCCGACAATTGTTGAGCTTTGACCATTGATAATATGTATTGAAAAGTGGCTGAAATGTAAAACACTTCGTATTACTTTCTATAAGGTTAGATTCTGGAGAAGATATGAGTGGGTTGTGTGATGCTCTTGAGATAAATGTTTAGTGCTTTGATTGTATATATGTATTGTACAAGATAGACTGTATTGGCCACTAGGTTTGATTGTAGTGCTTTGAACTGGATTGGTGCCTAGGTCTGTGTGATACTATGTTCTGAAATGTGACTGTAATGCATATAATTTGTAGTGCTCTCTATAAGGTTACAAACTGCTGAAGATATAAGTAGGGCTGTGTGGTGCTCCTGACATAATTGTTGAGTGCTTTGATTGTACATATGTAATGTACAATAGAGACTGGCTTGTATTTATATTTGTATTGCTTTTTGTTTTTTGTATATGCTGATGAACATATAATGGTGTTGTTTTGGTGTATATATTATGTGCTTTGATTGTGTGTTCCTAGTGTGAATTGTGTATAATGTAGTGTTTATGGTCTCCTGTTAAATATGCTTTTATAGTAGTGCTTCTGATTGTGTGTTCCTATTGCTTATGGTATGCTGTTAAAGATGCTTTAAAGTATGTTTGTATCTGTGACTATTCAAATGGAGCAATGTATGATTTTGTGTGGTTCTCTATGATTTTGTAGTTTGATAATTTGTGTTAACATCTAGTGTTCCCATGGGGGTATGGTTGTGTGTTTTCGACGGGCTTCGAATGGGTATTGTGGTTTTTGGATTATAGATGTTTTCATAATATCTAAAGTTTTTTATTATTTTTTTAAAACTTCTGAACTGGGGCATTTCATATATGCGCATGTGAATTTTTAGACATTTTAAATTGATGCCTTTTAAACTGCAATAATTTGTTCGAGAGAGCGATATATTACGATTAATTTTTAACCTGATTAAATCTTTCAGGTAAGCCCGACGAATCAAAAAAGCGCAAGGCAGGGAAAGGCATCGGAAGTCTTGATGATAGTTTGAATAATCGAGTGGCCGTTGCCAATAATGTGGATGACAATGACGCGTTTACAGCAGGGTTTGCGTCAGTAAGTACTAGAGTTCATGCACCCCCAATTAGTATCATTGTGCGCCAAGCGAACAATCAATTGGATGTTGCAAGCGGAAGATTTGGCACGAACATCGTTCGCGTTGATCCCCTGAGACTACCTGTCCCCTGCGTGTCGAATGTGGCTGACGTMGAGGATCAAAGCGATAACGAGGTCGTTGAATTTGTCGATCAAGATTACCCRTTACTTAGAACAYGAACATCTCCCAGAATCCTAGTCAATGCGATTAAACAACTGAACCCGCGACAGATTGAATCGGTGAAGGAGATGGGCTTTGGTKGAATTCTACATTTGGATGTAACTGCGCTGCCGCAAAGGCTTTGTTATTGGATTTTAGATAACTYTGATCCGAGGAGYTGTGAGTTGACTCTACAGAAGGGCAAAACCATTCACATTGACCACAGGGATGTCCACGTCGCTCTTGGACTGCCAAAGGGTGAAGTGATTATCCAGCGAAAACCGAAGCATGAACAGTCGGCATTGTTGGATCAATGGGCTGGTTACTTTGACAAGAGGAAAGATAAGATTCTGCCAAAGGAGGTTGCACAACGGATGGTGGATGAGAGCGATGGTGGTGTATGGTTCAAGCGCYAGTTCCTGATTTTRGYGACGTCGTGTCTGATYGAGGCTGCACACAATGGATACATTCTTCCACAAATCATGGRTTATCTAGACGACGTTGACAGCGTTTCAAATCTGAAMTGGTGCGAGTACACGTTGGCGAGGCTTATAAGCTGCAAGTTRGACTGGGATAAGAACAAGGCGAAGGAATTCCGGGGCCCTATACTATTCCTCACGGTAATGTATCCGCACTAAATAAAATATCATATGTTGGTATTATTTTTAATTAGTAATCATGTGTTGACTGTATGAGATCGTTTGAAACTAATATTCAAAATGATCACAGGTTATGTACGTTGAYCGAGTAACCCTGTTCACCAGAGTTRTCCCGCGCGATTTCCCACTAATAAAAGGCTGGAATAAACAATTTTTGAAGAAAAGAGAGAACCAGGAGGTAGCCGCAAATGGTTTTGGTGCCGGTTTCCCATGTGATAGGTTAGAACCTCCAATTACACCGGTGTGTGTTTCTKCTAAACCGCCAGMCCAAGTGCAGAAGAACAAACTGAAAGATGTWCCAGAGTTGGACACAATRCACTCGTTCACGGATAGGCTACTTGCAAAAGCAAAAGAGATGGCCGACGCAATGTCAGCTATCATGGAAATGGTGCAGTCAACTCCAGTGGGACTGATCAATGACTTGAAKTTTAATMGAGTTTTGTCCACGACACMKCAACTTTTGGGATGTAGTCAACAGGATCCTACTGGTGTTGATAGAGCACAAGACACAGTATSGACTGAAGAGTTGGGTGATGATGAGTTCTGGGCCGATCGTCTTGGTATCATAGAAGAGATTGWAGATGGTCTTAGGAAGAGGATGAAGTACAACTGCACTAGAGAMGAGATCCCAAGTTTCAGCATTGGTTTGACACAGGAAGAGATAGATGTCGCTGAAAACCCGACAGAGATCAATCCTCCAGTAGATGACCCCATGGACTGTGGGGGGATTGCAGCTGGGCTTGAAGGAGGAGAGCAGACACCAAGTCAAAACGCGGTGGTCGTCGACAAAGCAGCAAAGGTGTTTATACTATTTTTTCTAATAATCATAGTATGCATGATTAAAAAAACTAATGAAAATCTCCGGTTTTTCATAATAGGATAATGAGAAGACTTCGACGGATAAGAATAATGGCGATGGTAAGCGCTCGAAGTTGCAACTGGTGCGCAAACAGTCGAATAAGGAAATAAAATGCAAGGGCTCGAAACAAAAAGGAGCAAATGTATGATCTCTGAAATTTCCATAAACGTTTATTTTCTAATTTCATGCACTTAATCTGTTGATTGTTAGTGGTCTGATATAGTTGATGTTTTATAAAATTAAGTTCTTGAAAAATGCATACTGATGCTGTGGCGCAGCCACACAAAATGGTCCGTAGGACTGGGAAGGAGCTCAAAAAGACAGTGTCTTTTGCATTACATGAAAAGACCTGTATCTGTGGCCGAGAAATTGGACAGAGTGGAAAAAGATTTGTAATACTGGGTTTTGTGTAACAAGGATGCGGACCGGTGAGTTTAATTTGTGCTTTCTATATTTTTTATCAATGCTTTAATTTGGTTAAAGGTAATGCTTTATAATATAACTTTGAAAAATATAGAAACTCAAATTTTTTCTTTTTGTATGTTTGCTGATATAGAACCATGTGTTTTTTTAAAAATTTGGRCAATTTAATATATATATTGAATATTTGAAATCCCCTATTGTGATCATTCAGGGAAGAGATCCTATTTWCAAAYGGCAGATCTGACCTGAGGCGACGGRAGATGGTGACTATYGCACCAACTTCTTATGTGAGTACARCCATTGTTGATGTTTGGAGCCAGATTCTGAATAGTAAGGAGAAATACAGAGCAGCAACATCACCGTACCGATTCTTTGCTACAACTGACCCATGCGTAAGTCACATGTAATTAGTGGAAAAAAAATAAATAAATAAATAAATAGTTCAATAATTTATTATATTTCTTTTAATCCATTGTCAACTATATGCAGTGCTACACACTAGTTGACCCACCGCAGGGATGGGATATGGCCAAACGGGAGGAGAAGTTCTTCGAGAAATTCGAAGAAGAGTTAACAAAAACCGATGGGCTTCAAATAGGCAAGATAGATATGGTAAGATTTATTCGGTCTAGTTGGATTACATATTATTTGAAAATGTGTTTAATTGTCTAACCGATTGCTGTTTTCCAGTTTTTCTTCCCTATATACCATGCCGAGCACTTTTATGTAATGGCTTTCAATGTCCGGAGATTCCGGGCTGATCTCATCGACAACTCGGTCGCGGTTGATTCGAAGTCGTTAGAGGAAGCATATGGCGATACCCCGGTTTTGCTGGTAAGTATATGTGATCTAGAAATGGTCGGGGAAAACAGATATTTGATCACCTTGCATGTACCTTGATGAATGATTTTTAAAATGTTTACAGTTATGAAATCATCATAGTATTGATTTATTTACAATTTACTCCGATATATATATATTGGTGAGATTGAAATAATGCTTTTACATGCATCATTATAATGCTTTATGATGATTTACTGAATGCTTGTTTACATTCTAAATAAGTATCTGTTAATTGGAGAAAGCACTTGATAATCTTGTTGTTTGTGGTTGTGTTATTTAAGTAATGAAACACTGCTTTTACAAATATGTGATGATGCTTTCTGATCTTTTATTGGGTGCTTATTTGAATGAGAATAGTTGTGTATGTATAATCGCATGAGATTGGTTTCTTGTTCTTATTCCGGTTGAAGATAACCACTGCTTTCAAACACTTGCATTGCCTGCTTTTACAAATATATGATGATGCTTTCTGATCTTTTATGCATTGCCTTTTTGTTAATTTTTGTAATGCTATCTGCACTGGTTTTAGACATGTATTAATTATGTAGTGTGATTTGGAATGGTGGCATATGAAAATAATGTGATGAATTATTTTTAAAGCATAACAGATATAAACKCTTTTATGAAATATTTGTGAAACTGAACAATGCTTGAACATGCATTTTTGTAATGCTTTATTATGATTTGTTAAATGCTCTTTTATGTGTTAACTGTAATTTGCACTTGATAATTTTGGTGTTTATGGGTATGATATTTAACTAGTAAAAAAACAGCCTTTGCGAGCTAGTTGTGGTGTGATATAATTGGTGGTAGATTGCACCTTATCGACTGTCCTGATTTTGTTATTTATTTTGTCGGTTTATGGACTTCATACAGTTGCTTGAAAATTGTAGTCTGGAAAAATGAAAAAATGTCTATAACAACAAATATAACGTACTTTTTTGATTTATACCAGAAGAATAAGCTTGGTGAATACCTGAAGCGCAACGGCCAAGGACACAAAGCAACAKGTCTTAACAAAGTCCCAGTGACACGGTTGAAGGTGAATTGGAGAGATGATGACAATAAATGTGACTGTGCGATATATACAATGCGGCACATGGAAACTTACATGGGGACTGGGCAAAGATGGGAGTCCGGCTTGAAGAGTAGGTCTGCGAATCAAATGGCCTTTCTGAGAGCCAAATATTGCGCGGCGATCCTAACWTCAGAGAGTAATGTGTACAAGGATCATAATCCGGAAGCAGCCTCGTTCTACTATCGTTGTTCCTGTGAAGACTACGAGATTGATGTGGTTGATCTTCTTATAAATGGAGGAAGCRGTGCCCCGCCCGAATTCGATGTTGATGCGACCGAGTGACATGTTAAGTGCATGAACAATGTTTTTTTTTTAATTTTAGTTTCTGAATTAAGACTAAATAACTTTGGTTGGAACATGGTATTTGTTTCCAGATTTACCTGGTTCTAGGTTTTGAATCGCTGAAAATGTATTGGCACAATTTGTTTTGGTTGCTGAAGACGTACTGGTTATTTATTTTATTTGTCTTGTGTTTCATTTAATGTTTGCTTTGTATAATTATAATAGTCCCACTTTCCGTGCATCATAAGGATTATTTTCAAAATACCATAAGAAAAAGTATTGTGCTAAAAAAATCAGTATCACCAAAGAATAGAAAAGAAAGCATCTCACACTTTTTAACATGCGGCGGTCGACCTCTTAATTTAAATGAGAACTGGGGACAATATCATCTCATCCATACTGTTAAAAAAAGTGTATAAAAGCGGACAACTTATTAGGTTAAATAAGAACTGGGATCAATATCATCTCATAATATTGTTTTAAAAAAAATTTCGACTTACTAAGTTACATAAGAAAAGGGATCAATATCATCTCAACATATTATTTTAAAAATATTTGAATGCACTGATCAGTTTTTGACGTGCTGTGGTCTCTTCCTTAATTGGAAATAATAATATTTGTTTAGCACTAAAAAATGAAACAGTGCACACAAAATACAATAAGTTGATGTTAATTAAAAACAACAAGCCATTTTCTTATTAATCAAATCGTGTAAATGTCTTAACAGAAAATGCTGTGTTTTGTGATTGGTAATAACGTAACAAAGCCTGACATCTAATTTAAATCCACCGGGCAATTACGAGCATCGTGGTTCGATTTCTGCTTGCATCGGCTACACATTCTCAATGGCTTATTGCTATTTTGAATCGCCGTCTCCTTAAATGACTTCAGCCGGCTACGAGATCCTTTATTATTGACTGTCGACGGGGGCAAGACTGTTACATCGTTTGGGATTGATGTGCCATAGAAGTTATCAAAAAGTTTGCGCTTGGCTGAAGAAGTACTCGCTTGATCCACGTCGACCGTTAGAGATGTCTTCAATTCCCTAATACCTCATAACAAAGCCGACATGGTATCTACGTTACCCTCGGCCAAGCCAACACAAGTGTAAAACTCGGACACAATCTGGTTCGTAAGTGCTTTATTCTCGTCGGTGAAACTAGATTGGCCACCAGCGACACCTTGCATATCGTACACGGTGTTCTTGAATGCAGATTTAGTCCAACGGCTAACAATGTACTTATCGGGCACCTTCTCGATTCTYAGTTCTTTGAATATGAAAAAAATATGAGAGCACAATAACCCTTCCCTAACAAATTTCTTGCAACTACAAACAACAGACTCCACACGCTTATCATACGCAACCTTGAACAAACCACTACAATCTTCGAYGTCATATAAGAAYATATCTCCGTTCTCATTTAAACTTGCAACACGACAACCAAAGCAAGCGGCGACGATCTCATTTTGAACTTCTCTAAAAATGAGAGCCGTGTAAATGGACGAAGCGTGTTTTTCAATTGCTAAAGGCGTTTCGATAAAAGGAACCTTGATTTCTTCTTGACTATTGATGGCATCGAGTGTGTGTCTCTGTGAATCTAACGCACTTTCAATATTCAAATAAAATTCTAGTAGGTTAGCACGAGGGTTAGTGTACCTACCGAAGAAGCCATTTTCGCTCTCTGACATAAACGTAGTTCTAAATATCCGACTCATTGGGACATCCCTGAAGTACGCGAGTATCCACATTTCACGTATATCAAACAATGATTTAAACCAGTTGTTGTCCGTTAACCCAAATTCGAACATGACCTGCTTCCATTGCACTTCAAACTCAGGAGGCTCGAGGATATCGGACCACACAATACAATTCARTTTATCCTTGAACGATTGATCGTTCTTCAGATTAGCAGGCACTTTTTCTGGAAMTTTCTTCATGATGTGCCACATACACAGGCGTTGTCTTGTGCCGACAAGTACCTTCTCAATTGCAATCTTCATCGCTGGGTCTTGGTCGGTTGTAATTATTGATGGACTACGACCCATGCATGCAATAAATTTTTCAAAGAGCCATGCATATGCCCCAACATCTTCACTTGACAACAAACCGATAGCGAGGGAAACGCATTTACCGTGATTGTCTTTCCCAGTAAACAGAGCAAATATCATATTATACCTAATATTGAAATGAATGAAATAAGTTCAAAGCCTGCTTTCCAGTATGAAGCACACGAGTAAATATCCAAAAATATTGATAACCGAGGTGCAGTATAAATATTCATATGTATTATATAAAAACTGCTTTCCATTATGAAGCATTATACAACCAGAAATTAAAAGTCTGCTCTCAAATAATCAAAGTGCAGAAAACATTGGTGACTACTTTGGAGTATACATAATTTTTTGCGAATTATTTATTCTTGTGCTTTTCCATTTGGTATATTTGCAAAACAACTAATGAACAAATATTACTAATGACATTTTTATTTTAAATTAGTAATATATATATATATATATATATAATTTTTCTTTTCTGATCAGTGTTGAAAACAAAAAATAGGATAGTTATATAAACATGCAAAAACCTATTAAAAATTTTTAAACTCAACGACGGATAATTAAAACCTGTTTGTCGAGTAAGTGGCATCAAACGAGACACCATCTCTGAAGGCAGCACAGTTCCTCCTGCAAGTGGGGTCAGCCCAAAATAATCGAGTCAACTTGTCGTGCTCGTCAACTTCATAATCGAACACAAATGCCGGGTTCATTTCTTTCTTCCTAAAAAGCTTCTTCAACAACATTTGAGCGTCAACCCCAGCAACATATGCTTTCAAATCGCGTGCAAAGTTTTTGAATTCAACTTTTGTGCAACCTATATTCGAATACCCACCGACGAATTCCTTAAATAGCCTATACGACCTCATTGCACCGATATTCGCCCTAGCACAACTCAACATGAATTGCTTATGAGCAGGATCTAGACTTCTATTTTCTTTAAGGAATGGCTTATATGGTTCAGAAACTAACATATGATGATGGCGTTCGATAAACTCGTTAACAACGTAACCTTCACCGGGACAAAACTTGAACTTGACACGTGCCATGCACCCACAACGCTTGGACGTCCGGCGTATTTTTTTTTCGGAGGGCTTCCACTTATGTTTTGATTCTCACACATGACACTTTCGCTATTAAAAGGGGCGACAAGCTTCTCGCCCTCTCTATTACAATACACAGTTTTCAGCATGATGGTATTATCGCGGTACTTTTTTTCCGAACCCAGACTAACATCAAAACCACACTTCGAGGCGTAGTTTCTATAGAACTTAATACCGTCGTCTAATGAAGTAAATTTTTTTCCCTCGAAAGGCTTATCATTCAAGTCACAATACGGCATGTAATACTCGGTTAGTCCAGGTGATATCTTGATGTGATACTCGATCTTTTCACTACCCTCGTTAGTGCCTGCGAGTCAATGAAACACGCATAATTAGAAATTTATCATACGGTTCTGAAAATAAATCATAATATATTGCTTTAAAAAATCATAATATATTATTTTTAGTGCTTTGAAATTCAAATGGTGCTTTCTGTATAATAATCAGTCATATAGATGTCGAATTCAAAAATAACATTAAATTCTGCTCGTGGTAATGATCAGTTACTGCTTTGTCTCAAAATCTCTGGTGCTGTTTGAGATTAGTGATCAGTGCTTTCGAAAAATAATCAGTGTAGTGATGTCGCATTTGGTTTTATAGGAGGTTTATTTTAGGATGAGGCCAAAATTTTGACCCGTATAAATAAATAACTTTTTTTTTTTGTTAATTTTGTAGCCCATCTTTTTTCACGCAGCAGTTCGTGTATCTCTCTTTTTTTTCGTCTTCTTTTCTTTCTCCAGGACACAACCCTAAAAAAGCCAAAAAATTTAGCAGATCCGACCTCCAGAACAAACCATCACAATTTTTTAGATCTGGAAAACCAATTTCTAAAATCGTATTGTAGAGTTCTGGAAAATTGATCTGGATTTTTTCCCGATGTGTTCAGATAATTCTTTTTCCCATTAGATTGGTATAATTGTATTATCTACTGAGGCAAATGATGAGATCGTCAATTCTCTCCGGAGCTCAAACTTGGATTGTCGATTCCCGTCCAAGGCATGCTCACGGAAATCAATCGGCGAGATTTTTGCCCAAGTCTCGCGGAATCACGGCGTATCCGAGAAGATTCTGAAGCTTCAAGATCACGTTAATCGCCTTCGAGATGAGATGAAGAAGATCGATGCCTTCAAACGCGAGCTCCCTCTCTGCATGCGATGGTTAGATCCTTTCTCCTTTTTGCTGTTTCCTTCCATTTTTGTGTGCTTTTTTCTCTCCTCCGCGATCCGTAAGAGTTCATAATAATATTTTATATGCAAAACCTAGATCCATATTGCTATATCAAATAATTTGTTTGCCTTGGATCTCCATCTTTGCACAGCCGCAGCCAAAACTCGGAGCAATCGGTTTTTCTTCTTCCCATTTCCTCATATTTTTTGGTTCAATTCGGACCCTAATTAGCCTCAATTTTCTCAACACAGCCGCAACATCGAACATCTCACTCTCCTAGAAAACCTAAGCTCATAAACGCGCTAAATGCTCGATAATCAATGAATAGTAAAATTTTTT
>BMAC01000842.1:181634-192924 GCA_014905375.1 Phtheirospermum japonicum
AGCAACAGGCCTTAACAAAGTCCCAGTGACACGGTTGAAAGTGAATTGGAGAGACGATGACAATAAATGTGACTGTGCGATATATACAATGCGTCACATGGAAACTTACATGGGGACTGGGCAAAGATGGGAGTCCGGCTTGAAGAGTAGGTCTGCGAATCAAATGGCCTTTCTGAGAGCCAAATATTGCGCGGCGATCCTAACATCAGAGAGTAATGTGTACAAGGATCATAATCCGGAAGCAGCCTCGTTCTACTATCGTTGTTCCTGTGAAGACTACGAGATTGATGTGGTTGATCTTCTTATAAATGGAGGAAGCGGTGCCCCGCCCGAATTCGATGTTGATGCGACCGAGTGACATGTTAAGTGCATGAACAATGTTTTTTTTTTTAATTTTAGTTTCTGAATTAAGACTAAATAACTTTGGTTGGAACATGGTATTTGTTTCCAGATTTACCTGGTTCTAGGTTTTGAATTGCTGAAAATGTATTGGCACAATTTGTTTTGGTTGCTGAAGACGTACTGGTTATTTATTTTATTTGTCTTGTGTTTCATTTAATGTTTGCTTTGTATAATTATAATAGTCCCACTTTCCGTGCATCATAAGGATTATTTTCAAAATACCATAAGAAAAAGCATTGTGCTAAAAAAATCAGTATCACCAAAGAATAGAAAAGAAAGCATCTCACACTTTTTAACATGCGGCGGTCGACCTCTTAATTTAAATGAGAACTGGGGACAATATCATCTCATCCATACTGTTAAGAAAAGTGTATAAAAGCGGACAACTTATTTGGTTAAATAAGGAACCGGGATCAATATCATCTCACAATATTGTTTTAAAAAAATTTTCGACTTACTAAGTTACATAAGAAAAGGGATCAATATCATCTCAACATATTATTTTTAAAATATTTGAATGCACTGATCAGTTTTTGACGTGCTGTGGTCTCTTCCTTAATTGGAAATAATAATATTTGTTTGGCACTAAAAAATGAAACAGTGCACACAAAATACAATAAGTTGATGTTAATTAAAAAACAACAAGCCATTTTATTCTTATTAATCAAATCGTGTAAATGTCTTAACAGAAAATGCTGTGTTTTGTGATTGGTAATAACGTAACAAAGCCTGACATTTAATTTAAATCCACCGGGCAATTACGAGCATCGTGGTTCGATTTCTGCTTGCATCGGCTACACATTCTCAATGGCTTATTGCTATTTTGAATCGCCGTCTCCTTAAATGACTTCAGCCGGCTACGAGATCCTTTATTATTGACTGTCGACGGGGGCAAGACTGTTACATCGTCTGGGATTGATGTTGCCATAGAAGTTATCAAAAAGTTTGCGCTTGGCTGAAGAAGTACTCGCCTTGATCCCCGTCGACCGTTAGAGATGTCTTCAATTCCCTAATACCTCGTAAACAAAGCCGACATGGTATCTACGTTACCCTCGGCCAAGCCAACACAAGTGTAAAACTCGGACATAATCTGGTTCGTAAGTGCTTTATTCTCGTCGGTGAAACTAGATTGGCCACCAGCGACACCTTGCATATCGTACACGGTGTTCTTGAATGCAGATTTAGTCCAACGGCTAACAATGTACTTATCGGGCACCTTCTCGATTCTCAGTTCTTTGAATATGAAAAAAATATGAGAGCACAATAACCCTTCCCTAACAAATTTCTTGCAACTACAAACAACAGACTCCACACGCTTATCATACGCAACCTTGAACAAACCACTACAATCTTCGACGTCATATAAGAACATATCTCAGTTCTCATTTAAACTTGCAACACGACAACCAAAGCAAGCGGCGATGATCTCATTTTGAACTTCTCTAAAAATGAGAGCCGTGTAAATGGACGAAGCGTGTTTTTCAATTGCTAAAGGCGTTTCGAGAAAAGGAACCTTGATTTCTTCTTGACTATTGATGGCATCGAGTGTGTGTCTCTGTGAATCTAACGCACTTTCAATATTCAAATAAAATTCTAGCAGGTTAGCACGAGGGTTAGTGTACCTGCGCGAAGAAACCATTTTCGCTCTCTGACATAGACGTAGTTCTAAATATCCGACTCATTGGGACATCCCTGAAGTACGCGGGTATCCACATTTCACGTATATCAAACAATGATTTAAACCAGTTGTTTGTCCGTTAACCCAAATTCGAACATGACCTGCTTCCATTGCACTTCAAACTCAGGAGGCTCGAGGATATCGGACCACACAATACAATTCAATTTATCCTTGAACGATTGATCGTTCTTCAGATTAGCAGGCACTTTTTCTGGAACTTTCTTCATGATGTGCCACATACACAGGCGTTGTCTTGTGCCGACAAGTACCTTCTCAATTGCAATCTTCATCGCTGGGTCTTGGTCGGTTGTAATTATTGATGGACTACGACCCATGCATGCAATAAATTTTTCAAAGAGCCATGCATATGCCCCAACATCTTCACTTGACAACAAACCGATAGCGAGGGAAACGCATTTACCGTGATTGTCTTTCCCAGTAAACGGAGCCAAATATCATATTATACCTAATATTGAAATGAATGAAATAAGTTCAAAGCCTGCTTTCCAGTATGAAGCACATGAATAAATATCCAAAATATTGATAACCGAGGTGCAGTATAAATATTCATATGTATTATATAAAATCTGCTTTCCATTATGAAGCATTATACAACCAGAAATTAAAAGTCTGCTCTCAAAATAATCAAAGTGCAGAAAACATTGGTGACTACTTTGGAGTATACATAATTTTTTTGCGAATTATTTATTCTTGTGCTTTTCCATTTGGTATATTTGCAAAACAACTAATGAACAAATATTACTAATGACATTTTTATTTTAAATTAATAATATATATATTATAATTTTTCTTTTCTGATCAGTGTTGAAAACAAAAAATAGAATAGTTATATAAACATGCAAAAACCTATTAAAAATTTTTAAACTCAACGACGGATAATTAAAACCTGTTTGTCGAGTAAGTGGCATCAAACGAGACAACATCTCCGAAGGCAGCACAGTTCCTCCTGCAAGTGGGGTCAGCCCAAAATAACCGAGTCAACTTGTCGTGCTCGTCAACTGCATAATCGAACACAAATGCCGAGTTCATTTCTTTCTTCCTAAAAAGCTTCTCCAACAACATTTGAGCGTCAACCCCAGCAACATATGCTTTCAAATCGCGTGCAAAGTTTTTGAATTCAACTTTCGTGCAACCTATATTCGAATACCCACCGACGACTTCCTTAAATAGCCTATACTACCTCGTTGCACCGATATTCGCCCTAGCACAACTCAACATGAATTGCTTATGAGCAGGATCTAGACTTCTATTTTCTTTAAGGAATGGCTTATATGGTTCAGAAACTAACATATGATGATGGCGTTCGATAAACTCGTTAACAACGTAACCTTCACCGGGACAAAACTTGAACTTGACACGTGCCATGCACCCACAACGCTTGGACGTCCGGCGTATTTTTTTTCGGAGGGCTTCCACTTATGTTTTGATTCTCACACATGACACTTTCGGCTATTAAAAGGGGCGACAAGCTTCTCGCCCTCTCTATTACAATACACAGTTTTCAGCATGATGGTATTATCGCGGTACTTTTTTTCCGAACCCAGACGAACATCAAAACCACACTTCGAGGCGTAGTTTCTATAGAACTTAATACCGTCGTCTAATGAAGTAAATTTTTTTCCCTCGAAAGGCTTATCATTCAAGTCAAAATACGGCATGTAATACTCGGTTAGTCCAGGTGATATCTCGACGTGATACTCGGTCTTTTCACTACCCTCGTTAGTGGCCTGCGAGTCAATGAAACACGCATAATTAGAAACTTATCATACGGTTCTGAAAATAAATCATAAATATAATTGTTTTTAGTGCTTTGAAATTCAAATGGTGCTTTCTGTATAATAATCAGTCATATAGATGTCGAATTCAAAAATAACATTAAATTCCTGCTCGTGGTAATGATCAGTTACTGCTTTGTCTCAAAATCTCTGGTGCTGTTTGAGATTAGTGATCAGTGCTTTCGAAAAATAATCAGTGTAGTGATGTCGCATTTAAATGGAAGATTAAATTCTGGTCGTGATATTGACCAGTTACTGCTTTGTTTGAAAATCTCTGGTGTTGTCTGATATTAGTGGATAGTGCTTTCAAAAACTTCAGAATCGACGGGTCCCAGATACACACATGTTTCTCTCTCTCTTTTTTTTTCCAGTTCATCTATGTTGTTAGACGTCCCATGAAAACCCTAGGTGATTTTTTTTCCGACTCCAATCAGATTTACCACCGCCGTTCGCATATATAGTGGTTAAAAAAGAATACAAATCATGAAAGGTATTTAGCGGAGAAAACAAATGAAAACAGTCAATGAACGGACAAGCCTGATGACGCCATTACATGGATTAAGCTCAAGGGATTGTTGAGGATGAACAGACTCTTATTATTCAGCGTGGAGAGATTTTGATATTTCCTAATTGTATTAAGGGAATATACGTTATTATGAGCCGTAATAATTAAGGAAATATACGTTATTATGGGCCTTAATAATTGACCAAGTTTTAAAAATACGAAACTAACCTCAGCATGTTTGAATTATGGTCAAATGTTTCTTTTTATTTTAACCGTTGATCCTATTTAATCTACGGCCTGGATTGGTCCCTAGGTTCGCATATATTGACGTGGGTTCTATTTGAACCTAATCCTAATATATATATATATATATATATATATATGTGTGTGTGTGTGTGTGTGTGTGTGTGTGTGTGTGTGTGTGTGTGTGTGTGTGTGTGTGTGTGTAAAGAGTCTTCTAAATCTGGCGTGAGTTTGTAACCAAAATAAAATTACTATGACAAATTCATATTTAACGTCACCAAAGAACTCTTTCGTGTCAAAATAACGTTGTCGCCATTTTTCGAGAACTGATGACAAATTGTAGCGTTGTCATGAAAAGAAACTTGTTGTGGACACCAAATATCGTCACCGTTCTTCAAGGGGACATTAGTGACAAAATCGATTCTGTCCCAACTAGAAACTTATTATGACACCAAATTCTCGTCACACGTTATTATATGTTTGTCATAAAATGTGTTTTCCGAACCTTTTTTTGTCATCCCAAAATTGTGACAAAATACATTTAAACGTCATCAAAATATAAGTATTCGTGACGAATCGGTGGAACAATCGTGACAATAATAAATGTTGTCATAAAAGGGTGTTATTCTATGACGAAATTAAAAAACGTCACTATTGTTTAACATACTATGACGAATTTTTATGGCGTGGAAAAAAAAATCGTCACTAAACGTCAGATTTCTTGTAGTGTTTAAGGAGCTTAATCACGAATTTTTTCATAGGATTTGGAGGAGTGGCCTTCTTCCGAGACAAATTTGAGGTGACTCCTCCACCGGACGCCGACGCACAGCGACCGAGATCGGCGGATGAAGGGGAGCCCTCACCATAGGCGTGTGAGCGGCAAAATGCACGTGAGGAGCAATATGCTACTGTCCATTCTTATTTCCATCCACTGAGCACGCGGAACCTTGTGGACTTGGCTTTTTTTCATTGCCGAGAGAACAGGGGCTCCACCGGTGCGGAGGCAGCGGAAGAAGAATACGGCGACGAAGAGCGCTTTCCGGGTTTGTTTTGAGGCGGGGGTGGTGGGCTAAGACATAGAAGAGTGAAAAGGAAAATCTTCAATGAGAGCTCCGCATCAACGAATCTTAATGTGGCCCCCATAGAGAGAGCGGCTGCGAGAGAGAGAGGAAGGCGGCTCAAACCCTAGAATTCTTTTGGAGGACGGTTTATTAAGGGAGAAAATGGCGGATAGCAAAGCATTAGTGAAAAAAAAAAAGGAGAGGATGAAACCCTAACAAAAAAAAAAAAATTCCTATTTTATACCTAGGCCATATTTTCATAAAAGGAATGAATTTGTGTAAATTAACATTAATTTGCCACATCAGATTTACACAGTATGGGATAATGACACATGTCATTTGACTTCATATCAAGTTGACACCTAAGCTAGGTGTCAACAGAATTAACAAATAGGAGGGATCCTCTAATCAAATAAAACTTTTAATTAAACATTTTCTATTTTATATATAGATCTTTTAGCAATTAAAGAATTCCACCTTTTATGTCATTGCAAATAATGATATATATTATAATATTTATTCAATTAAGCGATTTCCTATAACTATGCTCCAAACTCTAAGTTAAGTCTCAATATTCAGGGTAATATCTAATATAATGTAAGTATTTTACAATTATTCTTTTTCATTCCTAAATAAACCACCACAATTAGTGTAATTATAATACATTGATTTTGAACTCAATTATCAAAATAGTGAGGATCTAATGAACTATTTTAAAGTGTATTTCAATGATGTTGTTAAATTATTTTGTTGTTTTATCATTTATATTATTACTCTCTCTCTCTCTCTCTCTATATATATATATATATATATATATATATATATATATATATATATATATTTTGTGTGTGTGTGTGTGTGTGTACATGCGAGATTATTTGATATCTTTTCTCATTGGATATCCATTACATCTATATAAATATTCTGAAAATTCTATGTTGCAACGATGATTGTATTATTATAAATAAGACAACGAATTTAGTGTATAAAGAAGTTTTTCATAATTTAAAGTGAATAATATCTTTTTATTTTTATTTTTGATATTAGTAATTCAAATTATCGATTCCATAATTTATTTGTAAATTTATGATTTTTTTTAATTTTTTATTTTTGCCCGCAAATTACGTGTTTACAAATTAATTTTTAGGATGTTGGAGCAGGTGTCAACTTCACTCTAAAGTGTTGTTGTTGGGATAATGTGGCCAAAATCGCAACGACGGGGGTTTCACCTGAATTGGCAAAAAG
Organism: Phtheirospermum japonicum; assembly: GCA_014905375.1. Classification (NCBI taxonomy): domain Eukaryota; kingdom Viridiplantae; phylum Streptophyta; class Magnoliopsida; order Lamiales; family Orobanchaceae; genus Phtheirospermum; species Phtheirospermum japonicum. The sequence goes on from BMAC01000842.1 coordinate 188,565, forward strand.
GGAACCGTGGCCTAATTTAGTGTCTTTTTTGAATTGGTAACGGTGATGGATTGGCTCCAGAATTGTTGGGATTAGTCTCTCAAATAATTTGTTTGCCTTGGATCTCCATCTTTGCACAGCCGCAGCCAAAACTCGGAGCAATCGGTTTTTCTTCTTCCCATTTCCTCATATTTTTTGGTTCAATTCGGACCCTAATTAGCCTCAATTTTCTCACACAGCCGCAACATCGAACATCTCACTCTCCTAGAAAACCTAAGCTCATAAACGCGCTAAACGCTTGATAATCAATGAATAGTAAGATTTCTTTTTTTTTCCCTATATAATCAATCCCAGTGTTTTTATTCAATTTTGGATTGATGACAAGATTTTTTTTTGTTCTTAAATCTGTTTGGATCAATTTTGTTCTTACCAACCGGTATTTATTAATTTTTCATATGTTCTTGATTTGTTTAGATATGTATGTTCTATTTATTTATTTTTCCGATCTGTTTTAGGATCTGTTCTATTGATTTTATCAATTCTGTTAATGGTTAAATTCTTTTATCTAAACAAGTATTTTCTGCCTTAACGTGAACATTCTTACCTCTATTGAGAAGTGAAACAATCTTAATTCTAGGTGTGATTTGGTATCTGAAATTTGAGACTGTCGAGATGACGCAAAATCTTACATAATTCTGAACATTGTTACTTTATTTTCCTTGTGCACACTTGGACAAAAGTCCAAAACAGTGGACTGATATTAGAGATTTTAAACAATTCCACATGCAATTACGGTCTATCTACTTTTGGTTTTCGTGTAGATGAAATTGAATAATAGTTTATGTTGTATCATGTGAAATGAATTGTGGTTTTTTAATTTTCGAAATCAATGCAAAATTGTTCTGATCATTTCTTTTGTGCGTGTGATCATGGAATATATGTGCCAGAAGTGATTTTGGTATGTAATTGTAGGTTTTTAGAAATTGATATCTGAGCTTGGGGTGGACTAGAGGAAACTGTGGCATATTCACCTGCCTAGAATCATGTTGGAGCTGATAGTTCTTATTCTCCTCCTCCTTCTTGAGTTGAGGAAAACTTTCCTAATCTATGTTTTTTTTTTAAAGTTTGTTGGTCTCACAAAACTATAAATGAAATCTTTGCTTGAGCTATATTGTTTTAAATATATTCATGTCAGTGTTTAATGGATTCAGACACCAACTTTTTTAATGAACAATTGTGTATATTTCAATCGCAAAAATAAGTTTATTTTAAGCATGTTGGAATTTGTGAGAAAGAAAATCAATGTGTGCTCATAAAATTTAGCATCTTATATTTGGAAAAGAACACTGTTTTCGAAAAGGTCTTAACAATTCACTTTTTTTTTATGCCTAGACTTTTATCATAAACATCCATGTTTGTTAGTTGTTATTTCTGAGTTCTTTTGGAAATGTGAGGTTATGGTACAATATGTAAGTACATTTAAATTGCATAGTTGCTGAGGCAACTGCCAAATTTATTGGATATCCTATTGAAACGATTTCTAATAATGAAATTATTACTGTAATCAGTTTTTAAGATTACTTGCTGAGGATAGCAGTGACACATCTGAAGCTTCTGATATAGAACTTGCTTTGACAAATAGTATAGAGGCCATGTCTCTGAGCATGGAAACATCTCCTGATGATTACGAGTCCAAAAAAGAAAAGCAACGTGAATACGAACACGTGAATATGAAGAGAGCATTAGATTAGACAAATTGATGTTGGTTTTGAGAAATCTTTAGAAGTGAGTTTTAATCTTCTTTTATTTATCTGATTGATTTTATTTCGATGTCATTTATCGCTATATGCACTACTGCAGAAAGGCTTTTTAACGGTGGTTTTTTTTCATTTTTAACGGCAATTTTTGAACCGCCTTTGTATCGACCGCCGTTAAATTTTACGGCGGTTTTTAAAAACCGCCGTAAAAAAGTGGTATTTAACGGCGGTTCTGGAAGACATTTAACGGCGGTTTTGGAACCGCCGTAGAATGCAGCGTTTTTACGGCGGTTCTAAAACCACCGTAGAATGAAGCATTTTTACGGCGGTTTTTAAAAATACCTTCTAGAAAGTCTGTTTTCCAGAACGAACATTTGACGTCGGTTTTTGAGAAATACCTTCTAGAAAGTAGTAAAAAATTAAAAAAAAAAAAAGAAATGAAAGCAGGTGCACCAAAATAAAAAACTATATAAAACCAAGTTGAAATTTATACTCCAAAACAGGAGCTCAACTTAATAATCAGTTCTCTGGAGAATCCGAGCGACTCGGTTCATTGCTTATTGTGTAACTTGTCTACAAATGTGGTTTCTATTGGTCAAAATTAAAACTTAGCTTCAAATTCAAGCACAAACACCCCAAATCCACATGAGCGAGCACATAGAGTTGAAAAACAAATCAAATCGCTAACATAATGAACTAAGCTCGAGTTCCGCTCAATTAATAAAAAAGAATAAAATACATGTACGACTTGAAAGTCCCTGTCCATGTATATATAATGTGCATCAAATTAAAGTCTAACATAAAAGCAAAAGTGTTTTTTCTGGGAAAAACAGATTACTAATATCAGCAGCAGCCTAGCACATATTTGATCATCGCCACTTAATCATATTTTTCTAGGATTGCTACGATGACCTGCCCTTCACTCAATGCTTCGAGTCAGCAAGGCAGGCCAGGCTTCTTCGCTACAGCTACTCCGAGGAGCGTGATCTGTACGTCGCCGGCGATTTGTATGAGAATGACATTCTTACCCCTGCCATGATTGTTGTTCCTCGCTCCGCAACTGCCAAAACAGGGTACCCAAAAGAGAAAGAAGGGAAACAAGAAGCATGGGCGGCTTGTAACTGTGACCCGCCCAGAGCTGCACCCAAAGCCGTTGATGAGGACTTGTACAAGATTTCCCCTCATCTCCTCCGTCAACAAGCCAGAAGGGTAAATTTGTCATTCAACATTCGTGAAAATTTTGTTTTTAAAATTTAAAAGGAGTGGTCTGCACTTGTGCAGAAACTGGTAAGAGTAAATACAAAAAACAATGAATGCATGTTCATTTCCTAGTTAACAAACAACACTGCCAGAAGATAATAACAAAATAAATAAATGATGAAATTAATAATTGTAGAGGACTTATAATTTTTTTTTTTTATATATGTTATGCAGAAGAGAGGATGGGGTATCTTTTCAAGCTGCCTGCGGCCCACTTGTGTTTGTTGAACCTGTTGACGTTATGCCCCTCATAGGTCGTTATTAAATAGTAGTAGTAGTAGTATTAATTATGTTTTTGAGTATTATTATTATTATTATTATTATTATTATTCATAATGTTAAGCCAGTTTGAAAAGTACTTAACTTTTGCTTCTAAATCCGCCTCCGGAATCCTACATGATACAATCACACACACAAGAACGATTAAAAAGGTATTTAAACTCCTAAATTCGCCATTTGGCTGGAAAATGTTTTTTTAGTCATTTTTTAGCTCCATTTTGTACATTTCTAAGGGGTAAGATATTTCGGTCGAGACTGCCAAAAAAATGTTATTTTCCACCACTAGGGAGAAAAATGGCCAATTTAACAGACTTCTAAACAACCAGTTAGTGTGGTTACCAATAAACAAAGGCTGTTATTTTTATATTAAAGAAAAACACTCCCTAAAGATTATATATACTTGATGGATTTTAGAGTAGAGTATACCAGCTGTGCGGGTAAGCATGAACAGAAGCAAAGTCGATGTCGTTAACAGCTGAATTACTTATTCCACCACATGAACATCGCCGTCCCCGTTGACCCGCTCCACTGGCAGATCTCTCAAGACGCCGCTACATCCCTCTTCGCCTGACTCGCCAATACCCTCGGCGCCGCCGAGTCCGTCCTCCGTGTCGTCGCCACCGGCCATGGACAAGCGCCTTTTCCTCAAGGTCAATTACTTCATCCATCCGCCAATTGCTTGATTTTGCCATTTATTTTCTGCCTACAGAAATAAATCCTCATTTTTAATTTTTTTATTTATTTTTAAATTCCATCTGCACAGGTGGTTTCCTGTCTTTATGTGCTTTCCACCACATGAACATCGCCGTCCCCGTTGACCCGCTCCACTGGCAGATCTCTCAAGACGCCGCTACATCCCTCTTCGCCTGACTCGCCAATACCCTCGGCGCCGCCGAGTCCGTCCTCCGTGTCGTCGCCACCGGCCATGGACAAGCGCCTTTTCCTCAAGGTCAATTACTTCATCCATCCGCCAATTGCTTGATTTTGCCATTTATTTTCTGCCTACAGAAATAAATCCTCATTTTTAATTTTTTTATTTATTTTTAAATTCCATCTGCACAGGTGGTTTCCTGTCTTTATGTGCT
>BMAC01000842.1:211505-228181 GCA_014905375.1 Phtheirospermum japonicum
GTCTTATATATTTTTATTATACTTGAGAATATATAAATTTTGGATATTATATTTTTATAAAAGACAAAATAAAATAGAAGAAAACTCATGTTATCATAATAATAAAAATAAGAGTAGGTATTGGGTGAGACTGGTCTCATAGAATGAGACCACATTTTATCATTTTGTAAGGTGACCCAAATCCAGAAAACAACCCAAACTCAAACCCAACAACCCAAAACTGGACCCAACCCCCTTTCAAATTTGTCAGAAAAATAGTAAAAAAAATCAGAAAATTTTGAAAATTTGCAGGTTGATGCGCAACAACAAGACGAACAATCGTACAGCCCAGAATTGCAAAATGATGAACAACGAATATTCGGTGAATATTTTCAATTTTCAAACTAGCCGAAAAAATAGTAAAAAAAATCTGAAAATTTGCAGGTTGATGCGCAACAATAAGACAAACAATCGTACAGCCCAAAATTGCAATACGATGAACAACGAATATTTGGTGAATTTTTCAATTTTTCAAACTAGCCGAAAAAATAGTAAAAAAATCGGAAAATTTTGAAAATTTGCAGGTTGATGCCCAACAATAAGATGAACAATCGTACATCCCAAAATAGCAATACGATGAACAACGAATATTTGGTGAATTTTTTCAATTTTTTCTAGAATATTTGGTGAATTTTTTCAATTTTTCAAACTAGCCGGAAAAATAGTAAAAAAAATCGAAAAAATTTAAAAATTTGCAGGTTGATAAGCAATAATAAGATGAATAATTATACAGTCCAGAATTGCAATACGATAAACAACGAATATTTGGTGAATTTTTCAATTTTTCAAACTAGCCGGAAAAATAGTAAAAAAAAATCGGAAAAATCTGAAAATTTGCAGGTTGATGCCCAACAATAAGAAGAACAATCGTACATCCCAAAATAGCAATACGATGAATAAAGAATATTTGGTGAATCTTTTCAATTTCTCTGGAATATTTGTTGAATTTTTTCAATTTTTCAAACTAGCCGGAAAAATAGTAAAAAAAATTTGAAAAAATCTGAAAATTTACAGGTTGATGCCCAACAATAAGAAGAACAATCGTACATCCCAAAATAGCAATAAGATGAAAAACGAATATTTAGTGAATTTTTTCAATTTTTCTGGAATATTTGGTGAATTTTTTCAATTTTTTAAACTAGCCGGAAAAATAGTAAAAAAAATCGAGAAACTTTAAAAATTTGTAGGTTGATGCGCAACAATAAGACAAATAATCGAACAGCCCAAAATTGCAATACGATGAACAACGAATATTTGGTGAATTTCTCAGTTTTTCAAATTAGCCGGAAAAATAGTAAAAAAATCTGAAATTTTGCAGGTTGATGCCCAGTAAAAAGACGAACAATCGTACATCCCAGAATAGCAATACGATGAACAACGAATATTTGGTGAATTTTTTCAATTTTTCTGGAATATTTGTTGAATTTTTTTAATTTTTCAAATTAGCCGGAAAAATAATAAAGAAAATCGGAAAAATTTACAAATTTGCAGGTTGATGCGCAATAATAAGACAAATAATCCTACATCCCAGAATTGCAATACGATAAACAACGGATATTTGGTGATTTTTTCGAAATTTCTGGAATATTTGTTGAATTTTTTCAATTTTTCAAACTAGCCGGAAAAATAGTAAAAAAGAGAAAAAATCTAAAAATTTGCAGGTTGATGCGCAATAATAAAACGAATAATTGTATAACCCAGAATTGCAATACGATAAACAACGGATATTTGTTGAATTTTTTCAATTTTTCTGAGATATTTGGTGAATTTTTTTAATTTTTTAAATTGGCCGGAAAAATAGTAAAAAAAATTAGAAAAATTTAACTATATTTTATTGAAAGAATATGTATAAAAAACTTGTAGTAATTTAATAATATTTTGTGATACTTAAACAATTTGAGTTAAAAATATTACTTAACTATACTTTAATCAAAAATAAGTATAAAAAACTTGTGATATTTTAATAATCTTTTAAAATACTTTAACAATATTTTGTGATACTTTAACAATGTTTTGTGATACTCAAATAACTTGAGTTAAGAATGTTACTTAACTATGTTTTATCGTAAAAATATGTATAAAAAACTTGTGATACTTTAACAATCTTTTTTAATACTTTAACAATATTTTGTGATACTTGAACAACTTGAGTTAAAAACATTAGTTAACTATACTTTAATTAAAAATAGGTATAAAAATTGTGGTATTTTAATAATCTTTTGTGATACTTTAACAATATTTTGTGATACTTTAACAATGTTCTATGATACTCAAATAATTTGAGTTAAAATGTTACTTAACTATGTTTTATTGTAAGAATATGTATAAAAAACTTGTAATACTTTAACAATATTTTGTGAAACTTAAACAACTTGAGTTAAAAAATATTATTTAACTATACTTTAATTAAAAATAGGTATAAAAAACTTGTGATATTTTAACAATCTTTTGCAATACTTTAACAATCTTTTGTGATACTTTAACAATGTTTTCTGATACTTAAATAACTTGAATTAAAAATGTTACTTAACTATGTTTTATTTTAAAATATGTATAAAAAAACTTGTGATACTTTAACAACCTTTTCCAATACTTTAACAATGTTTTGTGATACTTGAACAACTTGAGTTAAAAATATTACTTAACTATACTTTAATTAAAAATAGATATAAAAAACTTGTGGTATTTTAATAATCTTTTGTGATACTTTAACAATGTTTTGTGATACTTTAACAATGTTTTGTGATACTCAAATAATTTGAGTTAAAAATGTTACTTAACTATGTTTTATTGTAAGAATATGTATAAAAAACTTGTAATACTTTAATAATATTTTGTGATACTTAAACAACTTGAGTTAAAAAATATTACTTAACTATACTTTAATCAAAAATAGGTATAAAAAACTTGTGATATTTTAACAATCTTTTGTGATACTTTAACAATGTTTTGTGACACTTTAACAATATTTTGTGATACTCAAATAACTTGAGTTAAAAATATTACTTAACTATATTTTATTGTAAGAATATTTATAAAAACTTTTAATACTTTAATAATATTTTGTGATACTTAAACAACTTGAGTTAAAAAAATTACTTAACTATACTTTAATCAAAAATATGTATAAAAAACTTGTGATATTTTAACAATTTTTAGTGATATGTTAACAATATTTTGTGATACTTTAACAATGTTTTGTGAACTTTTAACAATATTTTGTGATACTCAAATAACTTGAGTTAAAAACGTTAATTAACTATGCTTTATTGTAAAATATGTATAAAAAACTTGTAATTGTGAAAAATGTATATTATGTACTTAATTTTTATTTTTTTAAAAATAATCTTGTGGTTATTTTAAACTAGATATATAGCAATTTGAACAGGGACTAAGCATATCTCACAACAAACATTAAAACACTCTCCAAAATTCACCAATAGTCTATTTATTACAAGCAACACAAAATATATTGAGCTTTAGTATTTGGTAAAGACAAAAAACATGCAGTATAGATGGTATATGAATTTAGTATTGTCCCAATTCTGGCAGCCCTCGAAACCCATCGCTGCCGGATTCCAGTCCTCACCACCAAGACGCCACTGAACTCAGCCACAACGACAGCCTTCTTGGCTGCTTCAAATCAAACCGGAACCACCACTGCCAAGCCACCTTTCCAATTGAAACCATAATCATCCATCACCCCGTCGAAACGACAACTGAGACCAGCCAGCACGAACGACTGCACTCACCAAACCCGACAAACCACCTCTGCCGACAAACCATTAATAACATCAAGTCAAGTAGGAACACGATAAAAAGTATGTCACAATTAGACAATCTAGTAATTAATTTCTTATATGTAATGTAGATTAGGAATACTTTCATTGATTTTTAAAGATACTAGCAATTAATTTTTTATCCTACATTCATCAAGCAGTAATGCCAAAAAAAAAAAGAATTAGAGTTATTATTAATAATTTCAAAAATCACCACAAAAGCTTTAACCTGATTACATAAAGATCCCCAAAAGTATTACAAAAACCTTCTCCTAAAAATTGTCATAACCAAAAGCCCTTTATTTTTAATGGTGTAATCATAAAATACAAACGCACACACACATAATTAACCACACAAACACATAATTGAAAGCAAGCAGTGGATATATACCAAGGAGAGAAGAAAAAAAATACCATTTTCGGTGCTAGAATCGCCAACAATTAAAAAAATTGGTGAAATATTAGATCGTGACGAGATGAGTCGAGTGGAGGTGATAGATCTAAAATGTCTGTTAAAACATCGTAAATTTGATACCGAAATTGATGGATTCTTATGCTAATTTTYTTGTTAAATTWTGTCATYGGATCTCAATAGCCACCACCGATGGCTGGCGATGTCTCTGTTTATGTGTGTATAACAGAGAGAGGGGGATGAAGGGATGGGAAATCGGATCTGTTGTCTGTGTTTATGTGTTTGTAACAGATAGAGAGGGGGGACGAAGGGATGGGGGATTGAATTTGTTGTTCGTGTTTATGTGTGTATAACAGAGAGAAAGAGGGGGACGAAGGGAGGGGGATCTGTTTTCTTTCATGAAAAAAAAAATTAAATAGTATATGAACAGGTCGGGCAAGGGCTGGTGGGTCAAGTTAGATGGGCGGATAATAATAATTTGGGTATGGTAAAAAATTGTATCATGCTATGAGATCGGTTTCACCCAAGTATTTGCCTAAAAATAATATAAATATAAATTTCAGTATATATATGTTGCAATAAGTTCGGATGATGTGTTCTTGGACAAACTCTCTATACTATGAATAATAAATATTATGAAGTTGTCATACATTATTTTATCATCTTTCATATTCATTATGTTGAATTCAGTCCATGTAGTAACATGAACCTGAGTTCCGGATATAAATTGAGAGCAATCAAAGGTAAAACGTGAAGTAAATATACAAAAAGTATAAACTATAAAGCAAACATAAAATCAAGCTAAGCAAAGTAAATTAATACTGTGTTTGCGCCGTTGAACTTAAAGAGACGTGCAAATGCAGGATTAAAACAACCATTAAAATAACTTAAAGAGACATACAAATGAGTAAAGAAATAATAAAGAAGAAATAAGTTATTTTCTTCCCTCTTCTGATAACAAAAGTTCCATAAAAAAGGCAAAGCTCAATTTCTTCTCAACAAAGCTACTCACCAAAATCGAACCTGTCTTGCCAGCAATAGTCTTACACATTCCATAGCTAATGGATCACATAAGACCAACTAACAGCTCCTTCGTAATCCTGCTAAATTCAGATGTTGTAGTAGTTGACCTCGAATAACCCTTGTACATCACTGCAAACAAATAAAATTATTGCAGACTCATAAAACCAAGATTAATATTCAAGACAAACTTTTGATTATTCATAATCAATATTGAAGACAATTTATAAACAAATGACAATTTTATTCATCGATAGTCAAAACCACAAATAACAGGTATAACAAAAGTCTTAATTTGCCATATTCAAATTAATTTCTAAACGCGCTCAAACGTAACATAATAATTTCAAAAAAGCTTGCAATCATTAGGCCTTAAATAATGGGAGGTTTTTTTACCCCCAATGTATGCAGTTTTTTAACTTTGCCCCTCGAAATATTTTTTGTTCCACTTTGCCTCCTGATGTACAATAATTTTCGACGTTACCCCCCAAACTTTATTTTCGGTGGAATATTCCTTCTATATTCCATCGACCTCGGTTAGCTACGGCACCTGGCGCATTTCCCCAAGGGTTAGTCCCGGCCATTGTAGCACGTGTGTCGCCCAGGGCATCGATACAAATTGTGACCCCGATCTTGCAGATATTTCGATTCCGGCGCACGGGCAGGTGGGGGGCAAAGTGAAAGAATTTTACAATTTGGGGGGTAAAATGCAAAAAAAAAAATATAGTTTGGGGGGCAATTAAAATAATATAAATATTGAATTTTTGTCTTAAAATTTTATATTGGAAAAAGATATATAATTTTTATCTTATACTCACACATACACAAAGTTGTCAATACAATTCCAAAAAAAAAAAAAACCCATAAATTTTCAATTAATATTTATAATTTTCTAAATATAAATATTGTCAATACATCTTTTATATTATTAATTATTAAACACATGACTAAGTATTATGTCAATTATTATGATACGAAAAATAAAATTATCATTCAATATTATTATTTGTATAAAAAGTGTGATTATATACTATATTAATCATGATTACATTAATTATTATATAAGATTATAATTATCGAATGATTAATATAATTAAAATCTTATAATATCAAGATTTTAATTATATTAATTTATTCGATAATTATAATCTTATATAATAATGTACTATGATTAATATAGTATTTAATCATACTTTTTATACAAATAATAATATCGAATGATAATTTTATTTTTCGTATCATAATATTATAATACATATACGAAATACACCTTTATTTTATTTTGTTCAATAATAATACATAGTAATATATTATTATGTTACTTAGCCTAATAATTTACATAATACTTAGTCATGTGTTTCATATTTAATAATATAAAAGATATATTGACAATATTTATATTTAGAAAATTATAAATATTAATTGGAAATTTATGTTTTTTTAAAAATAAATTGGAATTGTATTGACAATTTTGTGTGTTTGTGAATATAAGATAAAAATTATATATCTTTTTCAAATATAAAATTTTAAAATAATATTTTAATATTTATATTATTTTAATTTGCCCCCCAAACTATAAGTTTTTTACACATTACCCCCAAATTATAAGATTCTTTCATTTTGCCCCCCAACTCCCCGTCGATGGAATCTAAATATTCCACCGGAAATAAAGTTTGGGGGGCAACGTCAAAAATTATTGTATATCAGGGGGCAAAGTGAAATAAAAAATATTTTGGGGGGCAAAGTAAAAAAAACTGCATACATTGGGGACAAAAAGAAATTATCCCTTAAATAATTTATAATTAAATGTACCTGAACAGCAGCGCCGATGTTGAGAAGCATGACCTCATCCTCCGGCTTCTCATGACAGCCTAGTTGCAAAGTGGGGCTCCTACACTTGGGAGGTAGGTGTTATTAAATTGCATAAAAGAAGGAAACCCATTCGTATTATTAACGACAATTATATTTTGAGAACCATAATTGAAATTAATTTACTTCATAGACTGCTCAACCACCATATATTAATTACGCATAAATAAAAAACCCCAATAAATTGATTAAAATGAAAGTCCTACGAAAAAGAAAAGAAAGAAAATAAAAAGAATATGTAACCAAGATAAATTCATAATGGTCTATATTTCACGAATATTTTAGGTAATTTAAAATTATCATAAGTTGAAACTAAATAGATACTCCATTTCAAAAATTGAAGTTACGCATCAATTAAAATAGTATTTGTATAGACGAATAATCAATGGTTACAGTGGATCAAACCATGGAAACATTAGCTCTTCTTGAATGCAATACATGAATAATAATAAAATAAAATACGATTATTACCAACCATTACAACCAAGTAAAAATAAATAAAATAGAATAAAATAAATTATTGGAGGATATAAGAATTGCCTCCTGGATAGGAGACGATATGTCATGAACTTCCTGTGAGTACATTGTCTGCCATTTTCATGGGGAAAAAGATGGATAGCAATTTCAAATCAATCTCCATGTAACCACAGAATACACATACAATCAGGTTAAAATATAGAATGTTCGAATGTAATTATTAAAGTAGACTTTCTAGATCGACACATAAATCTCCATCACAATCTGTTTATTAGTCCAAAAATCATGAACTTACTAATTACCATCATCATCATACTCAAATCATTAACTCGACACTTTTTTTTTAATTTGAGATTACAGACGGTGAATCAAGTAACCATTTGAAAATTTGATTTTCGAAAACTCAAAAAGAGTCAGCAAAGCAAAAGATCTGGATTTAGATGTGAATCTCCAACCATTATAGATTGTTCATAATAATTAATTTATTAAACAATTATATATGCAGAAGAAGAAAAGAAGAACTGCATAAGAAAATAAATATTGTTTGGTGAAGGAGAATGATTAACATGTAAAGAAAAATGTGGATTATTAGAAAGATTCGGTCTTAAATCATTTTGATTTGATCATAATTTTTTATCAGATCCAGAATATAACCCAAGAATAGATCCATCTGGCCATGACTTTTCTTCGCGAGTATCTTCGAAGGTGTTTTGCAAAAGAAAAAAAAAAGGATCAAAATCGATTGTGCGCTAATAATACATAAAAAATTTTTGGCAATAACATGTCTTTCGAAGTTCAAATTTCTAATCCTGAACCAAAGATTTTCGTCAGATTCATCAATCACAAATTGTTTATTTTAATTAATCAGATTTGTTGATGATCAGAGATTTCACATCAAGTTTGTAAAGTTTCATGAAGTTTATCTGCAGAAGAGAGGCAAGGGAGAGAGGGGCAGCGGGAGAGAGGTAGAGTGGCTGGTTTGAGGGACTAACCCTAGAAAATTGGATAGCAAGACCAATGAAAAAAAAAAAAAATACTATTTTATACCTAGGTAAAAAATCTCCAAAAGGAAGCATTTAAACACATTTTATAAGAGGTTGACGAATCATATTTTGAAAGCTCCAGACAATAACAAATGTAATTAGGATCACCCACAAGTTGACACATCAGTCATGTGTCAACATAATTAATAAATAGGGTGGATGAATAGTTCGAATGTAAATCCCAATTAGATGGATGGATGGATAAAAAGTATTTTCATTCTTTCAAAGGCAGAACACATACAAACCCCCGAACTCGTAAATTTTGGTCAGTTTGCCCCTTAAAATACAACATAAACTTTTTGCCCCCTAAACTTGTTTATAATGTTTTTTTAAACCCTTTTCTACTCTAGTCTAATTATATAGTAATACATTCTTTTCACGCGCGATAGCGTGAAGTCTCGACCAATAAAATATAATTTACACGTGTGACCCTTGGATTACCCAAAAAAAAACCTAATTGTGTTCTCTTTCACGAGTTCAATGACAAACTTACATTAAAAAAACATACTACACTGGAGAAAAAACAAGACGACGACAAAGAGGAAAGAAAGAAAATGATATAAACAATAACGAAAATTAGGTATGTGTTTTGATTTTGCTTTCAATTGATATTTTTATAATAGCATTTAAACCCAAAGTTTTATTTGTAAAAGTCAAACTTTGATCAATCAAAATTCTGATATTCTTATAATTTATTTACTTGATGACTTTACTAGCTATAATTTCTTTTAATTGTTGACTTAGGATTAGAAATGGCAGAAATTACATTAGTGTTCCATCACGGTGGTTTTTTCAGTGAGGGGCCGATTCCTATATATGCTAACGAATTAGAAGAATTTAGAGAAGTTGTCGACACAGATAAGTTATTGATTCCTGAGTTGAATTGTTATGTGAAACAACTGGGTTATACTAGTGCTAAAGTATTTTACTTCAAGGCTCAAAACAGTGACAAATTTATGCCTATCCTGAGTGATAAATATATTATATAACTGTTTGGGGGATTTAGTGATGGTGACGAAGTGCATTTATACATGGCAGATACAATTGATTGTGAAAAGACTCTTGGTATGGTAGGAGAGACTGAGAATGTTGTGTTAATGGAGCAGTATGAGGCTGTGGATGGGGAATCTAGAGGAGATGAATATGGAAGTGTAGAAGGAGATTATTATTCAGAATATGTTAATTGGGATGATGATCTAGTTAGAAAGAGAAAGCAAAAGAAGAAAGTAGTTGCAAAGAAGACATTAACATGGATGGTGAAGCACCTGAAGATAGTGAAGATAGTGATGCTACTAAAGATGTAAACAGTGATGCAAATGAAGAAGTGACCGTTGCAAGAAAAGAATTAACTGCATATAGAAGGAGGAAGCCTAAAAATCACAAGCAAAATCTGTTGTGACTGTTGAGTTAGGACCAGCTGGTATTGATATCGACTTTCATGATTCAAACGAAAAGAATTTTCAAGGTAAGGTAGCCGGCGATGAAAAGTTCTTTGATAGCTCTGATCAAGGAAGTGATGAGAGCAACGACGACAATGATGAAGTTCCAAAACGGAGGCAAAGCCAAAAAATAACATATGGCCCGACGATTGAAATACCACTATGGGAAGTTGGTTTAGTGTTTGAAAATGCGGATCAGTTTCGAGAGGCTATTGCAAAGTACTTAGTTAGAGGGGTGTCCAAGTAAGAAAGAGACTAAATGAAAGCACAAGGGTCAGGGTAAAATGCAAGGAACCAGGTTGTAAATGGTTTGTTTTTGCAAGTTTAGAAGGTAATACCGGTGATTTTGTGGTAAAGTCGTATAATCCGGTCCATAAATGCTATCGTAAGAACACTAATAAGTTATGTACTTCGAAATATGTACCTGCACATTTCAAGGATAGGATTATATCGCAACCAAACATAATATTGTGGAAACTTCAAGATTTGTGTAAAGAGGAATTGAAGTTGTATGTAGGGAAAACTATTTGTAGAAGGGAAAAACTTAGAGTAATGACTCAATTTATGGGTGATTACAGGTTGGAATATGGCAAGCTCCAATGGTATGCCAATGAAACTAATGAATCCAATCCTGGTAGTACATGCTTTGTAAAAACCGATGTAGTAAGTCAACCAGGAAAGGTTCTGTTTGACAGGTTCTATGTGTGCCTAGCAGCTTTAAAACAAGGATTCCTACAAGTTTGTAGAAAAGTGATTAGATTTGATGGATGCTTCCTTAAAGGCATTTGTCAAGGGCAAATTTTATCAGCCGTTGCAAAGGATGGGAATGGGCAGATGTATCCGGTGGCTTGGGCAGTTGTCAAAGTTGAGTGCAAGGTTACTTGGAGTTGGTTTTTAAGGGTCTTGAAACAAGATTTACAACTTGGTGATGGAGAAGGCATAGTGGTCATGAATGATATGCAAAAGAAATAATATGTTACCAACTATTTTTTTTAATACACCTAATTAGGGTTAGTTGATGAATATTCCTTCGAAAACAAAATAAAGTAAAGATTACTTTTTTATTTTTTAGTTTATTGTATCTCTAACTCAAGTAATATGATTTTGTACGTGTAGGGGTTAATTCCATCTATCCAGGAAGAGTTGCCCCTCGCGGAACAAAGAATGTGTGCTAGACACGTTTGGAGCAATTAAGCAAAGAAATTTGAAAGGAAGAGAAAGAAGGAGAAGATTCTGGGCAATTGCTAAATCAAGTTTTAAGAGCCAACTCAAAGATAATCTGAATGAGTTGAGTAAGTTGGGTAAAGACATTGTTGAGGATCTTCTATGGTATAACAAAGAAAATTAGGTTAGAGCATATTATGGGTTTGATACTAAAAGTGATGTAGTTGAAAATAACATGTGCGATACTTGGAATTCATGGATTTTGGCAGCGAGGCATAAGTCAATTATTACAATGTTGGAAGAGATTAGGACAAAAACCATGACGCGAATAACAGTAATGAATAACTTTGCTAATTATTGGATATCTGGTCTCGCCCCAATGGCTATGGAGAAGCTTGCGAAAAATAAAGAGCGTTCTATGACGTGCCAAATAATTTGGAATGGTGATTCAGGATTCGAAATAAAAGAAGGAGAATATGGTCACACTGTGGATTTGAGAAATAGAACATGTACATGCAGGTCTTGGCAGTTGAAATGGATTCCATGTGCACATGCTATTTGTGCAATGAATCATAGAAACTTGACCCCCGAAAGTTATATTAGTAAATGGTACCATAAGGTCACATATATGAGAACTTATTCAAACTATATTCATTGTGTCCAAGGAATTAAATTATGGAAAGAGAAAGATTATCCGATTATCGAGCCTCCTATGATTACGAGTTTACCGGGTAGACCAAAGAAGAGTAGGATAAAGTCAAGAGACGAGCCCAAAAAGGTTGGCAAATTTTCAAGAGTAGGTGCAAAAATGACTTGCTCATCCTGTAAACAACCGGACCACAATAAAAAAGGATGTATAATCAAAAATGTTACACAAGTATCTTATATTTATAATGATGACAACTTTTTACTTATTTATGAAATAGTTTGAGAGTCCCTATAATTTTTTTTATATAGGAACCAAAGTCAAGTGGGCCTTCAAAGTCTAAGAGTAACAATGTTGTGAAAGGTAAAAAAGCTTCGAGCACTAGCATTGCAAATAACTCCACGAGACTTGCATCTCAAAAATATCCAGTTGCTTCAAAAAAACAAAGAATAAGTGGATATGGTGTTTACATCGATGATCAAACGAGACTGAATGTTGAAAATGTGAGTAGAATCTTTATCTTTTTTGACGTACAATACTCATATTTTAACTATCTTTATAAAATCATAAAATTGTTGATTGAAGTTTTATGTTATATATATAAATTTGTAGATTGGGACTGAAAATCAAAGAACTGTTGATCGAGGTAAGATGAAAATATCTTCCGAAGTCACGGGTGATTTAGGCTTCCAACCTCGTTATTTGAAATTTAATGGAAAGAACACAATCACAAATAGACAGTTGCAAGAGCAAAGAGCAATCTTTGAGATGCAAAGTAGACTTAAAGCACAATTACGGAGAGCGCAACCCGAAATAGAGCAACCCAAAATAGATGTTTTTAGTTTAAACCAGACTCATGATGGTTAGGGAGCTTCATTCAATGGACATGCTTTTTCAGTGCAAGCAAAACAACATCAAGGCAATCTCAGTTTACCAATAGTAGGAATCAGTGATAGAGGCAAACATAAAATTTGAACATGCTAGCTCTAGGTGTGTGTATGGTATTCTAGAAACTCATTTCCATTTCAGTTTCTACGTAAAAGTCATGAGACTCAAGTCTTTTAAAATCTAAAATTGTTACAGATGTTACATAAGCTCAGACTATTTTTATTAACTCAAAAGTTGAGATGGCATTTTGTGCCTTTTTTTAATTGGGTCTGTTATAATATCAATTATGGTGCGTAAGGTATAATTTATGCACTATTTTTGCCTATAATTTATGCATTTCTTTTTTCATATTTGCCATATTTGAGCTCATTTTGGTTCGATTAAGTTCGCGAGTCACCGTCGTTAAACAAAGCTCGAGTTCGACTTGATAATAAACGAGCAAATTCAAACTCTCTAAAACTCAGCTTGATTCAATTCGTTTACAGCCCTAATAGCTTATGGTGATGGACGGTTTTGGAAATTTAATAAATGAAGATTCACAGAGTTAACAATAATAATATATTATTGTGTCATAGAATAATAAAATAATATACCGTCTTTTAAAAATAAGCCAAAAAATATATAGGGCAACACTCTTGTTAGGCCGAACTAACGAATTATCCGTTAGACCAAAATTTCATATCAATACAACCAATATATTATAATAAAAAATTAATACATCACAGTACAAAAAACCAATACATCATAGCACGAGTCAGAAATTTATGAAAAACTAATAATTTACAGTACAAAAACCAATATTTTACACTACAAAAATCAACACATTATAATAAAACTAATACTTTACAGTACAAAAACTAATATTTTACAGTAAAAAAATTAATACATTATAATATCAGATCAGATAGCCTAACGAATATGACCCGTTAATCTGACTAACAGAAGTGTTTGCCAAATATATATCGTCTTTGATTGTTGTCTTTGAAGAAGCGTTGCTGTTGTGGTTGATTGATAGGCAAAGAAAAATGAAATGATGCATAAACGCGAAGGTGATGCACTTTAAAGATTTTTTTTTCTTTTTATGCTCTCTTTACTGCTAGTTTAATCTTTCTACTCTCTTATAGGCGCGTGTAAATTATGCAATTTGCCAACTCAGCCAAGAGGGTTTTAAAGTAATGTTATAAACAAGTTCTTATCTCCCCCTCTTTATCTCATCAGAACAACTCAAATTTCTTCATCTCCAGAATCACCATTCTTCTTGTTCTTCCTCAAATTATCTCTATAACCACAAACTCCACCCACCTTATAATTCTTCATTCTAAACAAAAACTAATACAAATTTAAAACAAAATTCCCAATTCAATTTCTCAAAAACATCATTCTAGATCCCCAATTCAATTTCTCAAAAACATCATCCTAGATCCCCAATTCGGATCTATCATTGTGGCCTCTGCATTCAAATTTTGGAGGCCATTAAGTATTTGTCCTTCTCAATCTCGAGTTGGGGTAGCGCGTGGAAATTGAAGACGGGCTGGAAGCAGAAGAGGGACTCGGAGGGGAGCAGAAGGAAGATCTCACATTGGAGTTCGGAGGGGACGTCGAACATTTTTTCAGAGTGAGAAAGGTTTTCTTTTCTTTTTCTTTTTACTTTGTTCATTTTGAGATTAGATTTTATGTGATATATATGAATGTTTGCTGAGATTCTAAAATGATTTTTACTATATTTTGAGTATAGAAAGGCGGAGTTTCCCACCATAAGTTACAATCCCTCCTCCCACCACTAATGCATATGTAAGAGGAGGTTTTATTTGATTTTTCTTGTTATTTTCCTTTTTTTTCTTTTTTTGAAGAAGCATGGTTAAGCGTTGGCTGTTTCTCCAACTCCTTCCTCGATTGATAGAAATCGTAGGGCAACTTCTGGGCAGGTTTCTGAGTTCCAAGTGTTGAGGCCGATGAATCGAATTTCTGATGTTGTGGGGCTTGGTATTAAGTTCTGGAGAATTTTGTTGGAGATTTAGGAGGGTTTTGCGATTTAGGGCGTGGGTTAAATGGAGGTTCTGATTTATGAAGAGATGATGGTGGCTGACTTGGGGAAGAACGAAGTTTTTTTTAAGTACTGTTTAGTATCTTAAATTCTTTATTCATCTCTTGGGAAATTGTAAATAAGTATTGTGATTGTAGCTTAACATTGATTTTTGCTCCTGGTTGCAGAATTTAGGTGAGATGATGACTTTTAGGAGATTTGTTCCTGCTATTTCACCGAGTTTCATCAAGGGACTCACATTTGAGTGTACAGTTGGTCACACTAGTATAATAGACCTCAAATTCATTTTATTTTTCATTTCATCCGATGTGTTCATGATCTTCGTACGCTTCTAATTTGAAATGAACTGCAATGAGGAAAATAGCCAGCTTAATCCTACTACCTACAAACGAGCACCAGTTAAAAGTGGGGACCTATACTCTAACTAAGATTGTGCCAGATTCTACTGCATTTGTTATGTTAATGGATTTTTTTTTCTTTTTGTTCAAAGAATTAATGTCTAACTTAACCATGTGCAGTCGTCTGTGTATAAAATTGGGTATGTGTGTGTACAAATGAATTCACTTTGATTTGATTTCTACTGGGGGCAGATAATGCTAAGAAAAATGCTAATAGAGTTTGAGATGCAGGTGTTGGATCCGAGCTCAGTTTCTCTCATGAAGTGGAGTGTGTTTGTTTGTGCTTGTTACATTCTTGTTATATATTTTTCAGTTGTTAATTTACAGAAAAATGCGTGACTTACAACATATTGAATGAAGAAGGCAGAATAGTAGTCGTAGCCCTTATTCCATACGGAGTTGATTCTTGGAGCTGGGTTTTGTACATGTTTATTTCTTAGGCTTGAACTGTCGTTCATTGCATTTTCTCCTCTTTAAAATGTTGTAATTTTCTTGAGGCTTTGTGTACCCTAAGTCGGCTTAACCCTTCTTTTTACAATTTAGATGCTAAAAATGTTTGCGAATTCAGATTTTGAGAATTTGGTCACTAAATTCATATTTTGGTGCTATTTATATTGTATTGTGGTGCTGTTTGTTTCTTCAGTGTCGTGACGCTATTGTTAGTTATTTCGAGTCTCAATGCAGTTCTGGCTAATTTGTTGAAATTTTTGTTATGCAGTCTTTTCGGTGTCGTGACGCTATTGTTAGTTATTTCGGGTCTCAACGCAGTTCTGGCTAATTTGTTGAGATTTTTGTTATGCAATATGTGCGTTGAGTTTTTAGTTAAACCGCCGATTTTTTTTTCTTTTTTGAAATTGATACACAGTTGCTATCAATAAGATATTCCAAAGCTTTTTTTCTTCTTCTTTTTTTCTTATTTGGTGCATGCATATGAAATTATGTTTTGATTTTGAGTTATTGATAAACTATTTTTTTAACGAATATTGATAATTTGACTTTCTCTCGTGTTCAAAAAGTCTGACTTCCCTGATCTTATCTTAAAGATTATAACTTACCTTAATAAAACTACCTAGATTTAAAAAATAGCATTGTTTCTACACAAAAACATCATTGATTTGTTATCAAATTAGCACGGTTGATTGTACAATTAGCCTTTGCATTGACTCATAAAAACTAATTAAATTTCAGATCGTGAAAACAGCACTCTCTGAATACAAATCAGCACTTAGTGATGGTATATAAATTATTGTTTAATATTTTTATATTATTATTGTTAATATATAAGACTAGCACTGCTTGTATATAAAAGTAGCATTGTTTATACCCTGTCTCTTATACACATCTAGATGTGTATAAGAGACAGAACGACAACTGAGACCAGCCAGCACGAACGACTGCACTCACCAAACCCGACAAACCACCTCTGCCGACAAACCATTAATAACATCAAGTCAAGTA
>BMAC01000842.1:228206-243383 GCA_014905375.1 Phtheirospermum japonicum
TAATTAAATTTCAGATCGTGAAAACAGCACTCCTCTGAATACAAATCAGCACTTAGTGATGGTATATAAATTATTGTTTAATATTTTTATATTATTATTGTTAATATATAAGACTAGCACTGCTTGTATATAAAAGTAGCATTGTTTATACCAAAAAAAAAAAAAAAAAAAAAGCTACTTTCGAATAAGGAATTAATTAATATTTTTTTACCAATGTTTTTTTTTTAATTTTAAAATATACACCATGTATTTTAAATCGTAGATATTTGAAAGATGATTAATTTGATATATTTTTATTTATTTAAAACAAATAGCACACAAAAAAAGTTAGGGTATTTTTAAGATTTGATTTTTTTTTTTCAAAATTCAATTTTCTTAGAGGGGAACAATCATTGACAAAATTTTTTGTTTTTCTTATAGATATTTAGTGCTAAATTTATTCGCCCATAGTGCTAACTGATAAACAATTCGATCCTATTTATAAAATTGACAAAAGTGAAAAAATACCCTTATATTCTTATATTATTAACTGAATAAGAGATTTAACTCTATTACCCTATGTCACATTCTCAACCAATAAGATTATCGAATTGTGTGGTGTTGGATTGGGGTCTTAAGTTATCACCTAGTGTGTGTGTTGTGTACACAAATACACATATAGGGGTGGGTTAAAGTGAGAATGAATTTTCAGGGAAAGAAGTGCGAATGAAACTCCAATCACAAGATTTGAGCATGATGATATCATCATATTTGCTTATAAACTTTAGATTTATTAATAATAATGGTCAGATATTAACTTTATCAATTATTATTTTATATTAAAAATTACAGAAATAATCCAAAAAAAAAAATTCATTTTTTCTATTTTTCTATTTTATTGTTGTATTGAAATTTCGAAATATATATATATACTATATATTAGTATATATATAGTATATATATATTATATATATATATGGAAATGACTACGGTGCCTTCACGGTACCATGCCCCTCTCCCCCCTCCACACACGTGCATTTACATCCGTCCATCTTTTAATATTTATAACTTTAAATTGATCAAATGGTTGATAATAGGTGAGGAATGGTGGCATTTAAGGCACCGTAGAACTTCATATATATATATATATATATATATATATATATATATATATATATATATATATATATATATATATATATATATATATATATTGTGAACTTCTCATGCACTACTGGGCACGAACTCAAGTGGTGTGGCCTATCGGATGATAGGCTGTTAAAACAACTTGGTAGGCTTGAACAGACGTGGTTGGGACGAGCTGAACCGGTGACCTTAGAAAGAGGAAAGATAAGGTAGAAGACGAGCCTACAGCCTGATAAAGACTGTCCTGACCTCATTCGGAGCCTTGGATAAGGTTTCAAGAGGTTAGGTCAGGAGTTGGGAGAACTTAGTGACAAAGCTGACCCGTTCTCTGTAAGGAAGCTTCTAGGTTAGGTCGTTTTGAGTAACGACCCGAGATTCGCGGGCTTTCTGTTTCCGAGATCCCGAACAGACCCCACTTGGCAAAAACTATAAATATGTATGATATTCCGAGCACTCTTCTCCTAATTTTGCTTATTCCGATCTAAAACGATTAACTGACTTCAGTATAGGAGAGGTTTCCACCGGAAAACCCATGGTGGTCCTTTCTAACGTGTTTTTATTGGAACAGGTCGAGATATTCTCAGGGAAGGAGCAGGTGTTCTTGGCGTAATTTTCAGGGCGAAACAATTAGCGCCGTCTGTGGAAAAGTTGAACAAATCTAAGACGTGAGAAAGAAGTATGGCATCATACGGACTCAGGCGGAATCTGGTGGCGAAAATGGGCGGTACGCCAAGTTTTGCTACGCCAACGGGCATGCCGGAGACAGCAGGACCATCGACAGCAACTAGGCTAAGCACAACGCAACCCCCTCTAGGAGGAGCCCAACAAGTAGAAGGAGGACCGCTGAATGATTCCTTTTTGAGGCAATTATCTGACCTCATCGGCAAGGCGGTAGAGGTGGAAGTGGAAAAGAAATTTGCCAAACTTTCGTCGCCACCCTCTAAGGTAAACCAGCCGTCGGAGACGGAGCCACCTCGGATGGCCCAGCATATGGCCAGAGCTCCCCTCCAGTATGACGAAGAGAGCTTTTCTGCTTCAGAAAGAGAAATTTCAAGCAAAACCAACCCAAACCTCACCGAGCAGATACAAAATATACAAAGAGAAGTCAGGGAAGTGAAACAAAAGATAGCGGGCACGGGTGCGGTCCAGGCACGGCGAAGCACCCCATTCACAGAGGCTGTTATGAGGTATGATCTCCCAACTTCTTACCGTTCCTTGGACTTTGAATACAACGGGACAACGGATCCGTGGGATCACCTCAGCCGGTTCGAGATTGCAGCCACCTCGCACAAGTTTTCTGATGCGGTCATGTGTCGGGTCTTCTCCACAACCTCTAAAAAGTCGGCTCAGCTCTAATTTAGCCAACTACCCCCCGTTCCATAAGCAACTTTGATGAGTTCAGTTCTGCATTCTTGCACCAGTTCACTAGTTGCAGGAAATATCAAAAAATTCCACTGGAACTGTTCAGTTTGAAGCAAAAAGAAGGCGAAAGTTTGCGCAGATATATCAAGCGATTTACAGATGCCAAGCTGGAGGTGCCATCAGCGTCCGAGGAGCTCTTGGTCAATGCCTTGGCTCAAGGGCTCAGGAAGGGGGAGTTCTTCCAATCGTTGGTAGTTAAGTCAGCGCTGAAATTTGGAGATCTCTTGGAGAAAGCAGAAAAGTACATCCACTTGGAAAAAGCCTTGAAGATAAAAGACTATGGAGAGAAGCAGAGGGAACGACCCGACATGGAAGATAGGACACAAATGAAGAAGCCCAGGATTTATCTGGCAGGAGGTTGTCCTCGGTTTGATAGTTATACACCTTTCGCTTCGTGATTAACACATATTTGTCCTTATTTTTATTAGTATTTTAATTCATTTTTCTATTTGTTTTTGGTATAAGTTGGGTAGTTTGAGCTTAAATTCGTATTTTTATACTTCAAGCTTATTTTACCGTATTTTGATCGTAATTGATAAAAATAGGTGATTATTCGTTATTTTTCACCTTACAACTAAGTAACCGGAAGAGCTCAGCAAGTAAATAGATGAAGTCTGATGTTCGAGAGTCGAGAAGGAGCTTTCCGGTGAAAGAGTAGCAGAAAGACTGAGAAAATGAGACGTAAAGCAAGTAGCGTCGATCGACGCGAGAGTCGACGCTACATGGATGTGACTCTGTCCCACGACGATCGACCCTATGTCGACGCTACGTCGACACAACTCAGGAGACGATAGTCGAGTCTTGCGTGTAGGAACGACTCTGAATCCTGAGGTGTTGGTAGAACTGGTCGCATTTTTGAGAAATAACGCAGATGTCTTTGCCTGGTCTCCCCAGGACTTAGTGGGTATAGACCCGGCGATAGCTGAGCATCACCTAAACATCAGCCCCATGACAAAATTGGTGAAGCAGAGGAAGCGTAACTTCGGCCTCGAGAAGGAAGCCATTATTGAGGCAGAGTTGGAGAAATTTCTGCGAGCCAAGCATATTTAAGAGATACAATTCCCAGAATGTCTCTCTAATACAGTGTTGGTACCGAAGACCCAGGATGATTGGCGAATGTGCATAGACTTCTGAGACCTCAATCTCGCCTGCTCTAAGGACAACTGCCCACTGCCAAGGATAGACCAGCTGGTGGATCCCACATCAGGCTGTGAACTGCTGAGCATGATGGACGCTTCGCAAGGATATCACCAGATTAGGCTGGCCAAAGAGGACTGGAAACGGGTTAGTTTCATAACCCCAAAAGGAACTTATTGTTACGTGGTCATGCTATTTGGGCTCAAGAACGCAGGCGCCACATATCAATGGCTGGTAGATAAGATGTTCAAGACCCAGCTCAGGTGTAATATGGAAGTGTACGTGGACGACATGCTGGTAAAAAGCGCAAGGGCAGCCTCGCACATTGATGACCTCAGGGAGACTTTCAATACCTTGAGAAAGTACAGAATGAAGCTCAACCCAAAGAAGTGTGCATTTGAGGTGAGAGCTGGGAAATTCCTGGGGTATATGGTCATGGAAAGGGGAATAGAGGCCAACCCGGAGAAAGTTAAAGCCATTATGGACATCCAACCCCCGTAAAATGTCAAAGAAATGCAGTGTCTGGCTGGACAGATTGCAGCTCTGAGCAAGTTCGTTTAGCGCTCATCCGAGAAGAGCTTACCATTTTTTCGAGCCTTGCGAAAGAAGGCTCAATTTCAATGGGACGAAGAATGCCAGGAGGCATTTCAGAAGTTGAAAGAGCATCTGTTCGACATGTCATTTCTTACTAAGCCAATCCAGGGAGAACCCTTAACCCTATACTTATCTGTAGGGAAGCAGGCTGTGAGCACGGTCCTAGTGCAGAGGCCAGTGTATTATTGGAGCAAGGTGTTGCATGACGCCGAGCTCCGGTATGTGGAGATAGAGCAAGCCATGCTAGCTCTGGTTGGACGGCTCGCAAGCTCCTCCCCTATTTTCTTTCACACAACATAGTGGTCAGAACCAACCTACTCCTAAAAGCAATCATGGATAAACCAGAAGCCTTGGGGTGTCTGGTGAGATGGATAATTGAGCTCAGTGAGTTTGATACCAATTTCACCAGTACAGAAACTGCATTCTAGAACAGACAAAAAGTCAATCCAGAAGGGTATTTTTAAAACTATTCTGGATATCACTTTTTAGAACGGTGTTTTAAAATACCGTTGTGGAATGATGACTTTCTAGAACAGTTTTACAATACCGTTCTGAAAAGTATACTTTCCAGAACGGTAATTGCAAAACCGTTCTGGACTGGGCGTCAATCCAGAACGGTATTAAAATACCATTCTGGAAAGTATACTTTTCAGAACGGTATTGTAATCACCGTTCTGGATTGACGAACATTCCAGAATGGTATTTTACCGTTCTGGAAAGTATACTTTTCAGAACGGTATTGTAATTATCGTTCTGGGTTGACGAACATTCCAGAACGGTATTAAAATACCGTTCTGGAAAGTATACTTTTCAGAACGGTATTGTAAATACCGTTTTGGATTGGCGAACATTTCAGAACGGTTTTTCAATAACTGTTCTAGAAAGTCTGTCTAAAAAAACCAAATTACAATCCAGAACGGTATTATAATTACCGTTCTGGAATGTTCGTCAATCCAGAACAGTAATTAAAAAACCGTTCTTGAATGTTTTTCTCAAAAAAAATTAAATCCAGAACGGTTATTTTAATAATACCCATCTTGAAATTATTTTCCAAATTGAAATAATTTTACAATTTGGGCGGGTACACGGAGCGGGTAAATGAATTATTTTTCACACTTTTTAGAACGGTGTTTTAAAATACCGTTCTGGAATGATGACTTTCCAGAACGGTAATTGCAAAACCGTTCTGGAATGGGCGTCAATCCAGAGCGGTATTAAAATACCGTTCTGGAAAGTATACTTCCAGAACGGTATTAAAATACCGTTCTGGAAAGTATACTTTTCAAAACGGTATTGTAAATACCGTTCTGGATTGACGAACATTCCAGAACGGTTTTTCAATAACTGTTCTAGAAAGTCTGTCTAAAAAAACTAAATTACAATCCAGAATGGCATTATAATTACCGTTCTGAAATGTTCGTCAATCCAGAACAGTAATTAAAAAACCGTTCTTGAATGTTTTTCTCAAAAAAAAAAAAAAAATCCAGAATTTTTAATAATACCCATCTGGAAATTATTTGCCAATTTGAAATAATTTTACAATTTGGGCGGGTACACGGAGCGGGTAAATGAATTATTTTTCACACTTTTTCTATTCAAAGAACCCGCCAGCTCCTTACTCTCTCTCTCTCCAAATCGGCGACGATATCGAATCCCCAGCTGCTTCTTCAACTTCTTCTCCCACCTCACCTCCACCATCCGCCACGGCCTCTCCCAGCGTCGCCCGGAGAAACTTTTCCTTCATTCTCCCATCCCCGATTAGAACCTTAATTGGTTTAGGGTTAGGTTTAGGTAATTGAGTTTTCTTCATTACTGCAATTTCAGGAAACCAATCGCCCAATCCCCTACAAAGAATGGCGTGCCAATAAGAAACTTAAAAACCTTCCCAACCTGCTGCCACTTTCCCAATCGAACGGCGCGGATTCAGCATCTCTACAGTTCGTGGATGAGCAATCTCTCTCAAGTAATTTTAGCTTCTCATAGTTTTTCAATGTGTTTCTTATTGAAAATGTTATGGTTAAGAATTTAAGAGACATTTTTTAACTCGTGGATAACCCCAAACGCAGGACTGAGAAGCGCACCCTTGATTTTAGCGAATGTTGGATGCCTGGAAAGGAAATTGGGAAATCTTCGAGCAGCAACATTGGTTTCTCAAGTACCTCTTCCATATCTTACGAAGAATACCGCAAGCTCAAGCGTAAGAAATTGAGAAGGCAAAGCAGGAGCAGAAGGCTATGGCTGATTTGCAGTGGCTGATGCAGCGACATATCGGGCAGGATACGGGTCCTTCGCATGACCCATTTGGTGGACGAGCGGTTGAGGGAGGTGATGATTGATTCTTCTCGCGTGTTGTTGCTGCTGCTGCTGTGTCTGGTATTCGGGTTCGTGCCTTTTCCTTTTTTTTTTTTTGATATTATAATTTTCATATTTGGCGATGTATTGATATGGCATGTTTCCTGTGTTAGAAGCATTAAATAAAGGATGATAGTCAGGTTTGAGTCTTGGGATTTTAGAATTTTCAATTTGATGCAAAGCAGTTATGTTGTTGAATATAGTCTTATTGTAATGACTTCTAGTTGTTGTTTTGAGATACATGCCTATATACATTGAGCTTACTTGAAATTTATGAAATCGGTCGAGTATCTTTATAAATGAAATTTATGTATGTGGCCTACAAGATATTTCAGTCGATTGATGCTCCTAATAAATATTACAATTTAATTTTTTATTTTCTATTTTTGGTTGCAGGATGCATTGGTTCTTTGTTACATGTCTTTCGTGCAATGGGTCGCTTGCTTTCTCGGTAGGTGATTTCTTATTTTCAAATTTTTTATATGTGGTTTACATATTATTCCATTTTCATAGCTATCATTTATGTTTTTTCCCCTTAGAGGGATATTGTTGGACAAGAACAGCAGAGAGACAAGCTTCAAGATTAAGGTCAAGATACTTAAAAGCTGTGATGAGACAGGACGTTGGCTACTTCGATCTGCACGTGACCATCACGGCTGAGGTCATCGAAAGCGTCTCCAGTGATAGTCTCGTAATTCAAGATGCCATTAGTGAAAAGGATAAATTATATTAATTCATCCATTAACTCTACCTAATTATACTCGATGAATAGCAAAGTCCCTTATGAACACTCTCGCAACAGGTTCCGATTTTTGTGATGAACCTCTTGACCTTCGTCGGGTCCTACATGGCGGCATTCATAATGTTATGGAGACTGGCGATCGCCGGATTTCCGTTCATGATATTTCTACTCATACCGGGCTTGATGTACGGGCGGGCTCTGATGAGTATTGCGAGAAAAATCTGGGACGAGTACAATAAAGCCGAGTCTGTAGTGGAACAAGCGCTTTCTAACATCACTAATTCAAAAGTCAGGTTCTCAGATATCTTATCAAGGTTTATTTTAATAATTAACTTTCCAACATATTTTATTAACACTGAGAGTGCTATGTGATTTGTAATGATATATTTATTAATATTTATGAGAAACGTATATTCATAGTAGGAAATTAAACCAAAGTGTACCTGTTAATCAGAAAATGTCGGATGAGTTGCTTTTGCCTTCGTTTTCATCGTATCCTTCTCAGTTGCTGCCTACGTACCCTTTGAATCATTTTCAGAGTATCCCGCATCCGATGATGACCCGAAGCCCTAGATACCTTTCGCCTAAAATGTCCGACCCGAGTCAAAATTCTCTTCCGCCTCTGTCAACTAGGAACACAACGTATGATCATTCGTCACATGAATTGCCGTCTAGGATTAGGGTTGATTTGGAGACACGATTCGCTTAGAGGTGGAGAGTTAAGTAATAATCTGATAAATGCTAGTCAGAAGGTAGCTTTTTTTAATTATATATTGAATGCTCTGGGGATATATATATATATATATAGGGTTGGGTTCAAATGAGAACCCATCATTATATGTTAAACCTAGGGACTTATCTTGACCATTAGATTGAATAATCTTGATGGTTGAAATCATGACATGTCAGCATGGTAATAATGTAAAAAAATGTATTAATTAATTAAAAATGGTATTTTGGACATATATCAACGTTTACAAAGAGCACTACACTGTTCTTTGGAAAGCACAATGATTAAGAAAAAAAACAATACAATTGTATACAAAAAGTATCGCAAATTTCGTCTATAAACTGCAAATTCAAAAATTTGAAATGAAACTCAAATCTTCAACAAACCATAACTTTTTCAAATTTTATTCGTTTTGAATGAAATATATATCAAATTAATCACATTCTCAATATCTACAATCTAAGATACCTATTGCATGTTTTAAAACCTAAATATATATATATAATTAAATTAAAAAAACTGGACTGATTTTAGCACTACAGTACTGTGTAAAAAGCACAATGAACCTGGACATATAATTGCACTGTGCAATATTAGATCTAAGGCCAGGATTAGTCCCTAGGTTCACATATAATGACGGGGTTCTCATTTGAACCCAATCCTATATATATATATATATATTGATGTTTTTGGCAGCTGCCACGAGATGCGAAAGAGGATTCGGGCCGGTTTTCGAGCTTGCTATCGTCGAGTAGTTCGCCACTTGGTCGGTTTCTCAAGGAGCTCAAGCAGATTGTCTTTTTAGGATGATTTTGGTGATTTGGAATTCTCGTGTCCGTTTATTGTGGATGACGTGGACCCACCTGATAGCCAGACAAGGTAATTCTGCTTACCATACTAAACGTATCGATAAAGGCTTGAAATTGGATTTATCTAATATATTAAATGTGTGGATGGGTTGCGTCTTGTTGTGTAGTGCACAACACAGTTCTCTTAGAAGCAGGATGAGATTTTAACACTATTCTTGAAATGGTACTTGTGTGTTGWGGAAAGTTGAAAACTCATTGATTACTAGGAAAGAAAACAAACTGAAAATCTACATGTTGGGCATTTTCTCTGCTAAATTAATTTTCAAACCCTATCAACTAAGTTTAACATAAAACTCGAATTTGATTACCAGCTGAAAATCTACATGTTTTAAATGTTTTGATTGAATTGCAGAGTAATTTTCCTTTATTTTACTCAAACTGTTTATATACTGATATATCTCTACTTTTTGCTTAGGTAAGGATTGCAGCTGGCTCTACTATTATGGCATTGTTGGATGGCCCTGCACCTATTTCCCTTTAGGTAGCAGAATTTAAGGGGCGCTCCAAATGTGAGTCTTTTACAGCACTTTCTAGTTCCTTGGGGCATATCTTAATGAAGCTACATACAGGTGGTGGAATGCCAAAGTTCTTTTTGTTTGTTTTTAATTTCCACCTTTTTTTCCTTTAAAAATTCACGAATTCATTTTTAGTTTTCTTGAATTAATAGTTTTGGGGTAAATGCATATAACCTCCCTATGTTTTAGCGAAGTTGCAAAAGAACCTKTGTTAGAACCATAGCCTAAAAACCCTCATGTATAAGCACACTTACCCTTTCTATTAGTTACGTCTAACACTTTACTTTTTTATGGAATATATTCCAGTTATACCATCAAACATCTAACCATTGGATATGACAAGTAACATTTGAAGTTGCAGTTGTAGTCTTGTATGTTTTGCTATTTCGCAATTCTGGTCTCATGAATTTTTGATTTGTGCAATTCTTGTCCATAAGTTGTAAGTAGTGCAAATTTAGTCCTGGAGGGATATTTCAATACTTAAATTATTCCCAAAATGCCAAGCCAAAAAATTCAATTTACCCATAAGATCACAAATGAAAATTTTATTGTATGAACATAAAAACATGTACAGATTTGGGAAACTAGGTTAATTTTATTAATAACACTGAAATTGCCATAACCAAAATGTATAGGACTAAAATTTCCAAATTCTAAAAATTACAGGACTTGCATTGCAACACCTCTAGAGATACAAAACCAATTTTACAATTTTACCTTCCTCTTCCTTTTCTTTTATAGGCAGAACTTTAATCAACATGGGTTGTAGGAAATTGTATCAATACAAGTTTTTTTTGGAACTTAAATCGTAGGGTGGGTTTATTGATCCCTATAACTTTCTGATAGCAATACATCTGTTGATATATTTCTGTTTTTACTGAATACGTACATTGTATTTAACCAAACATGAAACACACAATAGGATGATGGTGTGGTCATTCAAAGTACTGATGCTTCTGATATCATCTACTCCGTAAGTACGTTTTTGAGCTGTATATTTCCGAAGAATATTTCTCCATGCATTTGTTTTTGGCATTGTCATGTCAGTCCAAAATGAATTATAGAGATCCTTTGGGATGTATTGATGCAATTAAGTGTGAGAATTTACCAATTTGTTAGGATATGACTTCAACAATCAAGAGAATCCTTTGTCCTTGTAGTTTACAAGTGTTGACAATAACAAATCTATTTTTTTAACCTAAAGAAGTAACTTCATTCGTTCCCATTTTCGGGCCCTTAAATGTGCAACAATTTTGATTGTTTTGACCGTTGTTATTTTGTATGCATTGTTATCATTGCATATCTCTTAATTGAGTTGTAAGTATGTGTACTTTATTCTGTCTTCTGCTCTTTTGGATTAAAGAAACGGGAAACTGTAAGTTTCAAATCATAGAATCAACAAGTTTATATACTGTTTTACTCCTAAATATTTGTATATGTACTTTCATTGTGGTTTAGTCAAGCTACAATTTATTTATCCAAATGTGTCTAACTTTTCTTAATTCAATTTTAGTTATTCGAGAATGTCTACAGAGCTACTCCCAATGGTTATCTCTTCACTTTAATCAACTATTGAAGAGGGTTTTCTATATCAAAGTGATCGAAATAGCTTGCTGGTTAGTATCAAGATTTCTTGCATTGTCGTCTATGGTCTGACTCCTGGTTATCTGTCTTCTTTTACTTTTATACATAAGATTTGGGTGTCAAATTGTAGATCTCGGAAAGGATTAATTCGGATAGTAATCATCCAAAATAGATAAAGAAAAATGAAAAACTTATGGCGATTTGAAGTTTGATTAAAAAGAAAAAATGATTTGACATCCTACAGTGATAAAATCCTCTTATGAAACCTGACCTTGACAAGTAGTTTTCACGTACCATCTAGTAATTGTCAGCCTGATCTTGTCTCACTTGAAACCTTATGCATATTTACGATGGATGTTTTTACATATGGTTTATGGTCTTGAAGTTATCTGAAACACATGAATTAAATAACTTATTTCTACTCAAACCCATTTTATTTTTTGAACTGTTTATATGCGATATATTGTAAAACATGGTTCATGGTACTATATTTGAAATTTTCACATACTTCCTGTTGTTAGCCTTTGTTCTGATCCGTTTATAGAATGATTGCTTTTAGGTTAGAGAATGATTGCTTTTAAGATCTTTAGATTTCTTCATTTGCCTGTTCATGTTTATCTTTGTTTATTAATAAATCAAAACTATTATCATTTTGTTGTACAAGTCAAATCGTATCCAGTCAATTTGCATTAACTCAAAACTTATCAATTGATATCTTGTGATGAGTTGTGCGTATTGCTTGAATTATATGTATTGTGTGCAGGTATTCAATATGGAGGGACCTTATTCGGATGATGACATTGATGTAGTTCGTAGACGTTGGGCCTAGTGTTTTCTAGAGGTCATTACTTGAGGGTGCGCACTGCATTTTATTTTGATTTGAAGACCTATTTTTGTATGTGACTTGTAGTGATTGTTGTTTTGAACATTTGATGATTATTGTGGGTTTTTTTTGTTGTTGTTCTGGGGTGATTTGAATGGATTGAGATATCGTATTTGGTGAAGTATATTTCAATTGAAATTTAGTGTTTTTAATATTGTATATTTGATGTTTTACATTTGGGAAAAGTCGAATACTAAAAATGATGTTCTAGAAGGCAAAACTTTCCAGAACGTATAATCAAAAAAACTGTTCTAGTTATTTATAAAAAATAGTTCTGGAAAGTACTTTCCAGATAGCTTCTTCAAATACCGTTTTGGTAAGTTATACTTTCCAGAACGGTATTTCAAAATTAACGATTTAGAAAGTATAACTTACCAGAACGGTATTTTCAAAAACTGTTCTGGTAAATCATACCTTCCAGAACGGTATTTGAAAATACCGTTCTAGAAAGTATGATTTAGCAGAACGGTTTTTGAAAATACTGTTTTGGAAAGTATAACTTACCAGAACAATTTTTTGAAATTACCGTTCTGGTAAGTTATACTTTCCAGAACGTCTTTTTTAAAAACCGTTCTGCAAAGTGGCGGATCAACATGGAATGGTACCATTCTAGATCAGAAAAATTATTTTCTAGAACGCCTTCTTTTACCCTTCTAGATAGTCTGCCAATCCAGAAGGGTGAAAAAAGGCGTTCTAGAAAGTACAGACTTTCTAGAACTATGTCACTACAAAAGGCACAGAAAGGCGTTCTGGATAGGCAGAATTACCCTTCTGGATTAGCAGTTTCTGCACTAGTGTTTCGAAGCACGAACAGCCATCAAAGCCCAGGTATTGGCTGACTTTATGTAAGATATGACCAGCACTCCTGAGGAGAAGAAAGAGTGGATGATTTACACTGAAGGCTCGGTGGGCAACCTGGGTTGTGGTGCAGAAATAATGTTAATAGACCCGGAAGGTGTGGCCACAAAATATGCAGTGCGGATGAACTATTCCTTATCCATTAACGCAGTGGAGTATGAGGCCTTGCTGAGAGGAGTTCAGATGGCAAGGGAATTGGGGGCAGAGCGATTATGCACACAGGTGGATTCACAACTTGTATACAAGCAGACAAGGGGAGAATTTGAAACAAGGGAAGAACGCATACAAAAATATCTAGCTCAAATTCGGGAGTTGGCCAACACCATGGATGCTCTGACCGTCCAACAAATCCCCAGAGAAAAAAATGGCCAAGCAGATTACCTGGCTAAAGTAGCTAGCTCGGCAACGGATTGCGAAGAAAGGTTAATCACTTTATTAATGGCACATCGGGAATTTGGAGAGATAGAGATACACACACTAGAAGAAGAAAAATACTGGCGCTCCCCTATTATGGCATATCTGGAGAAGGGAGATCTACCTGGCAATAGGAGGAGATACACACACTTGAAGAAGAAAAAGACTGGTGCTCCCCTATTATGCACGAGGCTCGGATCCGAAGGTAAGAATCAGTTCGTCTCGTTTTTGATTAATAAAGGGATAATTGTTCAGTAGAGGGTTCAGACAACCTCTTTTACAGTGCCTAAGTCCGAAAGAAGGCGCTCATGTGCTCTGAGAAATTCACGAAGGGTGCTGCGGCAACCACATGGGTGCTAGAACCCTGTCAAGTAAGATCATGAGATCTGGCTATTTTTGGCCACAGTTAAGAAAAGAGGCAGAGGACTTTGTCATGAAATGCGACAGGTGCCAGAAGAACTCACCCCTAGTGCATCGGCCTGCAGAAGAGCTCATGACAATGAGCTCTCCCTACCCCTTTGCCAAGTGGGGGATAGACCTGGTTGGACCTTTCCCCATAGCCTCCGCCCAGAAGAAACTCCTTATCATGGCCATTGATTATTTCAGCAAGTGGGTGGAGGCTGAAGCCTTAGCGAAAATTACGAAAGAGGCGGTAATGGGTTTCTTGTGGAAGAATGTAGTATGCCGGTTTGGAGTCCCAAGAATCCTGGTATCAGATAATGGCACGCAGTTCATGGGAGCTCGGATTCGAGCCTGGTGCACTAAGATGAAGATAGACCAACACTTCACATCTGTGTACCACCCTCAAGCAAATGGCCAAGTCGAGGTAACCAACCGAACAATGGTTCAGGGAATTAAGGCACGTTTAGAAAAGTCAGGAGGCAAATGGGTAGAGGATCTCAGTTCGATTCTATGGGCTTATCGAACCAACCCCAATGAAAGCACTGGAGAAACCCCATTTAGCCTAGTATATGGCATGTATGCCGTAATCCCCATTGAAATAAGCATGGAGACCCATCGATTACAGAGCTTTGATGTAGAACTAAATGAGCTGCTGATGCAGGATGCGCTGGATTTGATTTATGAAAAAAGAGAAAGAGTTGCGGTAAGGATGGAGCACATGAGGGGACGAATCAGGGCGACCTATAATAAGTCACTAGCAAAGAGGTATTTCCAGATAGGAGACCTGGTCTTACGCAGAGCTGACTTGGGAAGGACCAAGGAGAAGCTAGATGCCACTTGGCAAGGGCCATATAAGGTCATGAAAGTTCTTGCAAGGGGGTGGGGTGGGGTGGGGGGGGGTGAGCTTACGAATTGGAATAGATGGATGGAGTCATAGTACCCCGAGCATGGAATTTAACAAACTTACGAAAGTATTATGTGTAAGGTTATTGCATGAAATCTATTTATATAAAATAATGGTTTAAAATTTATCCATATTTTATTACAATATGACCTGATTTCTAGAGAAACTTTCTAGCCCAGATTGACTAAGGGCGGATGCCCCAAAAAACCATGACCTAAATGGAAAATGCTAAAACCCGATTGGACAAGGGATGGACATCCTTGACTCGACCTGATTATCCATTAAGGACATGAGCCCCAAACCTAGCCTGATCATCAAAGGACGTGAGCCGTTACAAACCCTAAGAACATCAAAACAAGATATCAAGAAAAGAGTATTCGAGCCTGGTTTGGCCAAGAGAAATGCGTATTACATGAGCAGTCAAATAAAAATATTCGAAAACATAGCAGAATTTCATTAATCCAGCGGATTTTATTACAAATAAATGTGAAAAGGAAAATGCTTGCGGAAACTGCAGAAATACACGAGGCCAAGTTATGCGAACATCATGGATGAGATGAAGAATCCCTCCTATCAGAAGCCAAAACCCGGCGAATGCGCCACAGCTCATGCTCAGTCTCGTGAAGGCGTTGACGGTACCTGTCCG
>BMAC01000842.1:246529-260445 GCA_014905375.1 Phtheirospermum japonicum
AAAATGTCTAAAGCTTTTCTTATGTTTTTGAGTTTGTTCTTCATTTCATGTTCTTCATGTTAATCATTTACTATTGGTGCGGCCTGATCTGATGATAGGCTCTTAAAACAGCTTGGTAGGCTTGGACAGACCTGGTTGGGATGAGCTGAACCGGTGACCTTAGAAAGAGGAAAGATAAGGTAGAAGACGAGCTTAAAGCCTGATAAAGACTGTCCTGACCTCATTCAGAGCCTTGGATAAGGTTTAAAGAGTTCAGGTCAGGAGTTGGGAGAACTTAGCAACAAAGCTGACCTGTTCTCTAGAAGGAAGCTTCCAGGTCAGGTCGTCTTGAGTCATGGCTCGAGATTAGCGGGTTTTCTATTTCCGAGATCCCAGAAAGACCCCACTTGGCAAAAACTATAAATATCTCAGCCCCAAGGCTGAGAGAGGTATGGCATTCCAAGCATTCTTCTCCTAATTTTGCTTATTCCGATCTAAAATGCTAAACTGACTTAAGCATTGGAGAGGTTTCCACCAAAAAATTCTCGGTGGTCCTTTCTAACGTGTTTTTACTGGAGCAGGTCGGGATATTCTCAAGGAGGGAGCAGGTGTTCTTGGTGTAATTTTCAGGGCGAAACATCAAGTATTATTATGAATAAATATTAAAACTACAATGATTTCATTAACCAAACTTAATATTCACATATGTTTGTAGAGTTTTATTGGTGGTGAGTAATATAAGGGTTCATGTGGCTTAGTATTATCGGAATTCGATTCGATTGTATGGATCGATGAGTTTTTAGCTTTTGAGAATTGAAGGGAAATGAAAATAAATGGAAAATTATGAAAATAAACTACGACTCTATGAAACTATGAAAGTAAATGCAAGTTGGTCGGATGCCTCGTGCGTATGACCAATTGAAATTACAAGCAATAACGAAAATAAACAATGAAAAGCAAAGTTTCACAAAGTACAAGCATGAAAATCTAAGGTACAATTGTGCATGCATGATCATAAAATTTAAAATATTGCAAATTCACAAAAATTGAAAGCACCAATAGAAAGAGAAATAAAAGTTGACTTGAAAGTTTAAAACTTTTCAAAAAATAACTAGAAACGAAGAGTAGATCTAGGATTCAACATAAAACCATGTATGAAAATAAAATCCAAAATAAAGCATATGAAATACTCAAAATAAAAATGATCAAGGACCCGATCTATGATCTTGGTGTGTCACTCACATAGATTCCATAACCAAATCACAAAATCTAACAATAAATCTAAGAACTAAGGCAAAATTCATAAATTGAAGAACAAGCTTGAAATTGAAGAATGAGGAAGGAAATAAAGGAAAGTTTACTTGAATTAAGGAAATGAAATACAAGCTTGAACGAAATTGCAATCCAAAATAAAGTCTAAGTGATGACTTGAATTCTTCTTGAGCTTACAAACCCAAGGAAAGATTGAAAATAAATCTATGATCTAGAGAGAGAAATTAAATCTAAAACTTAAAGAGAGAAAATAAAGCCCCAAACCCATGCAAGAGTTAGGAGAAGAGTGGGTACGTTTGTTGGTGAAAGATGTGGGGTTTACATAGATGTTTGCAGGGGCAAAATCATCAAAATGCAAAAAATCCCGAAAGTCTTTGCGACATAGTCGATCGACTGCCCTGCTGCTCCAACATCCATCTATGTTGTTCAGTCAATTTAGGTGGCTTTCAGTCGATCCGTGGTTCTCAGTCAATTGACAGGTTAACAGTCGATCGACTGCCTTGGTTGACAGGGATCAGCCTCTGTTGGCAGTCGATTCGGGATATTCTTAGTTGATTTGGCAATCGATTCAGGCTACTTTTAGCTTGATTTTCTAGTCTTGGCACGGATTTTGGGCCTCAATGGCTTGGCTTGAACCTAGGCGCATGCCGACATGTCTTGACGCGAATCTAATTCATTAAGCCACCTACGAAACAAGAATTTTGAACTTAAAAACCCAAGAATCGCACAAACATCACCAACATCGGATAAACAAAGCTCGAAACATCAAAACAAGAAAAAAACCTAAAACCCTAATGAAACACGACTCAAAGCTACTAAAAACGACACTAAACCCTGATTAAAAGCACGAGAAAAACACCACAATTACATGCAAAACAACCACCCCACACTTATCAGTTTGTTCGTCCTCGAACAATGAAAAGAATCGAGAATGTACATGCAATGAACATTATATAAAAAGAGAAATCCTTGTGCTTATCCTAATTAATATGATGAAAGTATCAACATACACTCGTTATCGCCAAACATTGCTCGTATTACTCTTCCTCAAATGAAAACCAAATCGATG
The DNA here is from genome assembly GCA_014905375.1 of Phtheirospermum japonicum. Taxonomy (NCBI): domain Eukaryota; kingdom Viridiplantae; phylum Streptophyta; class Magnoliopsida; order Lamiales; family Orobanchaceae; genus Phtheirospermum; species Phtheirospermum japonicum. Next base: position 248,850 of record BMAC01000842.1, read on the forward strand.
ACTTCCTCAAAAATGTAATTTTTAGGTTGTTCACTCAAATCACTCAAGTGTGTTTTATATGAGACGTGTATACGCTCAAGTCGGACAATTCATGCACCTCGTCAAGATTTCACAAATTAGAAACTCAAAATCGCCCATTGTACATGACCAAGCAAGAATCGAAAAAGGTCTTTATTTTGGGTTGTAATGTTGGCTCTTTGGTAAGGTATGGAATATTTAGATATAGTGGCTAACACACGATCAAACGTGATCAATAACACACGATCAAACTTGATCAATAACACAGAAAACACTGATTTATAAAGCCCGAAGTCTATGATCGCTTCAACCTTCCCAAATTACCAAACTTTCATTCGAAACCCTTTTGTATACTCACACTCTTTCCCGACTTTTATTTCATAACACTTGGAAGCTTTTTGAATTCGCTTCTTTTCACTAAACTTAACCTTTTAAACATTATTTTTTTCGCTTAAATGCACGTTTTATCACTATTCATGATTTGCGTTGGAGTTTATTATTATTATTAATATTTTTGTATATAAGTAACTCAAAACCCGAAACCCATAATTGATTTCCCACACATTCCTAGTCAATTAACAACACACTCTTTCACCTCGAAACTTATGAAGATATAAGAGGTAAAATCGAGCTCTGCTAACAAGAAACGGGGTATAGGCTCAAGGGGGCTCATTTGGGATATTTAAGTAGCTTATATATTTGGATATGGCCGGAATAAGGGCGATATAGGCGCCTCAAAGTCATTTCATAATTTAATCATGTACGAGCAAAATCAAGCCACCTCAATGCAATTTCCATAAAAATGCAAGCAAAACTGATGATTCACACAAGGTTACTCACTAGTTTGCACCGGGTTTTGGAGACAAAATCACAAGAGATTTTAGAGCTTTGCAATCTTTTCACGAGTAAATGTTGATTATATATATATATACAGGTTTTGGACGAAGCACAAAAATTCAACTCCTTACACAAGAGGGCATAAACATGTTAAAACCCGACAAGTATACTATTCAAACTTCCAAGCAAGTGGTGATTGTTCAACAATGTAACAAATACACAAAAGACACAAAAACGACTCAACCATATAAAAGCGCAATTAGTAAGTGTCACTTCGCCTAGAATGCATCACTTCGCCAAGGCTCGAGTAAAGAAAGACAAATCATGTTATGTGACACCCGGGCCCTAACCACCTAACCACCCCACACTTAAACCATGTAATGCCCTCATGGCATTTTAATGAAAATCCAGTAAAAAGGGGGTGAAATAGAAACTTCCTTAACCGAGCGAGTTTGGGTCGAGCTCGGTGGGGTTCACTTAAGCATCCAAGCAATCCAAGAAAAAATTAAGCATGGCTTGTTTCTCCCGACTCCATGAACACCACCAATCTTATCAAATTGACCAAGGTTGGAGTCGGAAAACAAAACACTATAAAAGAAAATCACACGAAATCAAAAACACAAGAAAATATGCACATGAAACAAAATAAAATAAGGGTTAAAAAGAACCAAAAGATGACAATTTTTTTGTATTTTTATATAATACAAAAGTAAGGAAGAAAGAAAGGCAAAATAAAAGAAATAAAGAAAAGAACATGGGTTGTCTCCCAAGAAGCGCTTGTTTTACATCATTAGCTTGACGAACTCCCTTCTTGATCATGGTGGAAAGAGAAGACCGCGACGACAAGGTTCGATCCGACGGCCATTAACTTGGGGTTGTGCTTGAGTATTAGGGTCGATTAAGGTCACCGCCCCACTCGAATTCACTTCTTCAATTGCATATGGCCCCCTCCACTTAGATTTTGTTACCGGGATATAATTCCAAACTGGAATCATAAAGCAAGACGAGCATACCGACTTCAAGTTCCTTTGGGACTATCCCCTCGTCATGGATTTGTTGCGCTCCTTCCTAATGGATATGCGTGTTTTCACATTGAAAGTCCCAAAACTCGTCTAATTCCTCCACTTGCAATATTCTCTCACGCCCGACCTCCTTCAAATCCATATTCGTGACTTCTATCGCCCGAAAAGCTTCATGCTCGAACTCAACTGTTTTGCTCTCCTCTTCTTCCAATTAGTCATACTTGAGGTGGGATGGAAGAGGCTTAAGCTCGATCTTGTGCCTCCTCTCGACCTCATTAGGGATTAATTTGAGCAATTCAACGATCTCCTAAAGATGACCTTCAAGCTTTTTAATGGGTTTCATTTCCAATCCATCATCCATAATCTCCACCTCTCCCTCTAAAATTTTTTCATTGCCCTTAATGACACATTTACAATCTTTCTCACACAATCCCTTGTCATATCGAAACACAATTGAATCGTTGTTATGAACAAAGGCCTCATTTCCCTCACTATAACCTTCAACACAATCTCCCGGGTCGAACTTCTCCTCTTTACTCTCATCCTCCATATAAACTTGTGCATCTAACTTTTGAATCACGTCAACATGTAAACAATCCATAGAAGATGCTTGATGAAATAGATGACAAGTTAGCCATAGAAAACGTGACTGCTTCACCCGCTATCGACAAAGTAAGATTCTTCATCCCAATGTTCATCAAACATTGAGTTGTATCCATGAACGAGCGGCCTAGCAAGATAGTGTGTTCGGCACCATCGTCCTTCACCATGCCAACACCCAATACCATGAAATCGACCAGAACCATGATCCCTTCAACTTGTACAAGAACATCCTTGATCATCCCCTTTGGGTGTCTAATTGACCGATCGACCAATTGTAAGTAAATGCGTATTTCTTGTAAAGGGGGAAGCTCTAATTATTCGTATATCGAAAATGATATCAAATTAACACCCGCCCCAAAATCAAGCATGTCATTAATGATTTTTCCATTCCCGAGTTTGATATCAATATAAAACGAGTCGGGATCCGCCTTCTTAAGAGCTGAGAGAGAAGGGTCACCAAACACACTTGCCTCCTTATATGGATAACTATCTCATTCATAGCTCTCTCAATCTTTTTGGAAGAAAACTCCTTGAAGAATGTAGAGTAAGCGGATAAATACCGGATGGCGTCTAATACGTCGGACAATAAACCATGGAGCTTTTGAAATTGACCGTCCTTATTGATGATCGCTCTATTAATGGCTCGGTGGGTCATTTTGTTCACGTTTTGGTTGAGATTAATCTACATAACACCTTGCACAAGACGGTTATGATCGAACGTGAAGGACACTGCGAATATATCTCTATTGGTTATGAGAATTTGCCAGATTTCTGCTCCATTTGCAAAATGGTCGGGCATCTCATCGGTTCTTGCCCTTCCTACAAATCTTGTCTCGCACATAATGATAAGGAGGAGGATTGGCATAATGTTAACCCGAGACATCCTCATCGACGTTCTGACTCTCGGGAAAATAAGGCTCGTAGTCGTACGGGTCCCCGACCGATTCCCGAGGCTACTAATCCTGCCTTGACCACCTCTAACGCTTTTAGTGCGTTACTTTCCGATGCCATCTTAGGGTCTCATGACCCCCCCTCCACCAGATCCCGCACCCCCACACGCTCTTGGGAACCCGGGTCCTGATTCCACTGCTGGCCATGTTTCATCCTCCTCCTCGTATGGAACGGGGCATCTTTTCTCCTTCCTCTGGTCTTCGCGAACCCCCGCCACTGGTATCTTTCTTGCCAGAGGCGCTATGCGCGGCACCTCAACTATGCACTCACTCCAGTCTTCCCTTCTCAGAGCTAAACCCTCATGCACCCTGGCCCGTGTAGCCCCTCAGGATCGTACGCTCGTGATTTATGATCCTAACACTACGTCCAAATCACTTCTGCAAAGCGCTAGAGACAAGATCAGGGCGAGTAACCCCTCTCACGAGTTCACACTCGATGAGATGGGGTCTTCTATTCCACGTCAGATCATGTCCAAGGCTTTCGGCTTGTGGTGGTCTGATCTGGATGACTTAGAAGCCAGTTTAGCGACCTTCGAAGATGAGCTTTCTCACCTTGATCAAATGGATAGGAGGGGAAAGTCAAATGAAGATTTATTTAGAGTATGATTGGTCATGTAGGGGATTCGGCCTTCCAAACTTATTTTATTTGATGCCAATTGGTCGTGTAGGGGACTCGGCCCCCCGTATCTTTTTTTTCTTTTTTAATATATTTTCCACACTTAAAAAAAAGTCAATAATAATCTATCTCTCATGTTGAGATTTTCTGGAGAAGTCATGATCAACTATATCAAGAGTGACCAATCGTATATGTTAAGAATCTTGATTCGTAATGATGAGAATAAATGTACTAGAAAAACTACAAATATTGTCGTAAAATACATATCGTCTAATAATAATCTTTTCATGAACCAAGTTAAACATTTTTTTAATACTCTTCGATATTGAAATATATATATATATATATATATATATATATATATATATATATATATATATATATATATATATATATATATATATATATATATATATATATATATATATATATTGTTTACTTTACATATATAATCACTAATTTAATTATTCTAACTAATTTAAAATAATAATATTCAATTATTTCATACTACGCATTAAAATAATTATTTGTGCAACCCCCGGAGATTAACTAATTATATTAATACCAACAAAGGCTTTTAATGATGTGTATGTAGGTCATCTAGAACATTATCACATATGTAAAAATACTTAAATAAAATAACTGTAATGTAACTGTGTAATTTTTAAATAAAATAAATCATGTAATGATTTGTTTTATACTCTTTTGAATACTTTTTTTACTTGAAATTAATATTTTCTACAAATACCACATCACACACAGGCGCTACAAAACCTTAATACATGTCAATTCTGAATTAATTATCAATTTACTAAAGTGTTTTTTTTTTGTGTTTTTTGTTCATTTCATGATTGTTTATTAAAGTCACATCACTGACGTCTTCTCACTATAATGGTTGTGATAATATTTGCTTGCCATTGTGCTACGTGAGTCTACTTAAGGTCTGGCAAAACTTCTAGAAGGTGACCGCCCGTCGTTAAGCATCAAATTAAATATTTATTTTTCTCAGCTTCTCTCCACTAACTAGTAGTAGCGATAAGTAAGGGTCGAACCCACGAGAAGTGTGGTTAGATTGTGATGATTCATATTTTATTTAAATAAATAATTGGGGTAAGGAATTATGAATTAAATTAACTAATAAAATAAACAAGCAAGAAAACTAGCAAGAAAACAATTAACGAAGAATTCAATAATAATAAAGGCCTAGTTCTAGTTCAGTTTCCACCCTCGATTCACTCATTTAACCAACCACAATATCATAATCCATTCATCACATGCGACTAAAAACCCTAAGTAGCAATAAGCTCTGCTACTCGAATTTACCCTTACTGTGTACTCAATTAAAATAAGCACTTTAATTGAATTTAATTATTAAATAACCTAGAATAAGATCTCTAGGTTCAACCCAACAATAGCATTAATAATTAGGCAAATAGATTAATCTAGGCAACAAACGCATAAGCTCGGTTCATTCAACCTATGTTGTGTTGTCCCTAACGATTTACAATCATTAGTTGCTTTAGAGAAATAGTAATTACGACAATTACACGGGAAGCAATCCTATTTCTAGCAATAGATAACCAATCCCTAATCTAGGTGATCAAGCCAAATTAAGAATTAAGCAATCATAAATTGAAAATAGAACAACACAAACAATCGCATATGACGAACGAACAACAATATTGCATAAATCAATTAAACATAGTTTAACGAGGGTTTCAACATCCCTAGAACTAGATAATAAGTTTACTCACTCATGGAGCTAAGAAAATAAAAGAAAAGGTTCAGATAAACAAACATAATCCTTGATAAAATAGGAGAGACGATGTGTTGAACTTGAATCTTGCGTCTTGGAACGTCAATCTTCAAGTTCTCTCGCGTATGGATGATTTGGAATGGGTTGGAACCTCTCTGGACCTCCTTAGAACCCTAGGATATGTTGTATTATGCCTCTGGGATGAAATAGGGTCGGAGTTTATATAGAATTCCTATTTCTTGCCGCCCAAGATTCTTCCTAAAATAATTCTACCGAGTCAGCGTCGACGGAGCGTCGACTGACGCGAACCAGCCCTCAGCATCAATGCGAATCAACTGCCTGCATCGTCCTGCATGGGCGTCGACTGACGAACTTCCAATCGACGCTTCAGAACATGAGCATCGACTGACGCCCTTCCAATCGACACTTCAGAACATGAGCGTCGACATAGCGTCGACTGATGTCCTTCCAATCGACGCTTCAGAACATGAGCGTCGATATAGCGTCGACATGGCGTCGACTGACGTGAGCCAGCCTTCGGCGTCACGCCGCACATCGCGTCGACTGATGCGGTCCATCCTCGGCATCGACGCGTCATCGACGCATCATCCTGATTCTTAATTTTTCTCTCCTCGATTCGTCAATCCTCGTTTCTCTACTTCCTTGTGAGACATCCTTCGATAAATATAGCACCAAATACTGCAAAATAGAGAAGAAATATACGATTGGTGCTTGATTGCTCATAATAACAATTATACGAGAAATAAGCATATATGATAATATTAAGAACATAAAATCACCGGAATTAAACCGTCAATTAGTGTGTAATTTCTCATTTGTCAGAAGGCTATCAGGAGAATCAAGTGTTGGAAAATTAATTTTATCGTGGTTAATCTTGGTAATTAAATATTTAATTCATGTTTAATTAAATGAAATAGTATTATTTACATTGTGAGAAGATAATCATAATATATTTATTTTCTCGAAACTGATTTTTAGTGAGTGAGAAATAAATTGTGTAAGTTAGTCATTTGAAAGGGAAGTATAAGATCTCACATTGAAAATGTTAAGGGAAATGTATACACTTCATAAGTATAGACGAATAAAACAGCGAAATAACACAAACCACTCAAGCGATGAACACTGGCGAAGATATGAGAACCTTTGTTTAAAATGTTGCTATTCCTGCTGTCAAAGTTCATGCTGAAAGTCCTGCAAAATTTTATGGTCTTAATTTCATGGCAACAAAAGATGTTTTTTAATCAAAGAACTCTAGGTTTGGCAAGATATTTGAAGGAGGATCCACCTTTAGTTGTAAAAAATGAAGTCAATGCTGACTTACGTGTTGCATATGATGCTTGGGGCTAATGTAATTACCTTTTTCGAAACCATGTCTTGAATGGACTAAGCAATGCTTGGGGACAAGGTGATTACTTTTTCGAAACCATGTCTTGAATGGACTAAGCAATGAACTGTACAATGTGTATAGTCTAGGAAGACTTCCAAGGAACTTTGGTATACCTTGGAGACAAAGTACAAGTCTGAAGATGTTGGAGTGAAGAAGTTTATTGTTAGGAAGTTTTTGGTCTTCTAGATGGTCGATTCTAATACTGTCATCTCACAAGTCTGAGAGTTCAAACTGATTTTGCATGATATTCATGTTGAGGGCATGCTCCTAAGTGAATCCTTCCAGGTAGATTTTGTGATTGAAAAGTTACTTTTGGGTTGGAAAGACTTAGAAAAAACTACCTTGACACAAGACAAAGGAGATGACACTTGAGAGGGTTATTATCAAGTCTTGTATTGCAGAAGATAATTGAAAATATAAGAATAAAATAAGCCGATCTCCAATGGAGGCTCATACTAATTTGCTGGAGCAAGGCAAGTAATTTAAAAGAAAAGTGCATAAAGCTCAAGACAATAAAGGCAGATAAGTTGCTAAGGTTTGGAAGTTTATTGGAGATTATCATAACTGTGGCAAGCCAAACCACATATCAAATGATTGTAAGAAGCCCAAAAAGAATGATGGGCAGTACCGTGGACAATCATGTGCTCATCTTGTTGGTCCTAAACCGATTGAACTAACTGAATTTAATATGTCAGTTGTGGTGTTTGAAGCTAATTTGGTTGATAATCCAAGAGAATGGTACATTACCGCTGTTATTTGACATATCTATTCTGACATTGATGTGTTTTCCAACTACATTGTTTCAACGGGTCGTAAGCTCCAAATGGGAAATTCGTCGTCGTCGAAAGTGACTGAAATTAGAAATGTTGCTTTTACGTTAACTTTTGGGAAAGAGTTACTACTAAAGGAAGTGCTGCATGTCCCAGACATCCTCAAGAATTTAGTATCTAGATCACCGCTGACTGAGCATGGATTCAATTTAGTCTTTGAGGTGAAAAATTTTGAGTTAAGCAAGTTTTGACAGTTTCTAAGTAGGGGTTATCTAGACAAAGGATTGTTCAAGTTGAATGTAATGGCTACTCGCCCAGTAAACTTTTCAAATATGAATGAAAATGCACTGTTTTGCTTTACTTGCTTGAGTGTTCTGATTTATGGTATGTTAGATTTAGACATGTTAATCTAAATTTAATAAAAAAAACTTATAAATTTAGATTTGTTACCGACTTCAAAAATTGTTTCTCAAAATAGATATGAAATTTGTATGGAACCTAAAATGGCTATATTACCATTCCATTCGGTGAAAAGATGCAATGAACCTCTAGGTTTGATTTAACTAATATATGTAATCTAAAATTTGTGCAAACTAGAAGTGGAAGAAGTTTTTTATAACTTTCATTGATGATTGCACAAGGTTTTGCTACTTATATTTTTTAAGAAGCAAAAATGAAAAAAGTGGATGATGTGAATTGACTTTTAGTCCAATTAGGTGGAATGATGTCTTGAATACAGGAAGATTACCAATGTACAAAAGGTTGACGTTGGAGTTTTTGATCACCCTCAAATTTGAAAGGGTGAGATAAATGAGAGATCTAGAGGCGATTTCTTTCCAATTGGATAGCACTAAGCACCATCTCACATTGGCCTAAATCACAACACTTTTCAACCTTCCTTATGGAGGTTTTGCATGTATGAGCCAGCAAACTTCAAATGGTTTGAGTTTTGGGCCAGTATTAGCAAAAGAGCTAGTGAAAACTACCCGAATTCTAATGTGAAGACGCCAATGCTTTGTATATTTTAAACCTGGTATTCCGATACATTCAAAGGGTGATATCATTGACGATAATCGCCCATTTCAAAAATAGAGGCATGCAGAGACAAGAGTTAATGGCATTATGGTTTATGGTTTTGGGAACAACATTCAACGTCCCATAGGATCTGGTCATGTAATTTGCCTAATAATTGAGCATTAAAAAGGTGCCCATATCATTGGAGGCCTTATCACACCAATTGACATACTTTTGAGCATCCATGTACTAAGAAGGAGAGTTATTCCGAGGAACATGGAGTTAGATATCGAGACCACCTCACCCGAATCTGGTAATCACCTCACCCAGTGACCCACAAGACCAAACAAACTAGAACCTCGACTCTCAAGAACAACGAGAAGCTAATAGTACTCCTATGAGAGTACAAGAAGGACTGAGGCCCCGTAATGACGAGACAGGTCCCTCAAGCCAATGCTCGCGAGAAGAGCACGATTATGAGAGGATGACATGATGGAGGACTGGATGGACGAGATGCCTCAAAGTCACATCGAGATGGGGGGGGGGGGGGGGGTTGAATATGCGAGAGATGAAACGAGATGTGGCGATGGATGATGAGGATAATGAGGACTTATGGATAATATCCATATTTGCCAGCATGACTATGAGGTCATCTCCCCCAACTCATCGTGAAATTTGTGAGTCTCACCAAAGTAAGCCACTTCTTATTTTCTACAATATAGAGAATAAGTTTGGGGGTATGAACTGCGATTAACTTTGGTCATATACTATATTTTGCATTTCATATCGAATTTCATTAGTTGTTTTTATTTCATTTTTATATTTATTAATTTTATTTTATTTACATGTGATTAGCACGAATTTGTCTTGGTTTTTATTAGTATTTTAGTTTATTTTTGCTATTTGTTTTTGGTATAAGTTGGATGATTTAAGCTTAATTTCGTATTTTTATAGTTCCGACTTATTTTACCGTATTTTAATCGTAATTGATGCAAATAAGTGATTATTTGTGATTTTTCACTTTACAGCTAAGTAACCGAAAGAGTTTAGCACGTAAAAGACGAAGTTTGATGTTCAAGAATAGAAGAACAAGCTTTCCGGTGAACGAGTAGCAAAAAGATAGAGAAACTGAGGAAGACGCTCTGTCGCGTCGACTGACGCGAGCGTCGACGCTCCGTCGACGCGAGCCATGATCCGCGTCAGTCGACGTAGGGCCGACGCACCATCGACGCAACTTGCTGAAGCGTCGACTGAAAGAGCGTCAGTCGACGCACCGTCGACACGACTTGCTGAAGCGTCGACTGAAGGAGCGTCCGTCGACGCACTGTCGACGCAACTTGCTGAAGTGTCGACTGAAGGAGCATCAGTCGACGCACCCGCCCAGCCGACGCGCACACCCATGGAGCATCGACGCCGAGCATCAGTGCGCGTCAGTCGACGCACCATCGACGCGACGGCCCAGTTTCTTGATTTTTAGGTTTTCTTGTGCGCCAAGTCATGAAATAACTATATAAACCCTTCATAATTCGGATTAAACATACAACCACGACCCAAAACACTTACTTAGGGTTGAGAAACCTATTCTCAACACCCTACAACATATTTTAAAGATCTACGTCAAAGATTCAAGATCCTAAGCACCAAGACGAAGACGTTCGTTCATGCTCCGATTTCTCGACCGAGATCAACCATCGAAAGTCCGATTCCCATCAATCTTTCAGCACTTTTAGCTAATTAATAAGTTCTCTTAGCTCTAGTTATTCTTAGTTTAATTCTTGATAATCTATGCTTAGGATTTTAATTGTTTTCGTTTGAGTTTTTGAACCGTTTAATTATTTCGATCGTATGAACCTTCGATTTGCTGAAGTTTGGACTTGAGATTTTTAGTTTTAATAATAATTAGTCACTGCGTTTATTCTCTTGTTCATGCTTGGTGATGATTTGTTCATGATTAATTTAATTATTGCTTTAGTTTTGATAATTAGTTAATAATTGATTCATGCTATGTTATTGCTTGAGAATTGTGGATTTGAACTTGTTCTTAAGGAATCACATGCTTAGATTTAATTTGTGGTAGTTTATGCATGCTAGTTTATTAGTTTTGAATTAATTGTTTTTAAAAGCCTTAGAATAATAATTAGATAATTAATTTAGAATTAATTCTAGTTGCTTTAAAATCCCTAGATTAATAATTCTTAGACAATTTAGTTTTCAATCTTAGGTTAAATTAATTAGTTAATAATAATTAGTTGATGTTTTTAAATTTATTAGTAGTTGATAATTTTCAAAAACCAAATTTATACAAGTTCTCGTGTTAAACATTGTGATTAAACAAACATTAAGAATTCCGAACATCAGTTCTTGAGAGACGACTCGAGTTAAGCTTGCCAACCTACACGCGATCCCGTTCTCTTGCGGGCGAGCTATTAAATTTCTGACAATTATTTATAAAGTAGGCACACACAAATGCTCGAATAAAAAATTAGCTCCATTTCCGGGGACTTGAAATAGGTTTTGATAATGTTTGTTCGTGTTATTTTATGCTTTTTCGTCTATTTGTATAAAGTTTCTTTGTTTGCCACTCGATGCGTTGATGTTGTTT
>BMAC01000842.1:276258-286851 GCA_014905375.1 Phtheirospermum japonicum
GTGTTGGTGATAGCGACAAGTCCCTTCTAAGAAAATTGTTGGTGATTTTCTTTTCCAAATGTAAGTGTGTTAGTGACAGTAACAAGTTCAATATCCTGAGATCTCTCTCTCTCTTTTTTTTTTTTTTTGGTATGATTTGCTAGCATAATTGTTGGAGATAATAAAAGTATTAATGGTTCGACAGAAAAAGCACCAACTGGGTAGATTAAGGATATCAACCCAGTGCTTTTTGAATATTACACAGTGCTTCTGCAAGTAATTTGTTTGGTGCTTCCGTTCATATGTAATTCTTTTGGTGATAGTGATGAGTGGATTCAAGAAAATGTTTGTGCTTTTCTTTTCGAATATAAGTGTGTTGATGACAGTAACAAGTTCAATATCCTGAGTCTTTTTTTTTTTTTTTTTGGTATGATTTGATAGCATAATTGTTGGAGATAAGAAAAACATTAATGTTTCAACTACATAAGAAAAGCACTCTTATTGAATTAATGGTTCAATAGAATCAGCATTGTTAGTGTAGTAAAAAAGCACTACAATTATATAAAAAAAGCAGTCTTAATATATTAAGAAAAAAAAATCTTATCATATTAGAATATTAATACATGAGTAATCTGCTTAAGAACGTCATTATTTTTTTTTTTAAATCTCATTTTTAAGTAGATCAATAAATTTGTTGGAAAATCTTTGTTTCATTTTAAAAGAAAAGGAAAGATAAAATACAATCTTTTTTTCCTTTTAAAAGAAAAGAAAAGGTAAAACACAATTAGTCTAATTTACCCCTGATGACTTTCTCACACTGCCACCTTTATATTTTTACCTTTTTTAAAAGCACAATTTTCATTTAATCTTAGCCATTCATCTGATTTTATTAATGGTGCAGATTAACCCTTAGGTTCACAAATAAAGACGAGTTTTCATTTGATCCCAACCCTATATGTATTCACTCTAAATTGTATTGTTTGGGAAGTTTCTCAATAATACTCTTTTTATGGAGTTTGTGGTGTTTTCTTAATACAATAATACAATAGTTGGTTTGATAAAAATAACTTATTTGTTTTTCGCTTAAAACATGAAATGGTAGAAGCATATAAAACACTTGAATCATGGAAGTCCAAATAAAACATATTATATGTGAAATTAAGTAGAAATGGATATGTTTCTTTCAAACGAAATTGGTTTATATTTTTAAATAAAAAATCTTGACCTCACATAAATTTCGAATTTTATAAAATAAAAGCAAATTTTAGAATTTCACAATCAATTGAAATTATGCATCGGAAAATCATAATTAAAAAAAATAAGTCTCTATCAATCAAATCCATAGTTAACGTAGCATCGCATCGAGTTCAACCTTTATTTAACAGATAAAATAATAAATAAAACTTTATTAGCTTTTATATAATCCTCATCCTCCTTCAATCGATAGCCTCATTTGTATTTGAAAAAAATATTGTTGAATTGGAATGAACTCAACATACTCAATAGGTATACCGAACATATTTCATAAAAATAATAAGACTCAAAAATAGCACAATAAATTATAAAATTCATAGAATATCATTATTGAAGAAATAGACTTGATTGTAGCTAAAACGCGATGGGTGGATAACACACCGGGATAAACCCGATGACCCTTTTCCTCGGTCACAGGCAACTTTTACGACATCTGGACATGTTAAGTTTATAAATAGATTGAACTCGAGAATACATCCCGTGGGTACTGAAACCATTAAAAGAACACCCAATAATTTATTGGGCACTGTACGAAGTATTTGAAATAGGGAATATTTTTTATTCTGAATTTACGAGGTGAAAGAGCGATAACTTCCTCCGGATCGAAAAAAAAAGATGGGTCTGATATACATAGCACGTTAATTGAGAAATAAAATTTAACATAAGACAAGTCAATGGTTTCTATCTCGTACAAGTCGTGAAAAACTTGAATGAAATACACATAGTCGAAACCTAAATCTCGTATTACTCGTCATCTAATCAATTTAAAAATATACTTAATTAATATTAATATATATATATATATATATATATATATATATATTATATATATATATAAACTTATAAAATAAAATAAAATAATTGATATATACTATAAAACTGAACCGGGTTGAGGTTTTTATAAGGCTGGGGGTTGGATTTGGAGTTTTGGGTAAACTGTCGGCTAAATTAAAAAGGGCTAAAAGTAATTTTTCGAAAAAGGGCAAAATATAAAAGGGCCATTCTTTAGATTTAATTGCATAACACCCTATTTTTCATCCCAATTTCAGAAAAAAAAATAAAAATCCTTCGAAATCGGTCGAGCCTTCTTCAAAATTTCCATAGCGTCGGCTCTATGGATGGAAGCCGAAGACTGGCAATCAGTGGCAGAATTCCGGCTACATCGAGCAGCAACAGGCACGGTAGAGGCAACGCTCAACTCCAGATGTTCAATAGAAACGGCGACGGGAAAAGCGGCCAATGGTTGTACCAGTGAAATAAAAGAAAATTGTGAAACGGGCTGGGCTTGAATAAAGTTTAATTATACACAATTGGACATGGTGATTGGGCTTAGTGGACTAGAACAAAAAGTTGTTCAATTAGACAAATAATATACACAAAAGGATTTATAGAAAACTGGTTGAAATAAAGAAAGAATAAAGAGTATAATGGGCTAAGTTATTTAAGTTATAATTAATTTTAATAATATTATAACGTGTGTATATATATATATATATATATATATATATATCTATATCTATATCTATATACTAGTTTAACACCCGTGTATTACACGGGATTTATAAAAATTAAAAATAAAAAATATTTATGAAAATTATTAACTTTTAAATTTAAAATAAAGATTTGAAAGGATGTATATCTCAACCCGTGCCCTGTNTATATATATATATATATATATATATATATATATATATATATATATATATATATATATATATATAGTTTAACACCCGTGTATTACACTGGATTTATAAAAACTAAATATAAAAAATATTTGTGGAAATTATGAAGTTTTAAATTTAAAATAAAAAATTGAAAGGATATATATCTCAACCCGTGCCCTGTTCAATTTATTAATTATTATAATTATTGATTAATATTATATTTTAATGTTCAGATTAAATTCATTAAGAATTATATCTGCATACTTATAAAAATTCAAAAGATGTCACATTTTCAACCCTTCTCTAATTTATATTAATTAATTATTATTAACTCATTTTATATTTTTATGTTTAAGTTAACTTTATTAGTAATTATAGTTACATACTTTGAAAATTTCAAAAGTTGTCATACTCTCAAACCTTCTCGCATTGTGCCATTTTCTAATAAATATTAATTAATTATTATTATATAATTTTATTTTCTTATATTTAGATTGAGTTCATTACTAACTTCTCGCATTGTGTCATTGTCTAATAAATATTAATTAATTATTATTATATAATTTTATTTTCTTATATTTAGATTGAGTTCATTACTAATATTTAGTTACATACTCTAATTATTGCAAATATATCATAATTTATTTATACAGAATATTTAGAGTTTCAAAATTAAATTATTTTAACTTTTATTTTAAATACAATTTATTAATTATTTCCATATGTAATTTATCTTTTAATTAAAATAATTAATCTAGATTTTTTTCTACTAATTATATATGACTTATTTATAAAAGAAAATTATTGAATTATATAGAATATAATTAAAGAAAACTATTAAGTTAGACTAAATATAATAAAAAGAAAATATTAAATTAGTCAACATATAGTAAAAGAAAAATATTAAATTAGGTATATAATAGGCTCGGATGACACATAAGAAACCGAGATTCTTTATTATTCAAGCGAAACATACGAAGTAGACACATATATCAGGAGGATTTTGCATTATAATATACTTGTCTAACACCCGTGTATTACACGGAACTTATGAAAATATAAGTATAAAAAATATTTGTGATAATTATTGAATTTTATATCTAAAATAAAAAATTAAAACAATTATTCTCAACCCGTACCTTGTACATGTCTAATCTATTTATTAATTATTATAAAAATTAAATAACTTTAGATTTTATATTTAAATTAAATTCATTAAATCTTAGTTACATACTTACAAAAATTCAAACACCGTCACACTCTAAACCCGTGTCTAATATCTATTTTATTATTATTATTATTATTATTATTATTATTAAGTCATTTTATATATTAATGTTTAAAATAAATTCGTTAATAATTATTAGTTACATACTTTGAGATATTTAAAAGATATCATACTCTCAACCCGTGTTGCATTGTACTGGTGTCTAATCAATGTTTATTAATTATTAGTATATAATTTAATATTTTTRTATKTAKATTGAATACATTACTAATATTTAGTTACATACTTWGATTATTRTAAATAACTSATATTTTACCTATATAGAATATTTGAAACTCCAAAAATAAAATTATTTTAAATTATATTATCAATAAAACTTATTTAATTATTTTCATAATAGTTTTTTTAATTAAAATCATTTCATATGTAGTTTTTATTTTAATTAAAATAACTAATTTAGATCTTATCTACTAATTATATATGATTTACTTCTATTTTTATATTAGGAGAATCGAAAGAAAGTATTGAATAAGGAAATATATAATAAAAAAAATTAAATTAGGTAAAATACAATAAAAAGAAAATTATTAAATTAGGTGAGTATTAGGCTCGGATGACACATAAGCAAACGAAGCAAAAATCTTTTATTTTTCAAACAAAGCATACGAAGCAGACACATAGGTTAGGAGGATTTTGCATTAATATATAAGGGTGATAATTGAAAATAGAATAATTAATGCTAATCTCAAATAAGAATTTGAGATATATTACTTGGTAATTAGAATGTTTATAGACGATGAGCTTGAGACTAACTATTAGAATTTTGAAATATGATTCTTACATAAAGAAAAATAAAATTGACAAAAAATGCACTATGATTGCACGGGCATTACAACCTACCAAAATTATGGTACTTTACCTTTAATTCTTCCCTTGTTCGCAAGTAGATTCATTAATATCATGACACCTCCACTACACTTTAACAAAAGTTACCTCCTTATTCTTAATTGGTGAACCTTTCAGTCCAAAATCTTGTTCGAAAAGTAAACTCATCAATCCTCCCTTACGACCCGATGCATCAGCTACCATATTTGCCTTTCCTGGATAGTAGTTAATGGTGCAGTCATAATAATTCACTAATTCCAACCATCTTCTTTGACTCATGTTCAACTCCTTCTAATTAAACAAATACTTCAAACTCTTGTGGTCGGTAACTCTTGTGGTCGGTAAAGATCTCACACTTGCCTCCTTACAAGTAGTGTCTACAAATTTTTAAGGCATGGACTATAGCTGCGAGTTCTAAATCATGCGTACGATAGTTTGTCTTGTAAGTTTTGGGTTATCGTGACGCATATGCCACCACCTTCCCGTGTTGCATCAAAACACAACTAAGACCTTGTTTTGACGCATAACTATAAATAACAAAGTCACCTGTAGGATTGAGGATCTACAAAATGGGTGTAGAAGTGAGATTCTCCTTCAACTCTTGAAGACTTTCCTCGTAACTCGTGCTCCATACAAACTTCTCCCATTTTCTCATTAGTCGAGTCATCAGTCCAACTATCTTAGAAAACCCTTCGATAAATATTTAGTAGAAGTCTGTTAAACCCAAAAAACTGTGAACTTCACTCGCATTTGTGGGGGTGGCCCATGCATTAATTACTTCAACTTTGAATAGATCCACTTATATCCCTTGAGCAATGATGATGTGACCAAGGAACACTACCTGTTCTATATAAAATTTACACTTACTGAACTTCGCATACAACTTCTCATTGGGAAGTGTCCCCAACACTATTTGTAAGTGTTCTTCGTGATCTTCTTGATTCTTCTAAATATATCAAGATGTCACCAATGGAGACTATAACAAACTTATCCAAGTAGGAGTGAAAAACCCTATTCATTAAATCCATGAACACTGATGGAGCATTGCTTATCTCGAAAGGCATCACAACATATTTGTAGTGTCCATATTGCATTCTAAAGGCCATCTTTGGAATGTCGCTCTCTTATATCTTCAATTGATGATACCCAAACCTTAAGTCGAACCTGGAAAAGATACTTTCTCCTTTTAGTTGATCAAATAAGTCTTCGATCCTGGGTAACAGATACTTGTTCTTTACAGTGAGTCGATTAAGTTCTCTATAACCAATACACATCCTCATTGGACAATCTTTATTTTTAACAAAGAAGACCGGTGCTCCCCAAAGTGAAACACTTAGTCAGACAAAACCTAAATACAATAGCTCTTGTATTTTTACTTTTAGTTCTTGTAGTTTCTTTGGTGCCATCCTATATGGTGCTTTTGATATGGGTGCTGCACCTGGTGTCAAATCAACAATGAACTCGACTTGACGATTTTGTCGATAATCCTGGTAATTCTTCAGGAAAAGTTTCTTGAAAATCTCAAATGATAGAAACTTCAAGGGGCGACACACCTATACCATTGAATTTCTAACCAAATTCACTAGGAATCCTTGTCTTCTTTCTTTATTCAACAACTTTATAGATTTCATTGGTGAAATAACTTGTGGCACCGTATTAAGTTTAGCTCTATAGAACTTGATCTCTTTACCTTCAGGGAGTTTGAAAGTCATTTCTCTTTCTTGACATTGGATATTTACTTGATATTTTGTGAGAAAACTCATCCCCAATATCACGTCAAAAAATTTCATTTTGACCATATACAAGTCAACTTTAAGATTCTATCCTCCCACATCAACTTGTACCACCTTATCCATAAAGTTTGTAACCATCATATTTCTGGAAGGTGAACTAACTTCTAAGGGTTCCTCTAGTCTAGTTCTCTTAACTTCGATTAGATTATTAAGCTTCTTCGATATAAAAGAGTGCGAAGAACCCGTATCGAAGAGCACAATAGTAGAAACTCTTGAGATATTTAGCATACCTGTTGTCACTACTGGATTTTCATTAGCCTCTCTTTGTGCCATGGCATACATTCGAGCCTTTCATCCGGTAGTTGGTCTTGGCTTTGTCACTCCACTGCCTTGGCACCTTTGACCATACACAGGGCAAAATGGTGCCTCATGCCCACTCTGATGACAACGGTAACATTTTCCTTGTCCTTACAAAGATGCTCCAAGATGATTTATGCCACACACTCGGCACTGGGATTTGTTATTTGGTTCTTGCTGATGGTTTACCTCACGGGGTCTTGGTTATTTTCCTTGGGCGTAACTTCTTCCATCCCATTTCCACTTTTCCATTGTGGTCATGGGATTAGGTCTCACCCTTGCCCTCAAAGACTCGTCTCTACATCTTGATCTCTCTTGACCATTTCATCATAAAAAAGATCACTTTATGCCGATAAGATACTAGCCATTTGAGACCTTAAGCCTCTCCTGAACCTCAATAATTTCTTCAAATCAGTATCCATGAGGTGTGGTGCAAACCAGCCCAACTAATTGAACTTTCTCTCATTTTCAGTGACCGTTGAGTTCCATTATTTGAGGTGTAGGAATTCGGTCTCTTTTTTCTCACTGTAAAAGTGGGAAGAATTTATCCATGACCACCTTCTTGAACTCATTCCATTTGAGGGCTTCTTCTTCTTCTTCTTCTTCTTCTTCTTCTTCTTCTTCTTCTTCTTCTTCTTCTTCTTCTTCTTCTTCTTCTTCTTCTTCTTCTTCTTCTTCTTCTTTTCTTCTTCTTCTTCTTCTTCTTCTTCTTCTTCTTCTTCTTCTTCTTCTTCTCTTCTTCTTCTTATTATTATTATTATTATTATTATTATTATTATTATTATTATTATTATTATTATTATTATTATTATTATGTACGGTTTAGGAAATAGCCTTCCCACCAATGATCTGTATCTTCAGTCAGTTGAAAGGTGGCACACGTGATCTTTTGCTCGTCATCGCACCCTATCATTCGAAAAATATTCTTGAGCGATCGAAACCACTCTTCAACTGCCTCAAGACCATCTCTCCCATTGAAAGTGGGCGGTAGTAGTGTTGAAATGGATCTACCTCTCTTACATTGTTGTTCCTATTTCCATAACTATTTCCTTCTCCATTGCTTTGAAAATGTTGGAGAAAGTCGACCAAAATTGCCCCTGCAGCATTGGCAACCGTCTGACCATGAGGGCTTTGGTTAACCTCACTGGCCTTCTTCTCGTTTTGGTTTCCTCGACTATGTGCCATGGTCTTATAAACCTGAATGGTTCTTCGATTAATTTATGAGAATAATTTCTCAATATTCACCATACAATTCAAACTCTCACCAAGTAAAATAGACACGTAGACAAGTTCTAAAACAAAAATCGAACATACTTCATTTATTTAAAACTCTTATCATTCCCTTTTCATGCAAACATGAAAGGTAGGAAACCCAAAGCAGAACTAAAGTCTTAAACAAAAGTAAAAACCCTAAAATAAAATGAAAAAATTAAAAAACCTTTAATCATGCATTGAACTCTAATCCAGAATAATCACGATCTTGCTCTGCTTCGAAGAATTCTCTCCCTTCGAGGGGTCATCCTTAAGTGGCATACATCTAAGACAAAGTAGTGCAATATGACCTAGAGTGTAACATTGGTTACACGCGTCCATGTGCTCCACATTATCCTTCATAGGCATCTTCCCCTTTACTTTGAAAACATCTTCATGGTTCTCCTCAGGGATTTCTTTTTTATCCCCTCCCTCCTCCTCTTCCTCAGGATCATCCTCTTCTTCTTCAGGATCTTCATTGGACTCCTCATCGGCCCTTCCTTGGGCACTCTCTTGGCGGGAATGGATTCAAGCCACTTATCGACCATTAATAAAATGTACCTCTCATAATCCACTATGAAGTAGAGAATGTTCCAGTGGATCCTTGAAAGATTACTATGTATCTCATCACCTCAAAGTCTCCACTGTAGGGTTAGTTGCTTAGTCATTAGGCAAGCCATGTCATACCCGTTAGTAGCACTTAGATACCCGTTCACCATAAATGGTGTTCGTTCATTAAGTAAGATCCCACGGTGTCCCTCTTTGTGAAAACATAGTTCGCAAATAACTCCATACCCTGAGGAGCAACCCTCTTCCTCGGAGTTTTTCTGAATGGACCAAAATTCACCTAAATTTACAATATGCCATCATAAAATAATGAATAAATGAAATACGTATATTGTAATGGAATTTTTGTAACTTGAGGGAATCAACGAGGATTCAACGAGAATGAATGAGAATTATTAGTTTATTTTAAAAATTACAAACAAATATTTTATTTTAAAAATGAGTTGAGTCTACAAAAAATAAACTCGCTCTGATACCATTTTTAACACCCCAAGATCGTCCTCCAGACCTAATGGTTAGTCCCACTTTACCAACATAAGTCTTTTCTAGTGCTCTTTTCCTCACTCACACGCACCCAGAGAGACTTCTAAGGGGGTCACCGATCCCACCTCTACTCAAGGCTAAGCATGCTTAGCTTTGAAGTTTCGATGAGAGGGCTTCCAGAAAAGAAGGTGCACCATGTTTTTATGAGTTTTCCAATCAAACATACTAAGATTTTCTAGTTAGTCTAATGATTTGGGGTGTTACAAGGTACCCTTTAAACTCCCAACATCCTCGTCGTGATTAAGACATCTTAGGATCTATTTCCAGGCATTGGGATTCTAGAGGTGGATCCTACGGGTTCAAAAGTTGTAACTGTGGGTGTTTATGTTAAGAGTAACACAACCAATAAAAAACCAAAAGTAGTAAAAAGAGCAACAACCAGATACCAGAAAATGGGTAGGAAAAAGTACTTGACTTTTATTCCTTAATCTCAGGTTGGATCGGCCTTGACCGGATCCTTTTACAGGGTAGAACTCTTCTTACAAGCCTTTCTCTCTCTAACTCTCTATGTATTTCTCTCTCTAGCAGATTGGGGATCCCCTCTCTCTCTCTTGGAGAGGCTATTTATAGTTTTCCTTCTAAACCCTAATTGGAAACGTGTCATCCTCTCAATGGCCACCGACTTACTTGGCCAGTAAGCCAGTCACAAAACCCTAACTCTAATTAGACACCTGATACTTCCTCATTAGTTTCCTTTCTCAGTCAGAGTATAAAGCGTTGATCATATCTCTTCCGCCGCCTCGGAACCGACCTGGAACCACCTTGATGTCAAGCCGACCTTCCCTTATAGTCATTTAGTTTTGGTCGAACCGTCTTTATCCTCCGAGCCTACTATCAGCCATAAGTGAGGAGTGAGCATATCTAACCTTCCTACCGAGCCTCAAATTGATCCGGTTGATCTGCCCGCTACTTGGAATGCATTCGGCTTGGCTTCATCAACGCGACCATTATGATCATATCACGAGCAACCCAACCTCAGGCACTTGAGCAGGTCGGCCCAATCAAGCCAGCTCGGCGGTTTGGCAGCTCGACGGTGACTGGGTACGTACAACTGGCAGGCTGGCGGGAGGCGTCTGGCAGCTCGGCAGCCCGACAGGCTTGCTCGGCAGGTTGCGCCCCGGGCGCTAGGACC
>BMAC01000842.1:308608-324787 GCA_014905375.1 Phtheirospermum japonicum
GCTGTGTTTCCTTGCTTGTCCGTTCCAATCCGAGTCGAGTGGAATGCCTCCAAACATGCACGGGACCCGCTTGGTCATCCTACGGCCAAAAATACAAAAAAAGGTAAAAATGTACGAAAAACTACTAAAACCCGCACAAAAGTTATAAAAACCTAAAACTAACAAAATAGGCCAAAAGGACTCCTAAAAACCGTTAATTCAAGAAAAACACACACGAATGCGACACAAAACGGTAACAAAAAAGTGTACAAAAAGTACAAATCAGCAGTCGATCGACTGAAAACCAGTCGATCGACTGGTACGGCTGCTCCGGCTCGGTTTTCTCATTTCCTCTCTAAACGTCCACCGGCTGTCGCTCCTCATTCGCTCTGTGTTCCCTTGATTATCCGTTCCTATTCGAGTCGAGTGGGGTGCCTCCAAACATGCGCGGGACCCGCTTGGTCATCCTAAGGCCAAAAATACGAAAAAGGGTAAAAATGTACGAAAAACTACTAAAAACCGCACAAAAGTTAAAAAACCTAAAACTAACAAAATAGGCCAAAACGACTCCTAAAACCCGTAAATACAAGCAAAACACACGCGAATGCGACACAAAAAGGTAACAAAAAAGTACAAATCACAAACACAACACTCAACGCACAAGACTAAACGCACGGATGAAAATTAACAAAAACGAAATAAATGAAAAATCACAAATAAATACTAACGATAAACGAAACGAAATAAGAACACAAAAAGGGATACAACGAACAAACACAAATATCACAACCTTTAGTTTTCCCCGGCACCGGCGCCAAAACTTTGATTCGAACTTTTGTGTACCTACTTATAAATATTTGTCAAAAATTTAAAAGCTCGCCCGCAAGAGAACGGGATCGCGTGTAGGTTGGTAAGTTGAACTGAATCGTCTCTCAAGGAAAACTATGCTCGGAAGTTCGTTTTGTTTTTGTTGTTCACGAATAAGAAAATAAGAAAAATAACACACGGTTGGGGTTTTGTTTGAAAATTTTAAGAACTAAAAATTAATTAAACAAATAGCAATAAATTAAACCTAAAGATTAACCTAATAAATTAAATTAAGAAATTATTTAAACTAAGAATTAATTATCTAAAAACCTAAGCTTAATTTAACTAAGAAAAATTGGATCAAGAATACATTTATAAATTAATTGATTTTTAAAACAATTAAGAAAACTAGGGTTCTAGAGCTTTGATTCGTCTCCACGATCACTTGGGTGTCCCCAATTGATGATTCTAAACGAATCTAGGCTCTAGACCCATTAGATCTAGCAAAAAATAATCAACAAATTTAACATCTCAAGCTCAACACAATCACAAGAATGCTTCATCATGGAAATAATAATTATTAATTAAACTAATTAAATTAAAGAGCATGAGAAAATAAATACTTACTAATTAACTAAGAAGAACCGCAGCATTTTGTTGTCGAGATCTTGAATCTAAGCTATCTAATCTACCTAAGAACTAATTTAAAACTAGGAATTTAAAAAAAAGAATTATAAAGAGAAACAAAAAAAAAAACAAAAAAAACTCGTCACTCCCTAAGAGGCCTTAGAAACCCTAGGAAAAGTAAAAAGTAGGAAAAGTGACCTAAACTATGCTTGAAATCCGAATTATGGGGGTATTTATAGTTGTGGGATGATTTTGGGCCAAAATCAGGCTTTTATGTCGGTTCTGGGCCCTTTTAACGGAAGTGTTAACGGTAAGGTAGCGGTAATAAGCATTATAGAAAGCTACCATTAGTTCTTCAATTCAGCGCCTCTGTCCTTCAAGGATACTATAACGGTTCCAGCAGAATAACCGTTATAGAAAATGGGAAGCTTCAAATTCTTGCTACTTCTTCGGAAAGCTCGATCTTTGCCTCTCGATCATCATATTTCGTCTTTTATGTGCTGAACTCTTCCGGTTACTTAGCTATAAAGTGAAAAACCACAAATAATCACTTATTTGCATCAATCTAGATCAAAACATGGTAAAATAAGCTGGAAATACAAATATACGAATTCAAGCTCAAACTATCTAACTTATACCAAAAACAATAAGAAAAAGTAACTAAAATACTAATAAAAATGAGGATAGATATGTGCTAATCAGGGGGTGGTGGTGGTCGACCATGTTTTGGGTGACTCGGTGAGGTCGACCATACTGTGGTCGACTAATATGGTCAACTTGACATCCCGACTGCTTTTCTGTTTCTTGTTTCTTCTTTTTGAGGTCGACCACATTGGGTTTTCCTTTGTGTTGACCTGGTGATGTTGGTTTCCATATTTCAGAATTTCTGGTCGACCTAAAATTGTAGACCTGGTGAGGTGGGTATGAGTCACTCGTGCTTTGTTGGGGACTATATGCTCGAACAAAAATTATTGATAATACTTTTTGAGGTACACTGCATTCCAGGGGTGTGGAAGCTTTGTGCAGTCGGGGTGTTCTAACTCGTAGGCGCCGTGTAAAAGGATTTCAGCTATGCGAAATGGTCTTCCCACTTTTGTTTGAGGAGTCCTTGGTTTGTTTCTACGATGCGTTTGAGAACTAGGTCGCCGACCTTGAAGCTTCTTTCTCTCACTTTGGAGTTGTAATATCGCTCACTTCTTTGTTTGTAGATTGCGTTCTTCGTCTCTGCCTCTCTCCTCTTCTCTTCTAATAGGTCGAGTTCGGCTCGGCATGCCATATTATTCTTTTCTTCTTCGAAGTGTGCAACTCGATAGGACGGGGTGCCAAGTTCAAGTGGTATGACTGATTCTGATCCAAAAGCCAATGAGAAAGGGGTCTCGTCGGTGGACGAGCTATGGTTCGTCCTGTATTACCATAAAACCCCTGGTAGCTCCTCGGGCCAACTGCCCTTCAGGTCTTCCAATCTCTTCTTTAGCGTGTACTTGAGAATTTTGTTCACTTCTTCTACTTTTCTGTTCGACTGGGGGTGGTATGGTGTCGCAAAGTGATTCTTGATGTTTAACTCTCCACAAAATTCCTTGAACCTCTTGCTATCAAATTGCCTACCGTTGTCTGACACTATTGAAAGTGGGGTGCCGAACCTGCATATGATCGACTTCCAAACAAAGTTGATTATCTTCTGGTCATTGATTGAGGCCAGGGGTTCAGCTTTGGCCCATTTCGTGAAGTAGTCGACCGCGACCACTGCGTATTTGACTCCTCCCTTGCCCTTTGGTAGCTGGCCCATCAGGTCAATCCCCCATTTGGCGAATGGGCACGGCGAGTATATTGAGTTTAGGGGCTCGGCTAGGGAGTTGATCTGAGGTGCGAATATCTGGCATTTCTCGCATTTTTTGAGTTTTGACACTGCATCTTTCTTTAGGGTTGGCCAGTAGTATCCTTGCCGAACGAGCTTGTGTGCCAATGACTGTCCTCCTGCATGGTTTCCACAGACACCTTCATGCACCTCTGTTAGCACGTGCTCGGCCTCTTGCTCGTTTAAACATCTTAGTAGGGGGACTGAGTATCTTCTTTTGTAGAGTCGACCATCCAAAATGGTGTATCGGGCTTACTTGGTTCGAATCGAGCGAGCCTCCAATTTATCCTCGGGTAGTGCTACTTCTTCAAGGTATAGAAGGAATAGTTTCATCCAATAACTTTTTTCGACTTGGATTTCTTTGGTTTGGTATGTTTGACTTGCCGTGTAAGCTGCGGCGGTGTCAAGTGCTGTTGTGGAGTGGTGGCTGACTGTTACTGTGTTCAACTCTTCAATACCTAAGCTCGACTCAAGCTTGGCGAGTGAATCGGCTGGGACATTATCGTTTCTCGGCACATGGATTACTTCGGCTTCAAACTCACTAAGTCGTGTCTTGGTGAGCTCTAGGTATTGTGCCATCCTAGGCTCTTTTGTCTCGTATTCTCCACTAATCTGGTTTACTACTAGTTGAGAGTCACTGTGGATTTTGAGGTTTCTGATCCCCATGGAGGATGCAGTTCCGAGACCAGCTAGGAGGGCCTCATATTCGGCTTCATTATTGGTCAACGAGAACTTGAAACGGACAGCCGAGCAAAAGGGGACCTTTTCTGGGCTAATTAGTACTATCCCGGCACCATCTCGACCGGTGGTCGATGATCCGTTGATGTATAGGTGCCATTGTTCGGCCTCCACTGGAATAAATTCGACAGCTGGTGTAAACTCGGCTATGAAGTCAGCAAGGGCCTGTCCTTTGATTGTTCTCGGCTCGTAGGTTATATCGAACTGTCCGAGCTTGACAACCCATTTGATCATTCTTTCGGACGTGTCGTGTCGGTGCATGATCTGCTTTAGAGGGAAGCTGGTCAACACGATT
Source organism: Phtheirospermum japonicum (assembly GCA_014905375.1). NCBI lineage: Eukaryota > Viridiplantae > Streptophyta > Magnoliopsida > Lamiales > Orobanchaceae > Phtheirospermum > Phtheirospermum japonicum. Next base: position 312,910 of record BMAC01000842.1, read on the forward strand.
ATTCGGTGTTCCAGGAAATAAGGGCGCAACTTTTGCGAGGAAATGACCAGAGCATAAGCAAGTTTTTCCATGGCTGAGTATCTTAGCTCGGCATCATGCATGATATGGCTTGCATAGTATACTGGGTGTTGACCAAGCTCGTCGGATCGTACGAGTGCCGAGCTGACTGCTACCGCTGAAATTGCCAAGTAGAGATAGAGAGGCTCCTCCTTAGTTGGTGTTTGCAAGGTCGGCACATTTGACATGCACTTCTTTAGCTCTTCGAAAGCTATCTGACATTCTGGTGTCCATTTAAAGTTCTTATTCTTCTTGATTGCTTTGAAGAATGGTTTACACTTGTCTGTTAACCTGGATATGAATCGACTTAAGGCGGCCATTTTGCCAGTAAGGCTCTGCATTTGTTTCATACTTCGAGGAGGTTCTAATTCGGTTATTGCTCGAATTTTATCTTGGTTGGCTTCATTGCCTCTTTGACTCACCATTTATCCTAAGAATTTTCCAGATCCGACTCCGAAAGAGCATTTCTTGGGGTTTAACATCATTCGGTAAACACGCAAAATAAAAAACATTTTATTAAGATCATCTATGTGATAGGAGGAGTACAAAGATTTGACGAGCATGTCATCTGCATAAACTTCCATCGTTTACCCTATCATACTAGCAAACATTTTATTGACAAGACGCTGGTAGGTAGACCTCGCATTCTTCAAGCCGAATGGCATAATGGTATAGAAGTAGAGGCCTCTTGCCGAGTAAAATGATGTGTGTTCTTGGTTGTCCGGATGCAACAGGATTTTGTTATAACTAGAATAGGCGTCCATAAAACTCATTAGCTCATGCCCAGCGGTAGCTTCGACCATGTAGTCGATGTGGGGAAGTGGATAGCTGTCTTTGGGGCATGCCTTGTTAAGGTCTGAGAAATCAATGCATAGCCGCCACTGCCTGGTCTGCTTCTTGACAAGCACCGGATTGGACACCCAGACTGGATATCTGACCTCTCGGATGAACTTATTGTCCAGAAGCTTTACTACCTCCATCTCCAACGCTTTATATCGGTCTGGGCCGAGCTTTCTCCTCTTCTGGATAACCGACCTGACATTCTTGTCAATGTTGAGTCAGTGACAAGCTTGTTCTGGATCAATCCCTTACATGTCCGCATGTGTCCAAGCGAAGACATCCTGGTTCGCCTTCAAGAAGCTGATAAGCTGGGATCGGATGGGCTCCTTAAGGTCGTGGCCGACCCAAAGTTGTTTACTTGGGTCGAGCTCGTTGACTGATATCCAATCCAAGTCTTCCACTGGCTCGGCATGGGTTACCTTTCTCTTTAGATTCATCTTTCGAGGATCCAACTAGTCTTCATCCATTCTTACTCCTTCGGCTCGGGATTTTCTGTTCCTCTCAGACTCCTCAGTCATTGGCTCCTTTTCTGGCCTGCGACCTCTGTCCCTTTCCTGGTCGCCCTCTGTCAGGTCGGCCTCGACAAAATGTTTTTCAATTGGTGCAGTCTTTGTTGCATTGGCTTTTTCTGTGCTCTGGCCGACCTCCATCAAGTCGACCTCTGTTCTTGAACTGGTTCTGGCTCCTTTTTGTTTGATACGGGAATCAGGTGGTCGAACTCGGACACAAGAGTCAGTTCGTCTACGTTCGTTGCGTGTTCCTCATTACTTGTGGTTTTGAGTTTGTCTAGCTTTTTAACGATCACGTCTTTCAAAATCTGATCGCCTTTTGCCTCCTCAGCTAGCTCTTCTCTTCTTGATAATTCGACCATGTTTATTTGCTTTGGCCTGATCGACCAGCTGCATTCTTGAGCGGCTACTTGATCCCATCGATGTTCGCACTCACCTAGAATGCCTGGGAACTTGATCGAGTAATGGTAGACTGACATTGCGCCTTTGAGGTCGTAAAGAGTTGGTCTGCCTATGAGGGCGTTATAATCGTTCAGGACGTCAATTACCTTGAAGGTCATGAGGATTGTTCTTTTTTCTTCTCCTATGCCAAACTCCACGGATAGTCTTACTTGGAAGAGAGCCTGCACATAACCGCCACTGATCCCCTTGATCCTATCTTCACATGGCTCGATGTATTCTTTTGGTACTCTCATTCTTCGAAAGGCTGGAAGGTAAATTATGCTTGCGTATGCGCCGGGGTCTACAAGTACTCGGTGTGTTCGGATCCCTAGAATAGGCACGGTGATGACGAGAGCGTCAGAGTGGGGGTGGTCCAGTGGGGCTGCATCTGAATCGTAGAAGGTGAAGGATGACACTAGTTTATCCTCTTGTTCAGGCTGGTCGTCAAAATGAAAGATGTCGGACCTTATGACTTTTGATTTCTGAATAGAGTTCCTTGCCTCCCTGACCAGGGTCTTCCTTTTTCGATTTGATATCTCCTCCTCTGCTCGGCTAGTGTTAATGGAGGTCAAGATTTATCTCGGCCCTCCGGCTCCTGCTGGTGGGGGTGGAGGTGGCTGATTATTGCCCCTTCTTTCCTGCAGAGCTTGATGGTTCTTAGAGAAGGGAAGTAGATTCCGATCATCGCAGACCTTGATCAAGGCGCGGACCAAGTCGTGGCTCTCCTCTGTGTTGTGCCCGATCGATCCATGATATCTGCAAAATGTCTTTTTGTCGAGCAGTGAAGGGTCCTTCTTAATTGGTCGAGCTGGGGGGAGGATGTCCAAATCCTTGATCCATTCAAAAATCGTAGCAGCTGCCATTGAGTAGACCTCGTTGTACTTGGCAAGGAGTTCAGAATGCTTTTCTTGCAAGAATTTCTTCGTGGTCACTTGAGGACTCAGGTTCTTATCACTTTTCCAGGCAGGCTGATGACTCTGTGGGAATGATATAACCGGGGCGGCCATATTCTGCTCGGTTGCAATCTGGGATGCGGCCAATGCGAGGAACTCCTGAAAAGTTTGGGGGTCCTGCTGGTTGTTGATCCACTTGAAGAAGGAGTTATCAGATAGTCCATTTTGTGCTGAGATAAGCAGGGCCTCATCACAGAAGGCTTGGATTCTGAGACTTGTTTTGTAAATCGAGCTATATAGCTCTTCAAGGATTCATTAGGCTACTGAACTATTGTGGTGATAGCTCATTTTGGCACGACGGAGGCTTTGGATACCATGAAGTGTCCTCTAAATGAAGACCTCAACTGAGGCTAGGAGCAAATCGAGTGGCGTGGTAGGGACCGATATTACCTCAGCGGCGCTTCATCCAACGTCATGGAGAACATGCGATATCGATACGTGTCTATCGCGCCGAGCATATCCATATAGTTCTGGTAATGGCTTAAATGTGAGTCAGGGTCACTTCTTCCTTTGTATAATGCAATGGGGGGATTTTCAATTTTCCAGGCAAGGGTTCAGAAAGGAGTTGAACCGATAAGGGGGACTCGTCATCACAAGCCGAGCTGATTGTGACAGGCCGTGCCATTGGGAAGACGTTCTGGGCCAGGGGAGTAACTTGTTTAGCCGCTAACTCGGCTATCCGCTGCTTCAGATATTGTAACTCGGCTGATTCCTAAACTGGTTTTAATAAACTGAGGCATACACATTCATATTTGGAGTATGTGGATAAGTTTGAGGAGTTAAGAGCATGTATGCTGCTTTTAAACAGTGGTGCATATTCTGAAGAGTACTTTATTGCCAGTTTTATTAGTGGTTTGAGTGAAGAGCTACAATCTTTTATACACATGTTTGGACTTACATCAATACAACAAACTATTGAGTTTGGACAAAGACATTTGCATACATTAGATGCAATTACCAAGAAACTGAGGACTCCAACTAAACCCAATGTTCCTTTCGTTCGTAGGAGAAATGAGATAAGTACTACCCTGAGACCACCACCAGTTCCAAATAAACCCTAGTTCAAATTACTCACAGCCTCTGAGATGGCTGCCAAGAGGGATAAGGTATTGTGCTACAATTGTGATGAACCTTTTACTGCAGGACACAGGTGAACAGGATATCATACCTGAACAAGGGTTTTTGGACTTAAATGGAAAATGCAGGGGCATCCGTTTTCTTTTTCTCCAAGGGTGTTGGCATATGAAGGCTGTGACCTAATTTTGGGTGGTGATTGGCTTAAATCCTGTACTCTTATGGAATTGGATTATGATCACATGACTTTTACTGTTACATTGATGGGAAAAAGGGTTAAGATACAGGCAATATCTTCACCCCATGAATGTCATCTAATCTCTGGACCTACTCTTTTCAAAATGATTCACCAGGAGATACCATCCCAGGTGGAGGAAGTATATTGGGTTAAGGCTAAACCGGAATCAGGAGAGGGTGTTACAAGTTTTGAGGATTTACTGGTAGAATTCCAGGATGTTTTTGAAGAACCACAGGGACTTCCACCTGTTAGGGGGGTGGAACATCATATTGTTCTAAAATAAGGGAGCAACCCTAAACATCAGTTTCCCTATAGAGTGTCACATAACCAAAAGAATGAGATAAAGGGGATTATCAAGGAATTATTGAACTCTGGTGTCATACAACACAACATCAACCCTTTTGCCTCCCCTGTCTTACTATTCAAGAAGAAGGATAATACATGGAGAATGTGTGTTGATTACAAATATTTGAATAGCTTAACCATCAAACATGACTATCCTATTCCTATCATTGATGAGCTGTTGGATGAATTGTAAGGGGCAGAGTATTTTTCTAAAATTGATTTAAGGTCAGGTTACTTTCAGATATTAATGAGGCCAAAGGATAGATATCTCACAGCTTTTAATACACATCATGGGTAGTTTGAATTCCTAGTGATGCCTTTTGGTCTTTGTAATGCAAAAGTCATTTTTCAATCATTGATGAATCAGGTTTTTTAGCCCATGCTAAGAAAATCAGTTCTAGTCTTCTTTGATGATATTTTAATCTATAGTAAGACAGAGGAAGCTCATTACCAGGATTTTAGGGCAGCACTGGTCTTACTTAGGAAGCATACACTGTTTTCTAAGAGGAGTAAGTGCACATTTGGGAAGAAACAGATTGAGTACCTGGGCCATATTATATCCAAGGAGGGTGTTGCAACATATCCTACCAAGATAGCAAGCATGGCGAACTGACCTATTCCCACTACCCTTAAACAGCTTAGGGGGTTCCTAGGACATACAGGCTACTACATGAGATTTATCTAGGGCTATGGGTTTCTTAGCAAACCTTTGACATGTTTGCTTAAGAAAGAGGCTTTCTCATGGACTAAAGAGGCAGAAATGGCTTTTGAGAAACTTAAGGAGGCAATGGTTACAGCACCTGTACTTGCCTTACCAGATTTTTCCAAACCTTTTGTTTTGGAAACAGATGCTAATGGGACTGGAATAGGGGTTGTCCTAATGCAGGATGGGAGGCCTATTTCCAATATGAGCAAAACACTTTGCAGTAAAAACCAGGCTCTATCAATATATGAGAGGGAGTTTCTTGCTGTGTTAATGGCTATTCAGAAATGGAGGCATTACCTACAGGACTACAAATTCATCATCAAGACAGATCAACAGGCTCTCAAGCACCTGTTGGATCAGAAAATAGTGAACCCTATGCAGCAGAAATGGATCACTAAGCTATTGGGGTTTGAATATGAAATTCACTACAAGAAAGGGGTAGAAAAGAAGGTAGCTGATGCCATATCCAGACAAATTCCCACCTCTGAGACTTGTCATGCTATCACAACCACCATACCTACCTGGATCCAGCAAGTGGCTGCTAGCTATTCAACTGACCCATTCTTTGCCAAGATATTAACAGCAAAATCTCTGAACCCCAGTTCATACCCTGATTTTGAATTACTGGGAGATGTCATCAGATACAAAGGGAGAATAGGGGTGGTAAATGACCCTAACCACAGGAAGACTATACTGGCAGAGATGTATAATTCAGCTTTTAGTGGACACTCAGGTATTTTGGGAACTTATAAGAGAACTAACAGGATTTTCTACTGGCCACTCATGAGGAAATAAGTGGAGGACTGGGTTACAAAATATGAAGTTTGTGCTAGGTGCAAAAGTGAAGGAGGTCTATATATCCAGGTTTACTTCAACCTCTACCCATTCCCCAGGAAGCTTGGACTCATATTTCCATGGACTTCATTAAGGGACTGCCTAAATCTTTTGGGAAGGATGTGGCCTTGGTAATTATTGACAGGTTTACCAAGTATGGCCATTATATAGCTCTAACACACCCTTACATTACTACTACAGTTGCTAAGTTGTTCCTGGACAACATTTATAAGCTGCATGGGAAACCCTTACACATAGTGACTGACAGAGAAAAGGTTTTTACTAGCTCCTTTTGGAAGGAGATTTTCAAGGCAATAGGCACTCAATTGGATTTCACTTCTGCCTATCACCCTCAATCTGATGGACAGACTGAAAGATTAAATCAATGCGTAGAAAACTATATTAGATGCATGACTCATCACAATCCTAAACACTGGGCTAAGTGGCTACCCCTAGCTGAGTTTTGGTATAATACCAATTACCATACAAGCCTAAAGATTACACCTTTTCAAGCCTTATATGGTTACCGAACTCCTACTTCTTTTATAGAGACACACATTACCACACAAAACTCAGATGCCGCAGAATTCTTTCAGAAAAGACAACAATTAATGCGTGACTTCAAGGAAAATTTACAGCAGGCACAACACCGCATGAAATTCTATGCAGATCAACAAATAATGGAGAGACAATTTAATGTGGGGGATTGGGTTTATCTTAAGCTACAACCTTTCAGACAAAATTCCATTGCACTCAGGAAAAATCACAAACTTTTAACAAGATTTTATGAACCATACCAAATGATAGAGAAGATCGGAGAAGTGGCTTACCGAATGGAGCTTCCTGAAGATGCGAAAATCCACCCGGTTTTCCATGTGTCACTTTTGAAGAAGAAACTCAGTCCAACTTTGATACCGCCACCGAACACATCTCTACCGGTGCTAGATGATGAAGGAGAATTCCAGGTTGTTCCGCAGGAATCCATTGGAGAGAGAGTTTTAAGAAGAAAAAGAGGTGAAGTTCATCAATTTCTCATTCAGTGGGTTAATGATACAAAAAAGCACGCAACTTGGGAGGATGAAGATTACTTACATTGCATGTTTCCAAAGTTTGATCCTTGGAGACAAGGATCTTCGGAGGGAGGGGGTATTGTCATGAATCAGAAGAAATTCGCCGAAAATTATGAAATTAGGGTTAATTGTGAAGAAATGCCGATCGGGGTGATGTTTGGAAAAGATGAGGGCAAAGGCATTTTGTTGGATGTTGGTTCCGGGTCGCTACCAAACGGGCTGGAAGATAGCGGGCTGGAGGAGAGTTTTACCCATAATCCCACTAATGGGCCGTAGAGCCCAGAAGCAGTTTTGGCCAACCTTTAATTAATTAATCTTGAAGCCCATTTTTAATTATTTTTGTTTTATTTGAAAGTTGTTGTTTGTTTGCGGTTTTAAAGGGTTAAGAGACATGTATATTAGTCCCCTCTTACCTTTTGGCTATTTGTAGACGGGAGAAGGTGATATTAATCATTAAGCAGAAATTTCAATTTCCTATTCCTTCCTAATTCTCTCTCCCTTCCTCTCCAAGTTTCTTCATTCAATTTTACAAAATTCATACAGATTATTTACAAGCCCAGAATATATACACAAAATTGATATACAAAACTTAAGGGATATTACGGTCTCTTGCCTATTGTCACTTTTCTCTTATAAATCTAAAGAGGACTCATGACTCATTATTTTCTCTAAGTTGGTTTTATCCTACATTTAAACTCTTGCACATCTCTCTCGAATAAGATCTGACTTAAGTATCGGAGGGCCTAAATCGGGGCTGTCCACCACCTGGCTTGGGTTTTGGTTTGCCGGATAGATCAGGTCGCCAGGAGCTTTTTAGAAATTTATCAGGCCAGTACTTTTTATTTTTGGTGAATCAATCTTTTTGGTCGCATCAGGTTGGATGGCAGTCGGGGTTTTTGAAAAGTCAGGCCGCAGGATTGGATTGGGAGGCAACGGAGATGGTTCAAGTTCCATTTGGGGATGGCGACGCTGGGACTGTTGTCGGTCGTGGCAATGGGTTCGGTAGTGGTGATGATGGTGGGGATTTGGACTATAGTGGATGAGCTGGGGTTGTTGGGATGTTCGGAAATTGTGGGTGATAGGGGATGCAGTGGAATTTTTAGGTGGATTTGTTTTATGCTGGGTTTGACTGGGACAAAGAAAAAGAATGGAAAACTTTTGTAGAACCTTACCTTGATGGTTTTGTTTCTTCCAAAATTAAAAAAATAAGTGAAATCTAAATTTATCCGTGTTGATTTAAGTAGAAGCAAGAAAGAAACGGATGTCATGAGTAGATGGGGTTTTTAATAGCTGAATTTATTTGGGAAGTTGAAAGAGAGGACCTGGGGTATCTAAAAGGTTAAAAGATAAAACATGGAGGAGGATAAAACTTGTAAAATTTATGCAGTCACATGAAGAAAAGGAAATTGTGAAATGGGCTGGGCTTGGATAAAGTTTAATTACACAATTGGACCCAGTGATTGGGTTTAGTGAACTAGAATAAGAAGTAATTCAATTGAACTAATAATATGCACAAAAGGATTTATAGAAAATGGTTTGATATTAAAAAATAAATAAAATTGAAGAGTATAATGGTCTTAGGTATTTAAGTTATAGTAACTTTAATAATATTATAAGAAATGATATATATATATATATATATAGGATTGAGTTCAAATGAGAACCCCATCATTATATGTGAACCTAGGGACTAATCCTGGCCTTAGATCTAATATTGCACAGTGCAATTATATGTCCAGGTTCATTGTGCTTTTTACACAGTACTGTAGTGCTAAAATCAGTCCAATTTTTTAAATTTAATTATATATATATATATATATATAAATTTTACGTTTTAAAATATGCAATATGTATCTTAAATTGTAGATCTTGAGAATGTGATTAATTTGATATATATTTCATTTGATTCAAAACGAATAAGATTTGAAAAAGTTATGGTTTGAGTTTCAATTCAAAATTTTTAGTTTGCAGTTTATAGACGAAATTTGCGATGCTTTTTGTATACAATCGTAGTGTTTTTTTTCTTAATCTATTGTGCTTGTAAATGTTGATATATGTCCAAAATACCATTTTTAATTAATTAATGCATTTTTTTACATTATTACCATGATAACATGTCATGATCTCAACCATCAAGATTATCCAATCTAATGGTCAAGATGAGTCCCTAGATTCACATATAATGACGGGTTCTCATTTGAACCCAACCCTATATATATATATATATTAAAAATAAATACAACATATAATAAATCTTAATGTTACAAAAGATATCAATTACAATTCAAATAATTATATATTTGTACTATTATAATTGCTACTACCCTTAGTTATTCTTATTTTCTTGTTTGTACTATTTTTATGCACGTCTTTCAGGTGGCTTATAAAGTTACACTTTCTTTTTATCATATTCATGTTATAACCTACATCAATAAGGCAAGGTGATACTTCTACTTCATTTTTTGTAGCTCTGATCATATTCATATCATACATTTTCTTTGAATTTATTTGTAGGTTACTGCATGGATTATAAAATTGGTGCATAATCTTTGAATGCAACTGAGTGATTCACCTTTTGGTGCTCAAAACTCCATGGAGTAGATATTATACAATAGCTTAGCTATGGATCAGAACAAATTATAGTTATGTATCTTTTGATAAATTAGTAAATGTAGATGTAGATGCTTTGTTTATCCAAAAGACTTTGTTTAGAAAAATATTCGTTCTGCTTATTTAGAAATATTTTATTTTGTGTAATCAAATAATGATTGTAATTTGAATAATAAGAAATTACTTTTAATGATTGAAAATTATTAATTTTATGAGAGTTGATTTTATTATTAAATTTCTCATCAGTGATAGAATAATATTACTAATAATTATAAAAACATTATCACTAAATAGATATATAAAAGAGGTGCAAATGACAACTAGCATTGTCACATATAGATATTCAACATGTTGTCATAAAAATCTATCTAGTGGCGATAGATTATGTCACCACACGTTCCCTATCGGATCATCATCGTACATTTGTCTTTTCTAATTATTATATATTTGTCAAACACATCTACATTTTTCATGACAGAACATGTTATCACCTTTCATAGTAATTGGTGACACATTGTTTTATCATTGTAAATATTATATAGTGATAACTAATATTTCATAACTTTAGAACATCTCTTTCATGATGATTTATATAAAATTTGATAAAAGTTTAATGCAAGTTGTAAAAATCAGAGCGTCATTATAATTCAATACTTTAATGACAAAATAAGGTTCGTCATTTAAAATGGTTAACATATGGTGACAATATAGACCTTTAGATTATAAATATTTGATCGCATAAGTGACAAATTAGTGGTCACAAAATAGTATAATATATGATGACAATTTTCATCAGCATCATCAAAAGCTAACATTTGGTGATGCGTTCAAAGAAGTCACCACTTTCACCTATCATGATGGTTGATTCGTACATTTTTGTTACAAATCTGTACATAATCGAGTCATAATTGAGTCTTCTTATTATCTATTTTGGGTTAAGACTAGGTTGAATTGCATCGTTTTGCATTCTTTATCTCCTTACTTAACTTTCTGACTTATTGATCGCTAATCGGTCCAAATGAGAGTAATTCTTTGTTTTTCTCATACAGATAAAGTGTCCCGTGGATCCAAAGCACGAAGATAGAAGAAGCAACGCTCAAAAGTAGGCCAAAAGGACACCCACCGATCGGACAGTGTATGTCTCCGATCGGACTGACTGATAAAGCGCACCCCGGGCGAACTGGTGCACCGATCGAAGCCATGGGCAATAGCCTTTGTTCGATCGGACAAGACCTACGTCCGATCGGACAAGTATGTTACGCATGCAGATTTTTTTGGAAATCGTCAGTTGTGAAATGGACAAGCTTGTTTAAAATATGCAGAGGAAGCTAGGGTTCAGGATTATTCACCCTTGGAGACTCAAGAGAGGATAGAGAAGCCACCCAACACCCCAAAAGGTAGAGAGATTTGACACCTCTCTCATAACTCTTGCATAAATTCGCACGACGCCATATCAAGGTTCGATTCATAGCAGCCATCGTTCGTCGCTAGGATTCCGGGTTCGTGACAATCCTTGGGATTCTACGCAATTCTCGGAGTGCACTTGTTCATCATCATCGCTCGTTGAAAGTAGTTCAACGATTAGTAATTTCTAAACTCGTAATGTTGACGTTTTCGTAGTAGTTTGATTTGGAATTTGATATTCATAGTTGGAGAACATGTTGGATAATGTTTTATTGATAGTTTGTGTCACGCCCCATTTTTGAAAAGTATAAATTTGATTATTTATAAATAAAACTTCCCAAAAAAAGGGCGCGAGTTTTCAATAAATCACAATCACAATAAATTTGAGCGGAAGCGTGAATAAAACTTAACATTTATTTAAAATAGGAGATTCACTTTCTGAATCAAAATAGTAGCAATTTAACTGTTTCATGAACCCTTAAATGAAAAACACATGTCTCAAACTTTATTTTTAGACTTGACAAAAATTAAAATACCAATTCATAGAAATAATATTGAATATAGCATCTTCGCATCCACCGCCTCGTACCACATCCAACTCCTTAACCTGAAAAGTTTGATAATAATGGGTGTGAGCTTTCAACTCGCTCAGTGGGGATTTGTTTGTCATCATTAAACACAAATCATACAAACCATAAATGAATAGCTACAACACACTGTCAGTCGTTCATAGATGTTGGCCAACCATAGATTTAGCTCGAAAGCTACTGTTGTTTTAGCCCGAAAGGCTACTGTTG
>BMAC01000843.1:27774-43808 GCA_014905375.1 Phtheirospermum japonicum
AATACGTACAAAAACATGCAAATCAACCACCCCACACTTAGAATGATTGCTTGTCCTCAAGCAAAACTTAATATAGAATTACAAAACTACCCCCGGACAATAAACTACAGCACTAAACTTAATTCGAGACGTCGTATACTACAATGTTTGTTAGCTTGGCTAAAAGGGCGACAACGATGCATTGACTAAGAAAGTTTAGATCGACTCCCGAAACCTAAATGTACTAGGTAACCGCCCAAATCGGTCCCCTCGTCCTTGCCCCGACTAAGGTCTATCCACGCTTGAACCGTTAATCGGCTCCCTACTAGCCTCGATTATCTACAATTCTCTTTAACAAACAAAATCTAAAGAGATGTGCAAGGGGTGCACGTTTATTACGTAATAAACTCAAGGATTTATATTGTATCCTTGTTTATTCAACATCATCATTTGTTTTTTATTTTTTTTATTTTTTTTTTGTTTTTTTTTTGAATTTTTCTTTTTTTTTGAATTATTTTTTTGGCACCATGAATGTGAGGTACTTAAAAATATATACAATACAACGGGCGTTCAACGACTCCGATCATTTGTTGCTACTAGCAACTTACATTTATTTCCGATCGAGCACATGGAGCAATTGACGACTCCAAAATACAAAGTAAAATCCTATAGAGAGATTCAATAACAAGGCTAGTTGAGGCACTAGTTCAAAATTTAGCACAAGGATAACACGAAGCTAAAGCCGAACAAAGTTCCTAACAAGTCAAATTCCCTAAGTACACTAAATCCGATTGACAATCTAAACTTCTTAACCAAATAATCAAAACCGCGTCACTTCGCCAAGGTTCCAAGCAAACATAGCACACACGCTACTCAAGTCATCACAAGCAAGCATGCAAGAAATTAAAATCCTAAGATGAACCCTAACCACCCCACACTTAAAACCTAGTAATGACCTCATTGCATATTAAGCGAAGTAAAGCGGTAAAAAATGTAAGGGAAAGAGAACGCCCCTATTTCCGAGCTTGTGTTGACGCGTTATGCATAAGTTCTCTCTGGGATTCGATGCAAGCTATCTACAAGAAATGAACAAATGGGGGGTTTCAAGAACAAGTGATAAACAAAAAGCGAAAATCTTTTTGGGTTTTTCGAAATTTCTATTTTTTTTTATATTTTCTTTTTTTTTTCAATTTTTTTATATATTTTTTTTTTCTTACTATATACAAAAACAATGAAAATATGTTTTTTTTTTTTATTTGTTTTGGATTTTTCAAAAGTTAGATAAGAAATAAAAGAATATAATCGAATCAAAATGAAACAAACGAAAACAAAAATAAAAAAGGATAATCGGAAATCAATGACGTCTCCTACGTCAGGGTTGGAGGTTTACGTCCTCATCCTCTTCTTCCTCCTCATCCTCCTCGTCTTCCTCGTTTCCATCTCCTTCTCCGTCGTTCTCCTCATTCCGAGGCAATTGGCTCTCGATCAACAAGAGGAGGCTATGGAGGGCGTGGTGTGCTCGTTCGTTTCTCGCTTGACCGGACCTCAACTCCTCCATGCTGGTGTCCGGTCGAACTGGGCGAACACTTGGTGTTGGAACTCGGGCCAACCCATATCGGGACCCGGGCCGGTGCTCGGGCCTCCCTCGCCATGAGGGATTGCCGCGTGGCTTGTGCTTGCATCGAAATGTTGCCCCGAACCGGTGATCGGGGCTTCCTCGGGCTCGACACCCTCCTCGTGCCGTCTCTCTAACTTGGCCTCTTCTTCGTTCACCTCATGCGCTTACACGTGGACTCAGCGGCGTCGTGGGTCTCTCGGGAACTTGGGAATTTCCAACACAAGCTCCACCGGCTCGATCCTCTCAAGATTTTCTGCCTCGGGGTCGAAACCAAAGTGTCGGGCGAGCAAGGTAATCATGGGCCCCATCCCGACCCGAGTAACACTCCCAGCCCTCGTCCTCCGAATCCCAAGAATCCCGGCTCGGAGAAAGGGATAGGCGGCGAATCGATGGCCGGTGTGAAGGCACCAAAGCATGTAGACCTCATCCTGGGTGAGGTTGGTGCTCTCGTGCTTGCCCATCAGGACGTGGGCGAAGAACTTGTAGATCCCGAGCAATACCAAGTCAGTGATCGTCGTTGCCTGGAAACATGGAGTTCCACGTCCCCCCGTGATAGTTGCCCAAAATTGATGCAGCACAGACCCTCCTCGTCGCTCTTCCCACAACACTTGACAATCCAACCCGAGCACCGTTTGAAGCACGTCCCGGGTGATCCGGCATTCAAATCCACGAAAACAAACGGTGAACTCCACGCTCCCCTGACACTGGTAGGTCGATAAGATTTCAAGAATTAGCTCTGGGTACGCCGGTGCACGGAGGGATGCGAATTGACGCCCGCTCAAGGCGTCGATGAAATGGAACGTCCGTGCCCCAAAGTGCTCGTGGTCCTCGTTAGCTACCCACCCCTGTAGGCATTCAATATCGAAAAAACACGGGCGGGCGTATTGCCGTTGGGCGAGGCTTTGATACATTTCCCCTTCAGCCTCGGAGTGAGTCAGGAACGGAGCACCATAGACGTGGGCGAGATTGGGGATATTGGCCTCATAAAACTCATCGTCGGAAAGATTAGCCATAAGGATTATACGAAGTGAATCATGAGGGGAATACGAAAATTTCAGTTAAGGAATTAGAAGGAATTGACAAGATGGGAAAACGAAAGAGTTTTAGCTAAGAGTGTTCATTGGGGCATTACATCGAGCACTTGGTGCACAGGGTTTTCAATTGAGGAATTTTGAGAAAATTGGAAAAAGATCCTACATAAAAGCCAACCAATTCACAAATAAGAACATCAAGGATCGAGTTTCAAGCGAATTACCTCAATGAATGGCTCAAAATCGAGATTGGAACCGAAAAGCGACTCCCACCCCCTTTTTTCGAAATTGGAAGCAAATGAGGAAAACAAGGAAGAATTTGTGAGATTTCCAAATCTAGGTGAAATTGGGATGGAGATTACCAGGAAAAGAAATGAAGTTGAGTCGATCGACTAGCTCTTTTTTTATAAAAAAACTCGTGTCTCCCTCTTTTTCTGCTCTTTTATTTTTTTTCGTCTTTCTCTTTCTGTTTCTGAGTCGATTAGCCATTTAAAAGGACGTCGCGACACTGTAGCAGTCGATCGACTGCTCCTCAGTTGATCGACTTGCAGTCGATCGACTGCTCCTCAGTCGATTGACTGAGCTTGCAAAATTCAGAAACCTACTGTCCTCCAGTCAATTTGGTACCCGCACTCGACCTCTGAGTCGATCGACTTCCAGTTGATCGACTGAACTCGCAAAACTTGAAAGTTACTGTCCTCTAGTCGATTTCAACCGCTCAGTCAATTTTTCAGTCGATCGACTGCACGTCAGTCGATCGACTGTTGTGCAGTCGATCGATTGAGGGGCAGTAGCCAACTTCCGATTTCGATTTCCTTCATTCTCAAACTGCCATGATTTCTCCTACAAAACCCGAAAAGAAAGAAAAACCTAAGTAACGATCAATTGACAAATAATATACACAAAAATCAAAAGAAAATGAGAAACAGGGATAAGAAGTCGTAGGTTGCCTCCCACGTAGCACGTTTGTTTAAAGTCGTTCACTCGACTATCCTCCTTTGATCAAGGTCCCGTCGGGGGCACATCTCCTAAATCCTCCTCCTCCACGGTCACGAACTCGAGGTCTTTGGCTTGCACAAATCCGTGTCGGTAAGGCTTGACTTGTGCACCATTCACTTGGAAATGCTCGTCCGTCTTGGGGTCGATCAACATTACGGCTCCAAACAGGGATATCTTCTCGATCGTGTACGGTCCGCTCCACTTAAACATGAGTTTCCTGGAAAACAACGCGAGTCGGGTATTGTAAAGGAGCACTTGCATCCCTTCCTCCAACTCCTTGGGCACAAGCTTTTGTCGTGGAGGAGCTTCATCTTTTCTTTGTAAATTCAAGCACTCTCGAACGCCTCATTTCTTAGCTCATCAAGCTCCTCGATTTGGAGCCTCCGCTCCTCGCCGGCTCATTTCAAATCATAGTTGCATGCCCGGATGGCCCACCAAGCTCTATGCTCCATTTTAACCGGAAGATGGCACGCTTTCCCGTATACAAGGCGATAGGGGCTCGTTCCGAGAACCATCTTGTGAGCTATGCGGATGGCCCACAAGGCATCCACGAGCTTTGTTGACCAATCTTTCCGGCTTGGTTGCACGTTCTTCTCGAGAATGTTCTTGATTTGACGGTTGCTCGTCTCGACTTGACCCGCCGTTTGAGGATGGTATGGCGTGGATACCTTATGAACGACCCCATAGTTCTTCAACACCATTTCAAGTAACTTGTTGTTGAAGTGTTTTCCACCGTCACTAATAATCACCCTCGGAACTCCGAATTGGCTAAAAATGTTGCTCCGCACAAACTTCACCACGGTGTCGCCATCGTTCCTCCTCATCGGGATTGCCTCGATCCATTTAGAAACGTAATCAACTCCAACCAAAATGTATTTGAAATCATGAGACTTCGAAAAGGGTCCCATGAAGTCGATCCCCCACACGTCGAATATCTCCACGGCCAAATTATACGTCATTGGCATCTCGTTCCTTTTTCCTATACTTCACGTCCTTTGGCATCGATCACTCGTGGGCATCCTTGAAAAGGCTAGGCCAATAGAAATCCGATTGAAGAACCTTGTAAGCGGTCTTTTGCCCGCCGAAATGTCCCCCGACTAAGTGATCGTGGCACTTCGTCAAAGTCTCCCCTTTCTCCTAGTCCGGAATACACCACCTCAACATACCATCTTTTCCAATCTTGTACATGTGAGGGTCATCCCAATAATACCCTCGGCACGTGGAGAGAAACCTCCTTTTCTCATGATGAGATAGGTCCGGGCGGAGTGCTTCGCTAGCAAGATAGTTGGCAATGTCGGCATACCACGGCGCGGTGGATACAACGAATAAATTCTCGTGCGCAAAGTTTTCTCCAATGAGCTCTCTCTCTCCGAATTGGACCTCTAAACGAGAGAGGTGGTCGGAGACAACGTTCTCACACCCCTTCTGATCCTTGATCTCCACATCGAACTCTTGAAGCAAGAGTATCCATCGAATTATCCTCGGCTTCGCTTGAGGCTTGTTGAAGAGATATCGCAATGCCGCATGATCACTATGCACAATAACCCTCGAACCAATGATGTAGGCTCGAAACTTTTCAAGCGAGAAAATTACGGCGAGGAGCTCTTTTTCGGTAGTTGTGTAGTTCTTTTGGGCATTGTTGAGCATGAAACTTGTGTAATAGACGACCCGAAGAATCTTTTCCACTCTTTGCCCCAAGACAGATCCCAACGCTTCGTTTTTGATGCGTCGCACATTATTTCGAATGGGAGAGACCAATCCGGGGCCACCACCATGGGAGCCGAGGTCAAACTTTCCTTCAATGAATTGAACGCCAAGCGACAAGCATCGTCAAACACAAATGGGACATCGGTACTAAGAAAATGGCACAAGGGATGGCTAAGCTTTGAGAAATCCTTGATGAACCATCTATAGAACACCGCATGGCCAAGAAGACTACGAACTCCCTTCACGTTGATTGGAGGTGGGAGTCTCTCGATCACGTCGACCTTGGCCTTGTCAACTTCGATTCCCTTGGACAACACCACATGCCCCAAAACTATCCCACTGCTCACCATGAAGTGGCTCTTCTCCCAACTCAATGTGAGATTACTTTCGACACACCTCTCCAAAACACTCGCCAAGCGATCAAGACATTCATCGAACGAGGAGCCGTAGATGGAAAAACCGTCCATAAAAACCTCCATATATATATGTCGATCATATCGGAGAAATATAGATACCATACACCATTGGAATGTGGTGGATGCGTTGCATAACCCGAAGAGCATTCGTCAGAAAGCGTATGTGCCAAAAGGACACGTAAACGTCATTTTGGATTGGTCCTCCGGCGAGATGGCAATTTGGTAATATTTGGATAACCCATCAAGGAAACATTACGAGTGGTGCCCCGCGAGTTTGTCCAATATTTGGTCAATGAACGGTAGTGGGAAGTGATCCTTCTTGGTGGCGGTGTTAAGTTTTCGGAAATCTATGCACATCCGCCATCCGATAATTGCAGGAGTCGGCATGAGCTCACCAAGGTCGTTCTCAATTATGGTAATTCCACTCTTCTTCGGTACCATGTGCACCGGGCTCACCCACTCACTATATCTAGTTAGAAAAATTAGACCCTCGGCTACGAGCTTTAGGATCTCGCCTTTCACCACCTCCATCAAATTCGGGTTCAACCGACGTTGGCACTCTCTTGTTGGTTTCGCCCCGTCTTCAAGGACAATACGATGCATACACGTGGAGGGGCTTATCCCCTTAATATCGCCAAGGCTCCACCCTATCGCCTTCTTATTCTTTTTCAATACTTCCACCAATTTCGCCTCTTCACACTTGAAAAGCTCGGCAAAGATAATTACGGGCTTTGTCCTCCCTCTTCCAAATACACGTACTTAAGATGGCTCGGAAGGGTCTTGAGTTCCGATTTTTGTGTAATGGTTCCGCACTCGCGATCTCCAATATCTCCATCACCCCCTCCGATTGAAGCTCTTGCCACTCGTCGTCCTCGACGACCTCATCCACAAGTCCCACGAAGGCTTCCTCAACCAACTCTTCTATAGGATCAATCATCGAGCAATAAGCTTGAAAAGATGAAGGGGGAACAACTCCCAAATCATGGATCGAAAAATTAACCGTGTCCCCCAAAACCAAGAACGACAACTTTCCATTCTTAACATCGATCAAGGTGTTTGTAGTCGCCATGAATGGTCGCCCTAGTAAGATTGTGTGATCTCGTCCTTCCTTGCTCACCTCCCCGACATCTAAAATGGCGGAATCCATGGGCACTATGAGGTTTCCCACTTGTACCAATACATCTTCTACTACACCCTTCGGATATTGGATCGATCGGTCGGCCAATTACAAGGACATTCTCATCTCCTTGAGACCGCCCAACTCCAATTGTTTAAAGATGGAGTAGGGCATCAAGTTGATTCCCGCGCCGAGGTCCAACATCCCTCGTGTTTCCTTTCCGTTCCCAAGGGTAATCTTGATGCAAAAGCTTCCCGAATCACTCTCTTTCGGCGGGAGAGGGTTGCTATAGACGATACTTGCCGCATTCGATATACACACTTTCTCGTTATCCTCGAACCTTCGCTTCTTAGATGTCAATTCCTTGAAGAACTTGGCGTACGTGGGCATATTCCGGATTATGTCGAGCAAAGGGAGGTTAATGTTAACCTTCGATAGCATCTAGTACAACTCGAGAAATTGGTCATCTTGTTTTGTCGGTTGAATACGACTCAGGTATGGAATCAGAGGTCGGTACGGTGTCGCGGATTTGTGGAGTCCTCCGGTAGTTTTGGTCTCCGTCGCCTCTCCGATTGAAGAAGACAAGGGCGAGTTAAGATCGGTTATGGGCTCGTTCGAGCCTTGCATGGTCGGATCTTGTTAGAGTTGGGGTGAGGGCGTTGAATCATTCTCGGGAAGAACAACCTTGTTATCCACCAACTTACTTCTTCGAAGTAATGTCACGGCTTGAGCTTGAGCCGGTTGACTTGGTAGCTTGTCTTTGTCACGAGCCCGTTTGAGTTCATTAACATCCGTTGCCACTTGCCCAAGTTGTGTTTCCAAACTCGCGAGTTGTCAATTCGGATAGGATAGACTCAATGTTCGGTTGACGCGATGTCGACTTGTCTTGTGGAGGCGGGTATGACGCTTGAGAAGGTGGGAATGGTGGTGGTCGCACATTGAATGGGGCTTGAGGCCATAGTTGATGCATCGGAGGCCCGGGTGGCATTTGAGCTTGCGACGTGTCCCCCCACCTAAAGTTAGGATGGTCCTTCCGCATATAATGGGTTCCGTTTCGATAGGCTTGGTAACCTTGAACCGCGAATGCTTGCTCGTCGAAACTACTCGGTGGCCCATAAACCGTCGGGCATGCACTAGCTCCATGCCCCGAGATACAACATGTGGGGCACATCTCCATCGACCCCGAGTATAGTTGGATGAGGGAATCCACTTGGCTCTCTAGTTCGGCGATCTTACGGGCCCACTCGGGCTCCTCTTTTGTCGAATTCTCCTTTACTTTCTCCTTCCGCTCCAAGACACTCATGCGATGGTCGTCGGTGGCCATGTTCACGAATATGTCGTACAATTCCCTCGTCCAGCGTCCGGCTAGATTTCCGCCGGCGGCATTGTTCACCATACGCTTGGATGCAAATGTCAACCCGTTATGAAAGAATTGATTCAAGAAATTCCCGGTGAACTGATGATGGGGGCATTTAGTGAGTTAGCCCTTGAATCGCTCCCACGCCTCGTAGAAGGTCTCGTCGCTCGCTTGACGGAATGAGGCGATCTTTGCTCAAAAAATTGGCCGTTTTATCTTGAGAATAGTACTCCTCCATAAACCTCTCCGTCACCATATCCCAATTGGTAAGGGAATCAGACGGCAACGTCATGAGCCAATCAACGGCTTTATCCTTCATTGTGTACGGGAAACACCTCATTTTAATTTGATCAATGTGAATCCCTTGGCGCGGAAAGCTTGACACCGTGTAGGAAAAAATGCGTAGAAATTGAAGAGCATCCTCTTGTGGTAGGCCGTGAAAATTCGGAAGTCAGTTGAGATCAATCGGTCGTAAGTCATACTCAAGGGCTTCGGGGCTTAACCGAATGCTTGAGGAGAAATCTCCCATATATGGCCGTGATACTTCCTTTATACTATTTGTTGGGCCTCCATCGGGGGTGGCAAACGGGTGGCCACCCACATCTTGTACGGCGTAAGGATTCTCGTTGACGGCGGGCATCCTCGGAAAATCTTGTGGATGTGGATCTCGAAATCGATGTGTGGGCCCGGTCGGATGTGGCATACGAGGTGCGTGTAAATGGGGACCGGCGAAGTGTGACCCTTGGAATTGTGGCCTCGGAGCTTGAAAGTGTCGTTGAAATGGGTACGGCGTGCCATCGAAAATTGGACCTTGGAATTGTGTTCCATGTGTTGACGGGTCCGAGTGCGGCGAAACTTGATATTGGTGCTCGGGTGTCGGCACACGAGCATGAGGTGGGGAAAACGGGCCTTGAAATCGGGCATTGGAGCTTTGAGGGTCTTGATTTGGAAACTCGTTCCCCCCTTGATCAAGCGGTAACCCGTAAGAGGGTTGTGGACCTTGATGAGGCGGGCCATGAAGTGATGAAGTCGGCCCGGTCGCTATTTGAGGCGGAGGCATCCCTTGGTTGTCTTGAGTGAGTGCGGGCGGCGTCGGGTTCTCGAACGAATTGGTCATCGTTCGCTCCTCTATCACCGTAGGTAAGGATGGGTCGAACGTGTCTTGATTCCTTAAGGCTCGTCTCACCCTCTCGGGATTGGTCAAATACGGAGTCAATTCTTTTCCGAGCGATCGCCTACCTTTCATACACAACACTCAACAAAGGGATTACGGTATCGAGTGTGAAATACGAATCTAGTCTAATCTACTAATTAAGACAACAAGAAAAGTAATTTAGAACACCATTAGCCTTAATCTATACCCGGCAATGGCGCCAAAATTTGATCGAAGAATTCTTAGCACTCTAAGAAATCTTCTCTGCAATAGTACGGAGTCGATTGTAGAGCGGTAAGCATTTCCCGAGTCGTGTCTCTCGAGGATAGATATAATCGGCGTTAAGTATTTTTAATTAATCTCTTGTTATTCTTAATTCAGCTAATCTAATCTAAGAAAGCATTAATCATTGGTTTGGTTTTGAGTTGTAATCACTAAACTTGAATTGAAAATGGAGCTTGAAAAACATTAATGCAAGGAGAAAGGAGTTTAAAACTTGCTTGAAAATAACTAGACTTAATGACTCAAATTTAACCTAATTAATAACCCTAATTAAATTAAAACTATTAACTAAGAAAGCTTGTAAATTTAAAAGCTAAAAAGGAGGGAAAGTCAAACTTAAATTCAAAAGAAGTCAAATCCATTTAATAGGTAAAAGTCAAATATTTTAAAAGGGAAAGCTACTAAAAACTTTCAAGGCTCCAAAGTTTGTTTGAACAAAAAGAGTAAAAAGCTTCAACATGCAAGCTTCAATGGAGTTTTAAGCAAGAAGAGAAATAACTTGGAAAATGGAAGAGAACTTGAAAATGCTAAGAGGAACACAATAAGAACTACAAATTATCTACCAACACACAACAACAATAACCACCAAGAACAACAACAATAAGAAGGGAAAACATTACTACCAATTTGTATTGCAACCAAAAGCTTGAAATGTGAGTACAATCTTCAGAAAACCAAGAGCAACTTCATAAAATACAATCCACAAATGAGAGAGATGTCACCTTCTCCAACACTTATGAACAACTACTAACTAGCTAATTAACTAAGCTAAATTAAACTAGCTAACTAAGGATAATATCTAGGGTTTGCAATGGAATAGTAAAAATGAGCTTGGAAGAGATTGAATGGGGTTCAAAATCAGCCAAGGAAGGATAAGGTTGGTGAGGGAGAGTGCTAGATATTTATACAAAAATGCAGGGGCAAAAACATCAAAATGGATCAAAAATTATGCGTGTCAGTCGATCGACTGAGGACCAGTCAATCGACTGTCAGTCGATCGACTGAAAACTGTCGATCGACTGAAAAGCCCAAAAACCACAAAACACACTGCCGATCAGTCGATTTCCACGGGGTTAAGTCGATCGACTGGAAGTCAGTCGATCGACTGACAGGCAGTTCCGGCTCATTTTTTTCTCGTTTCCGTTCTAACGTTCGCCGGCTGTCGCTCCTCATTTGCGCTGTGTTCCATTGCTTGCTTGTTCTAATCCGAGTCGAATGGAATGTCTTGAGCGTGCACGGGACCACTTTGGTCATCCTATGGCCAAAGAAACAAGAATGAGTAGAAATAAACAAAAATCCAACGAAAAAACGCACAAAAGTTACAAAAACCTAAAACTAATAAAATCGGCCAAAACGACTCCTAATACACATAAAAGCAAACAAAACACATGCAAGCACGACATAAAACGGTAACAAGAATACGTACAAAAACATGCAAATCACTTGGTATTATCGTAAATCGATTCGATTGAAGGATTCAATGTATTTCAAGCTTTGAAAAATAAAGGAAATGAAAATAAAGCAATTAACCTATCTAAACTATTCTAAGAAATGAAAAATCAAAGTTAGTCGGATACCTCGCCGTATGCCTCGAATATGAAAATGAAAGCAACAAAGAAAATTAAGCCAAAAAACAAGCAATGATCAAGGTACAACCATGCTTGCATGAACATAGAAACTTGAATAATGAAAATTTTCGTAAATTAAAAGCACAAATAGATAAAGCAATGAAAATAGACGGGAAAGTTCAAAATTTTATGGGAAATAACAAGCACCAAACAATAGATCTAAGATTAAGCATGAAACAAAGCACAAAAATTTAATTCAAAATAAAGCATGGGTAAACTCAAAATTAAGACGATCCAAGACCTGAACTATGATCTAGACGTGTCACTCATCTAGATTCCATATTCAATTCTTAAGATCTAACATGAATTCAAGGTGCTAAGACAAAAGGCATAAAAATGAAGAAAATACATGAAACATATGAAATTGCGTGAAATTAAACGATCTAGGCATCGATCTATGATCTAGATGTGTCACTGAACTAGATTCCATAGATGATTCACAAGATCAAGCACAAATTCTAATACCTAAGGCAAAAATCATAAAACAAATGAAGAACAGTGCATGAAATAAAAGAAAGCTTACTTGAATTAAAGAGAGTAACAAGCTTGATTAAACTGCATCAAAATAAAAATCCAATGGAGTACTTGAATTCTTCTTGAGCTTACAAATCCAAGAAAATACTTGAAATTAAAATCTAAGAGCTAGAGAGAGAAAATTATCCCAAACCCAAGCTTGGGTTGGGAGGAGGTGTGATATTTTACAAAAATGAGAGAAGTCTATAATTTATAATAGGTTTAATTGAGTTTAAGTTGGTCAATTTGGGCTTTAAAGGCTTAATTTCCCGGGTTTGACCAAGTTTTAACCCGAAATGGGCTTTTGGCTTTAGTTTTGGCACGAATTTAGGCAAGCTTGGGCGTGGAAATAGGCTAGGAGATGGGCGCCACTCTGGGCAAGGCTGGGCGCTGCTTTAGGCTTTTCCGGGCGCCAGTTTAGGCTCCATTCTAGGCGCTACTTTAGGCTTTGCTGGGTGCCAGTTTAGGCTCCATTCTGAGCGAGGCTGGGCTTTGCTGCGCACCAGTTTAAGCTCCATTCTGGGCGCTGCTTTAGGCTTTGCTGGGCGCCAGTTTAGGCTACATTCTGGGTGAGGCTGGGCTTAGCTAGGCCACCATTCCAAGATGTTAGCCCCTTGAAGCTTGTTCTGGGTACAAATTTGGGCATTCAAATAGGCAAGGGTAGGCTTGGATTTTTGGCCTCCATGCCTTAGCTTGAATTTCAATCATTTATCCACCTATTAAGTGAGAATCTTAAATATCAGAAACTCAAGAATTACCCCAAACCTCCAATTAGTCGAAGCCATTTAACCTAATTAAATATAAAATTAACAAGAAGCACGAAAGACAACAAAACGAGAAAATAAACAAATAACCTAATGAAACTCGATTAAAAACTACTGAAATTAACATAAAACTCTAATTAGAAACATGAGAAAAATACCACATTTACATGCAAAACAACCACCCCACACTTATCGGTTTGTTCGTCCTCGAACAACGAAAAGAATCGAGAATGTACATTCAATGAACATTATGCAAAAAGAAAAACCCTTGTGCTTATCCTTATTAATATGATGAAAGTGTCAACATAAAATCGTTATCGTCAAGCATTTCTCTTATTACTCTTCCTCAAAAGAAAACCAAATCGACGACTTCCTCTCAAATAGAATTTCGAGGGTGTTCTCTCAATTTGCTCAAGTGTTTGTTTAAATGGGACGTGTATACGCTCGAATCGGACAATGCATGCAGCTTGTCAAGATTTCACAAATCGGGCACTCAAAGTTTCTCATAGTACTTGACCAAATAAGAATCAAAAGAGGTCTTTATTATGGGTTGTAATGTTGGCTCTTTGGTAAGGTATGGAACATTTGGATATAGTGGCTAACACACGATCAAACGCGATCAATAACACACAAAATCCTAATTTCTAAGACCCGAAGCTTATGATCGCTTCCTTCCAAATTCACCAAACTCTCATTCGAAACCCTTTCGTATAATCACACGCTTTTCCAAATTTATTTCACAACACTTAGAAGCTTCTTGGATTGCTTCTCTTTACTAAACTTAGCCTTTAGATTAGGCTTTTCGCTTGAATGCACGCTTTATCACTTTTCGAGATTTGTGTTGAGATTTTATTCTTCTTCTTTTTTTTTTTTTTTTGTATAAGCAACTCAAAACCCAAAACCCACAATTGATTCCCTCACATTTCTAGTCAACTCACAATATACACTCTCACCTCACAGTTTATGAAGATATAAGAGCTAAAATCGAGCTCGGCTAACAAGAAACGGGACATAGGCTCAAGGGGGCTCGTTTGGAATTTTTAAAGTAGCTTAAATATATGGATATGGCCGGCACAAGGGTGATATATGTGCCTCGAGGTCATTTCCAAATTCAATCATATACGAGCAAAACCAAGCCACCTCAATGCAATTTCCATAAAAATGCAAGCAAAACCGATAATTCACATAAGGCTACTCACTAGTTTGAAACGGGTTTTGGAAAACAAAATCAAAAGAACAATTAGAGCTTTGTAATCTTTTCACGAGAAAATTTTGATTATATATATATATATAGGCGGGTTTTGGACAAAGCACAAAAATTCAACTCCTCACACAAGAGGGTATATACATGTAAAAACCCGACAAGTAAACTATTCAAACCTCCAAGCAAGTGGTGATTGCTCAACAATGTAATAAAGACACAAAAAACCGAATCAACCATATAAAAGCGCAATTAGTAAGCGTCGCTTCGCCAAGAATGCGTCACTTCGCCAAGGCTCGAGTTAAGAAAGACAAATCATGCTTTACGACACCCGGACCCTAACCACCTACCCACCCCACACTTAAACCATGCAATGCTCTCACTGCATTTGAATGAAGATCAAGTAAAAAGAGGGTGAAATAGAAACTTCCTTAACCGAGCGAGTTCGGGTCAAGCTCGGTGGGGTCCAGTTAAGCTTCCAAGCGATAACCGAGCATGACTTTTTTTTCTCGGCTCCATGAACGCTATTAGCTTATCAAATAGGCGAAGGTTGGAGTTGGAAAACAAAACACTAAAAGAGAAAACCACACAAAGCCAAAACACAAGAAAATATGTAAATAATCAAGATAAAACAAAACCAAACACTAGATAGAACCCAAAAGACAACAAAAATATTTTTAGTTTGTTTTTAAATTTTTAAATGTTTTTGGATTTTTATAAGGTAATAAAGAAGAAAATAAAAGAAATAGATGGAAAGAACTTGGTTTGCCTCCCAAGAAGCGCTTGTTTTACGTCACTAGCTTGACGAACTCCCTTTTTGGTCAAGGTGGAAAGAGAACGAGAGGTTTCACCAATACAATATCCTCTTTATCGGGAGGATCCAATCTTTGGAACGTTCTCGGCGCATTGCATCGCTCGAATTATACTCGCCAAAAAGCAAACGATCTAAACAGGCAATTGGGACTCGTCACGGCTAGGTCTTCGGGTTGAATGGTAATTTTGAAGTTCCCCAAAAACTCGTCTAGGAAACGATAAGAATAATGGTCGGCTAGCTTGTTCAACCTTTGATCAAAAAATGGGGGAGGGAAATGATCTCTCTTGGTAATCGCATTTAACTTCTTAGAACTGAACAACATCCTCCATCTCGTCGTAGCCCTCGTGGCCAAAAACTCTCCTTTTCCATCCTCAAAAACAAACATACCGCTCGCCTTTGGTACCAAGTCAATGGGCTGCACCCACTCGCTTTTGGAAATCATAAACATCAAGCCCTCCAACAAATACTTCCAATTCCCGAATTTCACTATTTCTATATGGGGGCTAACTCCTTTAACTACTTAGGGTTTCCACCGAATAAAACTCTTAATAACATTAAGCACTTCAACCGACCTCTCCTCTTCCTCTCAGTACAAACTTGCAAAGATGATGATCGGCTTGCTCTCCTCTTTCTCCAAACAGACACGCTTGAGGGGATATGGAGGAGGCTTAAGCTCGGGCTTGTGCCTCCTCTCGACCTC
Organism: Phtheirospermum japonicum; assembly: GCA_014905375.1. NCBI lineage: Eukaryota > Viridiplantae > Streptophyta > Magnoliopsida > Lamiales > Orobanchaceae > Phtheirospermum > Phtheirospermum japonicum. The sequence goes on from BMAC01000843.1 coordinate 43,054, forward strand.
GTTGGAGGCTAATTCGAACAAATCACCAATCCCCTCAAGGTACTCTTCAAGCTCCCCCACCAATAATTTGTCGGTGCCCTCAACGACACAATCATAATCTCCTTCACTCACGCCGTTGGCACCCAAAAACACAATGGGCTTGTCGGTATGAACAAGGGGCTCATCATCCTCACAACAATCCTCACTATAGACTTCCAGGACAATATCCTCATCAATGCTCCTATCCCCCATGTAAACTTGTTTGACCAAATTTTCGATCATGTCCATATATATTCGATCGATAATAGAACTTTTTGAAAGAGAAAGCAAAGTGAGGTACACGGGGGTGGAACCAAGAGGAGTAAAAACACTCGGAATTGAAAACATCTCCTCTTCCGATGGCGAGATGACCGTATTATCAACCACCCCACACTTATAGAGGATAGTATCGAGCGAGTCTGACGCTATGGGAAAAGACTGCATAGTGATCATGAGGGTCGGATCGGAAGGTGGGGTAAGATCATTCACCGGGATAAGTGGGCCCACATGAGGAGTAACAAGAGGATTATGAGTCGGCGGTGGATCAAAAGATGGCATAGCATAATCGGGTCCCGCTTGATATCCATGACCTCCATACATTTCCCCCGAATGAGACCCCGGCATATTCAATGAGAGATGTGAAGGACAAGACGTGGAATTATGACCAAACTTTCCACATAATTCACACGGGGGACTAAACGTCCCCACAAACGGTCTATTCACATCCCTCATAGTGC
>BMAC01000843.1:43940-84174 GCA_014905375.1 Phtheirospermum japonicum
GGGGGGACTTGCGACAATGGAGCTCGGTCCTCCAAACAACTCGTAAGCCTCAAGATCCCTAGAGGATAAATCCATGCGTGCCTTAGAATACGTCTCTCACGAAGATTTTGGCTCGGGAGGATGAATCGTCCCCAAAAACGGTTTGTTAAAATCTCCCATAGTGCGGATAGGGGGTGCATTGGAGCTCAAACCTCCAAAGTACTCATAAGCATCGAGATCTTGGGATTAGTGGTAGCACCAATCGGGGCTTGATTGAAATTGGAAGTACGAGAATCGCCATACGGTCCGGGATTCGGATTTCCACCACCCACATTTCCACTCGGATACATATTCGGCATAGAATTGACATTATAAACGGGGGGCTCCATACGGGCCGGGATTCGGGCTCGGCATAGTAGGAAAAAGTTGAGAATCACCATAGCCATACGGATCAGAAATCGGGGCTTGCACATTCGGATAGGGATTTGGAGCTCCATAACAACCGAAGGAACCATTCACGCTCAAAAAACCATTTAACCCGACATGGTTTGCACCATGACCTCCCATGTCGGGTTGAACATAGCCATATCCACGATTGGCAACGTGGTTTACACCATGCCCTCCCACATTGCCAAGGCCATTATACAACACCTCATTCCCAACATGGTTTGCACCATGCCCTCCTATGTTGGGAATGTATCCACCATAGCTACAAGTACCTATCATACTTAACAAGAAATGCCAAATAACAAAGAAAGCTAGAAACACAATGAAACAACAATCAAATCGAAAGCCTTGACCAAGCCCAGTCGCAACGGTGCCATTTTGAAGTGGTAGTTTTTTTATTCCCCGGCAACGGCGCCATTTTGAAGTGTAGTTTTTCGTGGTTATGGAAAATAAAGGTTTTATTGGCTTGGTATTATCGTAAATCGATTCGATTGAAGGATTCAATGTGTTTCAAGCTTTGAAAAGTAAAGGAAATGAAAATAAAGCAATTAACCTATCTAAACTATTCTAAGAAATGAAAATTTTAAGTTGGTCGGATACCTCGTCGTATGCCTCGAATATGAAAATGAAAGCAACAAAGAAAATTAAGCAAAAAAACAAGCAATGTTTCACCAAGTACAAGCATGCATGCTCAAGGTACAACCATGCTTGTAACATAAAAACTTGAATAATGTAAATTTTTGTAAATTGAAAGCACAAATAGATAATGCAATGAAAATAGACGAGATAGTTCAAAACTTTATGAGAAATAACAAGTAACAAGCAATAGATCTAAGATTAAGCATGAAACAAAGTACAAAGATTTAATTCAAGATAAAGCATGGGTAAACTCAAAATCAAGACGATCCAAGACTCGATCTATGATCTAGACGTGTCACTCATCTAGATTCCATAGCCAATTCTTAAGATCTAACGTGAATTCAAGGTGCTAAGACAAAAGGCATAAAAATGAAGAAAATACATGAAAAATATGAAATTGCGTGAAATTAAACGATCTAGGCCTCGATCTATGATCTAGATGTGTCACTCAACTAGATTCCATAGATGATTCATAAGATCAAGCACAAATTCCAATACCTAAGGCAAAAAGCATAAAACAAATGAAGAACAGTGCATGAAATAAAAGAAAGCTTACTTGAATTAAAGAGAGTAACAAGCTTGATTAAATTGCATCAAAATAAAAATCCAAGGGAGTACTTGAATTCTTCTTGAGCTTGAAAACCCAAGGAAATGCTTGAAATTAAAAATCTAAGAGCTAGAGAGAGAAAATTATCCCAAACCCAAGCTTGGGTTGGGAGGAGGTGTGATATTTTACAAAAATGAGAGAAGTATACTATTTAATTGGGTTTAAGTTGGTCAATTTGGATTTTAAAGGCTTAATTTCACGGGTTTGACCAAGTTTTCACCCGAAATGGGCTTTTGGCTTGAGGTTTGGCACGAATTTAGGCAAGCTTGGGCTTGGAAATAGGCTTAGAGCTGGGCGCCACTCTGGGCAAGGCTGGGCGCTGCTTTAGGCTTTGCTGGGTGTAACACCCATACATGCATTTTTTTTTTCTTTCTTTTTATTTATTTAATTATCATCATGCATTAAAAATAATCTTAGTCCCAAGCTCGTCACTATAAATTATTTTATACTTTTAGTTTTAATTGATTTAAGAAAACTCTATTTAATAGAATTTCTAGTGCGATTGTTAAATATATTATACCTCAATTTTAAAGACTATTATATTATAGTTGTATTCTATATAAATTATCCTAAATTATTTTAAAATCTTATTATAATCAAATTAATAGATTTTAGTTTTAAAATAATTTAGATTTCTAAAATTATTATAATTTATTTATATTATAGTTATTTTAATAATTTAAAACACTATTGGGTCATTCACGGAATTATTCGGTTTAAAACTTAAGCCGTTTAATAAATTGATTATTTTTCGAACTTGAAAACGAGCCCAATCGAAGCCCAATTACTAGCCCTAATCCACCAAGACTCCACCCTAACTTTCTAAAATTAAATCCTAAGCTTTGTTCATAAATAAAATCCAAAACACCATCGCTCCAATTTTCAGCCTTTTGCATACGGCCGCAAGGTATACATCTCTTTTGTTATCCTTTTTTTTTTTTTTTTTGTCAAGAACACAGCCGTAATCAAAGTTTTCGGCAGCCATCGTAATCGGATTGGCTACCGATTTCCAATCATCCCGGCCACCGTTCCAGACCAAACAGCAGCACCATCTCCACGCCTGCTGCCGAAGTGCGTGCACACAGCCACCGTCCAACTCAACTACAGCCAAACCACGGCCAATCCTAAACCAACACCAGCCAAAGCATCAATCGTCGCCAACCATCCCGGCCACGAATCCCAAACCATCACCCCTGCCAACATCACAGAAAACTACAGCTGCGGCCCGATCAAAACCCGTACACCAACTCGCCCGAACAACCTCGACAACAAACCACCACTCGGAGCCCCGCCGTTCACCGTTTCCACTGCCATTGAATCGAAGTTAGAGAGAGTTTGGGGCGGCCGACTTCTGATTTCAGGGAAAGAAATCAGCCGCACCAAGCCGTTGTTGTTGCCGCCTACCGCCGTGCGCCCTTGCCGGAAAAAGATGCTGGCCGATTCCAGCCGAGGTGTTGAATTGCTCCCACCGCCGACCGATGGAGGACGGGGTGCTGCGCTGGCCGATTTTTATGGTTTGGAAGAAAGAAAGAAAGGGGAAAACGGGAGGATGAAAGCTAAATGGGCTGGGTTATGTCATTATATACCCAGCCAGTTTCCAAATTTCTAGATTTACCCCGAACCTTTTGCCTTTTTTGCAATTGAACCCCCAAACTTTGGCCACCTTTTCAATTGAACCCTCAGATTACCAATGAGTCTAAATTCAGCCCTTTGATTTTTGAAAGACCTCAATCCAGCCCCAAAAACTTTTGTAAAACTACTTTTAGTCCAGTATATTTTATTATTATTATTATTATTATTATTATCATTAATATTGTTATTATTATTATTATTATTATTATTATGAATTTTATAAATGATAAATACTAATTAAATATATTTTCTAATTGATTAGGTGACGAGCATTAAGGGGACTTAGTATTTCAATTACGTGCATATCACTCGGTTTTCCACGATATTTTTACAAGGTAGGGACCACCGACTTGTCTTGTGTTAAATTCTATGTGCTCAAATCTACGTGCAATGTATATCATGAAATTCTATGTTTATAAATTAATATAGCCGTGGACCGCAAAAGTTGTCCGCGGCCGGGGAAAAGTGTCATTGGGTTTATCCCAGCGTGCTATATCCAATGATTAAAACCAGTGGCCTAATGTGCCTATGACCGGGGAAAAGGGTCATCGGGGAAACCCGCAGTGTTTTAGCTGCAGTCAACTGTCTTCCACGTTAAAATTATGAATTCTATGGTTAATTGTGCTATTTGTGAGTTGTATAATTCTGCATGAGGTATGTCGGTGTAACTATTGAGTAAGTTGAGCTCATTCCAAATCAACGACGTGTTTTTCAGGTACAAATGAAGATATCGAATGAAAGGGAAACGAGGAGGGGAATGAAAACTCTTGATGTTGGATTTTATGTATTAATCTTGTTTTACGTTTTACCCACTGTTGAAAACTTGGTTATTTACATTATGATTATTTCCGTTGCGTATTTCTTGAACGTTTTGAAAAAAATGTGAATCTTTTATGTTAAAATCGTGAAAATTAGACATTTATTGTGACGCCAAGATTTCTCCATTTAATTATTTAAAAATATAAATCCATTTTCGACTAAAGTGAAATCGGGGCGTTACACTGGGCGCATGTTTAGGCTCCATTCTAGGCGTTGCTTTAGGCTTTGATGGGTGCCAGTTTAGGCTCCATTCTTGGCGAGGCTGGGCTTTGTTGGGTGCCAGTTTAGGCTCCATTCTGGGCGCTGCTTTAGGCTTTGCTGGGCGCCAGTTTAGGCTCCATTCTGGGCGCTGCTTTAGGCTTTGCTGGGCGCCAGTATAGGCTCCATTCTAGGCGAGGCTGGGCTTGGCTAGACCACCATTCCAAAATGTTATCCCCTTGAAGCTTGTTCTGGGCACTAATTTGGGCATGCAAATAGGCAAGGCTAGGCTTGGATTTTTGGCCTCCATGCCTTAGCCGTGTAAAATAATTTACATCAATTTTTGGCTTTAAGTGAGAATTTTAAATATCAAAAACTCAAGAATTACCCCAAGCCTCCAATTAATTGAAGCCATTTAACCCAATTAAATATAAAATTAACAAGAATCACGAAAGACAACAAAACGAGAAAACAAACGAATAACCTAATGAAACTCGATTAATAACTACTAAAAGTAACATAAAACTCTAATTAGAAACATGAGAAAAACATCACATTTACATGCAAAATATATGTGTGTATGTGTGTGTGTGTGTGTGTGTGTGTTCCCTTTGCTGATCAGTTGATCTTCAATTTTCTTTTTCCAAACCTGTATGAATAACATCAGAGTGGATCAGGTTCATAATAGAAAAAAGAAATTCAAATAATACAGTAATTTGAATGGAGTGTATAATACTTATAATAGTTGTTGTGGGATTTGTATACTTATGTTATGTTGTGTAATTTTTTCTGACAACTCTATATTCTTGTGCAAAGATTGAATTTAGGTGGTTAGGATTTACTCGAGTAAACAAATGAATCTACATTATGCAATATGTGATTATTTTTATAGGCCCATAAAAATTAGGTAAATTTATTATTTAAGTAATCTATGAGATATGCAATCATATAAATAAAAAAATATAAATGCAAATACTTATTGATAGTCAGATCCAAGATTTTGAAAAATAGAAATTAATTTTAATATATCAAAAGGATTTAATTGTAATATATAAACAATACTTTTCTATATATAAATATATTATGTCAACTAATTTATCACTTATCATCATCATCAATATTTTTTGCACCAATTAATATAAATAATTTTAAAACATTAGTGTTTTTTTCTTATTGATCCTCCACAACGTATATATTAAAAAAAAATAATAATATTTATTTAATAAGAATTAAAAATAATATTTCATGTATTTGTATACATGTTTTTCAAATTTTGTTTTTCTTTAAGCCATTAATATTTTATTCGAGGCTATCAATTTTATTTTTCCAAAAATACTCAATATTGAAATGAGTTCTTAATTCTATACAAAAAATAATTTAAATTTAATACACTATAATTGGTAGTTTGTAGACATATCTAGGATAGATTTTGTGTTCATTAAGTTACGGATATAATGTGATGCAGTTAATCGATGTAAATTATTTTACACGGCTCGGTGATGAAATATTTTATGTTTATCGTGTTGGATTTGAGTTTTGTACACACGTTAGCTAATGTGAATTTTTATACTTATTATTTTAAGAGAGAATTCCCATATACTCCTATAGTTAAATATTTTTTCTCATATACTCTAATGAAATTATTAACTTTCCATTTAATCCAATCACTACATATAAGTACTATTTTATCCTTCTAACTAATTTACTTTTGGGAGAATTCCCATATACTCCCATATACTTCTATAGTTAAATATTTTAATGATTGTAATTTATTCACACATTTTATGTTATATGTTCGTTATTGTTTAGTTTGTGCTTTAGTGTGGACTTCACATGATCATAATGATAATTAACACAATTAAATTACTTAATATTACCCAGGATATGTAGACAAACTTAGAATCAATTGTTCTAAATCAACACATTGATGATACCAAAATTGTTTATTAGAAATTTAATTACTTAATCAACTCTGAAAAAGAATATACTAAGTAAAATAATTAAACTGTACATATCTATATATAAAAGATGTTAAATAAACAAATAATTTAAATACAAAGTATAGAAAAATCAAATCGCATAATTATTACAAACCAGAATAATATCATAGGTGAATACCATAAACATGAACGCATTTCTTGTACCATCGAAATTACTCCCTAATAAATATGGAAACAATATAAAGCTTTATGTATAATCCAACTCAATAAATATCAAATCTGTATTATACTAATAGTAAAAATAATAATAAAACAATACATATCTAATAAAATATATTACGTGAGTGAACTATTTAACACAAAAGTACAGAATAATAAGATTTTATTATGCATAAAATCGGAAAATATCAGATTCTAAACCAGATCAATATTATTCAAGCATAAAATGTTATAATCACAACTGAACTCCTTCTCTTGAGGATTATGAGTCTCGTCGACTCTCCCAATCACATCAGATATATTAAATGACATCATATAACACAATAAAATACTAATTTTTTTATTCCAAAATAAAAGACAACTAACCAAATAACATGATCTTGTGGACCTTGTTTGGAAAATCATCATTGGGCACTTCAAAACATGGAGTTTTCGTATGAAATATTAGTTTGAATTTGACAAGAGTCATTCGATGCTTGATGGTATTGCTCTCAACACAATAGTTTCGAATCGCATAATGCGACCCTTAATGACTCTTTTCTCAAATGGTTTTATGTTGAACATTTTTATTACCCCAGTTATCCGACTACTCTGTTTAAGGACTCAAAAAATTAATAAATATAGCAAATTAGTAAACCAGTTATTGAAGATTCATGAAAATAAAAGGGAAAATTACTATTTACTACACTTTAATCATCAATATTTGCCATATAATACATTGACTTTTGTTCTTCCCATTTAGGTTAATTATTGACCATATAATCATAAAACTTAGATTAGAGTGACCAGATTGCCCTTATCATAAAAATAATACAGTCATATATATACCATATTGGACGATTTGTGTGGAAAAATACAAACTCCCACACTATTTACAAAATATCTTTTGGAAAAAAAATTAACAAACGTGTGAAGTATAGAATACAAAAATATTATTAAAATAGTACGGAATTTTCAAAATGCAGTATGCAATCCCAATTAGGGAATTACTAACATATACCATACCTCATAATGGAATTACTCAAATGCATTTCTTATAAAATTTTAAAATTCGCGCTCTTAAACTTCAATTACCTGTCTACAAGTAAGCCTACGTGTATACGAAATACTTCACTTTCAGATAAAATTGGAAAAAAAAATCAGAAATATTCCATATTGGACACAATCTAATTTATTGCATACTAGAATCGGCTTCTGTCAAGAAACATTTTCTAAAATATTCCAACCTACTCATACAGAATATCTAGAAATATTGCGTTGTATACTTCTTTAAAATACAAAACAAAGTTTGTAATTATTCTATACTTTCTTATAGAATATTTCATACTATCAGAATGCAATCTCAAATATGGAATATCTCAAGTATGGAATTTGCAAAACGCAGAATGCAATCTCAAACGGAATTACTGCCGAATATTGACTACACAAAACACACAATAAAGTTTGTAATTATCTTGAACAACATAACCTCGCAGTCAAATTAAAATCCGATTCTAACAGAAGGCACAAACATTATTTATAACTGCACTAACATAATTTTTTACTACAGTATGGATTACAACAATTCTTTGTTGTTGATTTTTTTTAAACTTACTGCGCTAACATAATTTTTTACTACAGTATGGATTACAACAATTCTTTGTTGTTGATTTTTTTTTAGACTTACTGCGCTGCGTCAACTCTACACCCGAAACTGTCACCCAAATTCTATCGTGTTTAGTACGGAATTGATCTTTACAGATTTTTTTTAATGGAAAACTGTCACCCAAATTCTAATTACGGAATTGAATAAAAGAAGCTTGATGTTGGGAGAGATTTCAGGGCGTGGAAGAGAGATTTAAATGCAAGGATATTATAGTCTATCACTTAGTTAAAATATATTAACTAGTAAATGGAAAATATATTGTACTATTTGGGATATTTTATTTCCTTTAACGAGTATATGGTCAATGCCCCAAAATAAAAACAATACCATAAACCTTGGGTTCTAAAATCACCTCCACATCGTGAAATACAACCTCCATCGAAGACCTTTGGTCTTTATTATCGAACACTCAACTTTAGGGCTTCCTTGTCTAACCGGTCAATGTCTTTAATGAGTTCGAAGAGAGGCGACATCTCACAAAATATCTCAGCAGACCAATTTTTGATAATAGAGAGAAAACAGAGTCACGTTCGTTTGATTTGATGAATTTCGAAAGTGAATCATTCAACAAACAATGACATCTATTTATAAGATAAATTAGTTGTGCCTCTAGCATTTTGGATTTTGGTAACTTGATAACCCAAAAATTAAATTTGATATAATTTGTGCATATTCTCTCATTTATGCAAAGAGATCGAATTTTATTTAATTCTAATTTTTTTGATTGCTTTGTTGTATAAAAAAAATCAGACTCATTATCTTCTGTATATTTGAAGTCTTTAATTAGACAAAAAAAAAAGTCGAATTGTAATGAATCATGATTTCTTTGATTACATTCTTGTATTCAAAAACACATTTGATGTATTTTTTTATGTTTGAAGCTTGTAATAAAAAAAAAATTAAAAAAAAATAAATTTGTTGAGTTGTAATTTTTTTTAATTGCTTTATTGTTCAAAACATCATATCATATTTGATGTATTTCTTATATATATTTGAAGTTTATAATTATGCAAATAAATCAGATTTTTGTTACATTTCAATCTTTTTTATTGTTTTGTTATTTGTTTATACATTTTATTAAGGCTAATTACGTTACGAAAAACGCTTGTGTCAGGACAAATTGATGGATCATAACCCATCAGGTCATTTGACCCGATACTATGATATTGCCTTTTGTAATATGATATATTAGTTTTTGTACTCAAAAGTATTGATTTTTAGTAAATCTTTGACTCGTGTGCTATAATGTATTTGTTTTTGTATTATAATGTATTAGTACTACGATGTATTGGTTTTGTAAGATATTGTATCGATTTTTGTATTATTATGTGTCGATATGAAATCTCGGCCTGACAAATTCGTCAGTCCTGCCTAACAAGAGTGTTTGCCCTTAAATTATACAATATCCACAGGGGGTATGTGGTTTATTTTATTTTTATGCTTGATTTATTTTTGTAAGAGAGGTTTTTTTTTTTTTATCTCCCGAATTCCACTCAATTTGACAATGTCCTTAATCTTTTTTTGGTACACTTTGCCCTTTTGAACTGTGTGATTTTTATACTTTACTTCCTTTAGAATTCTTCTAACAAAATCATCGGCGGAATATTTTTTGGCGGAAATGTTCGCACAACTAAAGGAAGGGTAAAATCATCCTTCTATGCATTCTATTCCGAATATCCCAACAACTACAATGCCTTCTATCCTCTGCCCGCCATGCCGAACCTGCCCACCACCACACTGCCACCACTACCAAGCATGCCGACTATTAACCCATATCTGCCAAAGCCCACATTGCCAACCACCATGACATCCATTCCACCACCACAGTGCCACCACTACCAAGCATGCCGACTATTAAACCATATCTGCCAAAGCCCACATTGCCAACCACCATGACATCCATTACAAAGGCTGCACTGCCTCCACTGCTCAACATGCATTATATTCCGTTATCCAATTCATCCATATCACGATATTGGTTTTATGTCTCTCATTTTTTTTGTCCGTGGCGTTGGTACTATCTCTCTATGCCTCTAATAGGTTTGTGGTAGTTTACATTGTTCAAGGCTTAAGTTACTCTTAATGTTTGTACCTACTATCTCTCTATGCCTCTAATAGGTTTGTGGTAGTTTACATTGTTCAAGGCTTAAGTTACTCTTAATGTTTGTACCGTCCCCGTGGGTTGTGTTGTAATCATCATTCTCGTATATGAATACGCCTCTTAGAGGGCTTGTTACATCGATCCATTTCATAATATTTGGTGTGCTTATTTAGCATCGGTGTTCAAGTACTATTAGTAATACTTTTCCATAGCCTGGTACATCTCCAGGCATATCACTGGTACATAATCGGGTATTCATGATTCTATAAATCAATTGAATCGGCTAATGTGAAATGTCAAGAGCATGAGTTAGGCATCACTTGCTCAGGTGGATTGAATTATTCCATTCAGCTTGCATTAAGGCAGTTTATGGGCACTGACAATGACACTCACTGGTACATAATCGGGTATTCATGATTTTACAAATCAATTGAATCGGTAGGCTAATGTGAAACGTCAAGAGCAAGAGTTAGGCATCACTTACTCGGGTGGATTGAATTATTCCATTCAGCTTGCATTAAGGCAGTTTATGGGCACTGACAATGACACTGCAAACGAAGCTAAAGTAGCACTGTTCTAGTACAGAGCATGCAAATCTGAAAACAAGTTTTCAGCTAATAGCAGAAAATTTCTGTTAGAAGAAAAAACATCATTGATTCTCCCTGTTTGGAATAAGTAGCAATGAATCTCATTCAACTAACCAAAGTTTCAGCAACTACAAACATTTTAACAGATTCCGATTGCACCAAATGCTATGGAAAAAAAAAAAGAGGGGGGGGAGGGGTTCATAGATATTTCTGAATATTATGACCAGTTGCTAAAATACAAATTGGCCCCAACAATTTACAACCGGTAACTTAAACACAACTCAAACGCCAAGGAAAAAAAAAATTGCTTGAGCTGCTATCCCGAACCTGTTCCCCTTTAGGGCGAACATAAATTTATTTCCGGGAGGTCAAATTAGTAAAACATGCTGTGATTTTCAGCTTATCTACTTCTAAAACTAATTAGAATTGCTAATTATCTACAAATTTAGCAGTTATAGTATACATGGGGAATAAGTACCTTCTCCTTCTCAATATATTCCCCTCAAGCTTCACGAGACCAACAACGTTCGCGCAGTTTCATTAATCACCATGGTCCTCCGAGAACCCCATATATAGAGTCCCGATCGATGGCCTCAAGTCGAAGCAAGAATTATATAGACCAGTATCAATCTCTCACAATTATGGGTTGTACCAGCTTGATCCAAATAAATAGCCAGACAAGTCCTCCGCACTAGAGTCCTTGGTGCTATCCGTACTATAGGATCCAGCATCCGACGTACTGAAAATGGACGAGCTGTCGCTTGATGATGAATCGGCAATAGGGTTTCTATGCTTCGGGTGAAATCCCCAACCATCGGGTTCCACCACGTGGTCGCCGGTGAAATCACTAGGAGACACCCAATGGGGGTGTTTACCAGAAACCTGATGCGGCAATGCGGACTCGGTATTCCGATTGCAAGAGTTTGGTGTCGTTTTTGAAATTTTCTTCTTAGCGTTGTTACTGGAGGAAATTGCTTCCATGTTTCTCTTGGTTTTCACGTCGGAGTAGGAGCTACTGTTCCTAACGAAAGATACACGTCGCGGAGTGTGCCTAAAACGATAGGCCCTTTATAGTTTAAGTGATTTTAAAAGGATAAGGGTGTTTTTGGAAATAATTTTTACCCAATTTAAGTTTACCTTGCATAGAAGAGAATGTATGCTTCTACAGATAAGACCGCCTCCAGGTCCACATGGCTTACCTACAAGGGAAATCAGGATTTCAAACATTAATAAACAAATAAATAAACAAATAAACAAAAATTGCACAACAATATAGAAACATACCTTGCTGTCATCAATTCTAAGCCAATCTCCCTGGAAATCTTTGACATAACTTACATAGTGACCACTGTAAGCAGTATTCATTAAACCCAAGTGAACCACGACTGCATAAAGATGATATACAGGGTATTTGTCGTTCATCCCACTCATATAAGGAGAAAGGTTAAGAACCTCAGGAAACTTAACAAGCTTATTTAGCTTTTCTAAGTTGCCCGACTGCAAACAGAAATTGAGATGTAAGATTTAAAATTCATGAATTTACTAATTAAATACGCTGCTACATAAAAAACAGATCAGCTACCCGAAATCGCTTAAGAACAATTGTAAGGATATTAGGAGCTTCAAGAACAGTCAATTTCTTCTTTGCTTTCTCATAAGACTTGCATCTGTCAAGAAAACGTATCAGGAGCATCAAACCACAATAAAAATCACTAATGAACAAATGAATTAATCTGCTTTTATACATTTTCGGTTTTCATAGACATTTGTTGCTAAAGTTTGCATCTTCAGGCAACATTTCATTTTCTCTTCCCCTCAAGTTCAAAATTTCAAGAAAGAGAGAATGTTTTTAAGTTCAGTCATGGTCTGCTTCTGCAAGATTATCCTCAAAGGTGAGGAAAATATAGTTATACAATTTCAATGGCTGCCATTTTTGGGAGATCGGGAAAGGCAAAAAAGGATCACCAGAACAAAAGGATAAAGGGGCATACTTCTGTAAAATAACTCCGAGGAAGAAAGAAAAAAAAAAAAAGAACATTTCATCCAGCTTATGAAACACAGAACATAGCCTGTGGGTCTTTTTCTACAATTTACGAACTCATTGCACATGAATCCCATCTACATAATTGAAAATTTATGAGAAGAGAAGGGATGATGAGTACTTTAAAAGGCCAGCAGCTAATAAAATTAATCCAAATATATGAGAAGCTTCAGGAATCCTTAGATTCCAAGTACGAGAGAAAAATGGACAGACCTGCTGCACTTATACTTATCATCTCCACCAAGTGTTTCAGATGTCGTAAATTGCGTAAGAGCATCTTCAAGTGTACATATATTCCCATCAATCTCCACAGTAAGATCCATCATCCGGTCATATCGCTCAGATCTCCCTAAACACTTCATGCACTTTATCTGGCAAAAGAATTCAACAACAGTAACTAGCAAACAACATGATAACATATACCAATGCTGCAAACCATATTAACTTGTGACAAAAAAAAACATTAAACACTGACTAGAGGACACCGGGGTTTTAATATATCAACATAAGGACAGACCTTGGATCGAAGATAACCGCCAAAAGTTAAACCCATAAGGGTTGAATCTTCAGATAATGAACCAGAAGCACCAGCTTCCTCAAGGCATGTAGATTGCATTTTCTCTACCACATTTCTGATTAAACATTAACATGACTATTGTCAGCTTACTCATTTTAAGTTTTTCAAACCAATATTAAACTTCCAGTAGATACTAGCCTCAAAAACTCGTGGGCATCTTCTTCTCTTCCAATCGGCTGTATTTGAGACAGTAGTCCAACTGGAGATGAAGGAGAGCTCGTTGCTTGTCCCCTCTGAATCAGATGTTCAAACTTGCAGATAAAGCACCAGTCCCTCTTCCGACCTGAACCATTGTAGCAAAAGCCGATATATATATATATATATATATATTATAAAAAGAAAAAAAGACCAAAGAAGGTTTGCTCAATTTAATGCTTAGCAGTAAATCATAAAGTGATACTTGCATGTTTTTGAATGCAACCCATGAAGAAGATAAGAAGCAATCGGCCGAGTATAAGTGAGACACTGCAGCACAGCATTTGCATAGCAGCTGCAAGAAAAAAATAATAAGTTGCACTATAAGCAAGAAAAGAAAGCATTCACACGTGCCGGCACAAATCAAAAGAAAGAAATCACAAGTGCAGGCACAAATCAAAATAAAGAAATCTGCATTCAGAATTTTGCAGCATAAGTGTGGACCGCACTCAAATGTTATCATTCACATTATTTATTTTGTCCTATAATTTACCTTAACCTCAGAGATTTTTCTCCAATTTATATCTTCTGGAAAACCCTTTATCAAATGTCAGGTTAAACATCATAGGGTTGTCTAAATTACAGCAAACTCTTTATAATTATAAGACAGAAAGACAGAAAGAAAGAAAGAAAGACAGAAAGAAAGACAGACAGACAGACAGACAGAAAGAAAGAAAGAAAGAAAGAAAGAAAGAAAGAAAGAAAGAAAGAAAGAAAGACAGACAGAACCCAACAGGTCAGGCCAGACTTCACAGGAATACAAGGTTCTGTCATACTCCAGGAAGGAAAGCATGAAACCTCTTGAGATGTAGATCAAAAAGAGAATTGGGGCCTCTAAATTTAAACAGGTTTCATGCTTAAAACCTCAGTAATATTAAAAAGCAGAAAGGATAATAATAGGAAAAAAAAAAAAAAACATAAATATCTACTAAATGCAAGATTTGGAAGATACAGGTCATATGCCCACTCAGACCACACGTTAATGCAACAAATTCACATACACATACTAGGGCAGCATAAACAAGCAGAGGGAAGAAACATAGTACAGATTTAATCAAAACATGCACCACCCACCTATTTCCACAGTTGACAAGGCCAAATGGATGGAGTTCCACATCATCACAAGTGTACAATTGCATGAAAAGCTTGAGGGGAAATATGGTCTGCTATGAAGAAAACATGATCCATGAAAAGTAAAAGAAAAAAAAAAAACATGTCAATAACTTGTGGTGATATCAAAACACTAAAATGCTTGGATCAAGTCAAACATTCAGAAAAAATTAATTGCAAGGCAACCTTATGATTATAAGTTCCATCAGGGTCCTTCAACATATCAAATGTGTAGGACTTTGACTGCTTTGGTGCTTTAAAATGTTGCACAAATTTCCGTACAGATGTTTTCAAACTTTTAGTATCTTGTAACATATTTCGAACACCTTCAATCTCTGAAGAAACGACACGAGTACTAGAGGTTTTTGTAGGCAGCTTTTGACAATTGCCTGCACTCCTAAATGTTGGTATTGATCTTGTTTCATTACTGTTGCCAACTTGTAATTCATTTTTCCAGTATTCATCCGAATGCGGTGTCTTCAAAGATTTTGAGCATTCTGAACTCAGTTCTACATTTAGCATCTGATGATTGCCTGGAGCCCTGATAGATCTTGTCATTTTACTAGCAGACATTTGTGCTAAAAATTTCCAATCTTCAGCTGTCGATGTCCTTGCAGCACTAGAGGATTGTGAACTCCTCGACTCAGTTGCACCTAGTCCAAACTCTTCCGAAAGAGCAACTCTATCTCCTTTTCGTTTGTCTCTAATGCTAGTTGACCTGAGGCTTTCGTCAGTCTTATTAGCTGATGCCTTTTCAATATTGCTACCCCGGGGAGGGTGATTTACGGAATAAACAGGAAGTGACGGGCTTGGCACATCTGCATCGTCAGAGCCGGAGTTAGTTTTTGAGGTGTGAGAACCAATACCAACAGAAGGTGCTTTATCTGACTGGATAGGAGTTCCTAAGTCAGCAACATCACTGACAGAAGCATCAAATGATGAGTCACTACGTTCAGTGGAAGAAAAGAAGCAAGAAGTTGAGCTATTTGAAGATCGAGAATCATTAAATTCTTGACTGGCACCAGAACAAATTTTCCCTTCGTTTTTCAAATGCATTGCAAACTGATTTTCTGAAGCTGTTTCCAAATCATATCCACTTTCGCTGCTAGAATGCAATGCAGTTGCTTGCCGACACTCATCCTTGTGACCTTGTCTCCAATGAATTATTTGGCACTTACCGGAACTAGAAAACAACGAAATGAAATTGTGAACTGGAGGGAGAAAGGAGCAACCAAATTAAAAGGAAAAATGAATTTTTAACAAAGAAACAGTTCCGTGACTCAAATTAACCAACGAGATCTTGTAAGTTATCTTTCATATTGCATATTAGTTCGTACTTTTTGTGCGAACCCCTGTTACATATATATTAAATTTAATTAAAAAACCATTAATTATGCACTCAATAATAGCAGATTCAGTTTGAAAGTTTCAATAAGGTGGAAATTCCAATCTAGACTTCACATTGCTAGTCAATTAGATGAAGTTTATAAAGGAAAAAGTGTCATCCAGAGTAGCACCAGATCTTGATATCACAACTTTAACATCTACCTCACAAGTTAGATGTGTCTAATTATAGTATCCATGATGTATGTCCAAAATGCATATACAACTCTGAGAGTGTTCATGAAGCCAAATCAGAGTGAATGCAAGAGACATTATACAACAAGTTGAGTAAGAATTACTTTACTCATAATTGGTACAACCAAGTACATCATTAATAGTGAACTTATAAGTTATAAGCTCACAGATCTATAAGAGTGTAAGTATAAGTTATAATGAACTGTAGGTACGTGAACACCATTTAAAAGGGTAAGAGGTACCATTTGAGCTACATGCTCATGGTACTATTTCAACAATTCGTACACATACAGTAATACATACATACATGCATACATATGTGTGTGTGCTGCGTAGCTCCAGTTATTAAATATTTATATGCAATCAGCACATTTATTGAAAACTCGTGCATAGTTCACAATGATACCAGTCTGGACAACTACATTTATGACAATATACTTTCAAAATAGTAAGGGGTCACATAAGCCCAAAGTCCAAAGAAAATCTCAAGAGCATTTAACTTCACCAGCAAATTATTATCCTAAATGGACTTGAACAATATAAGCCAAAGCATCGTACTACAAAAGATGGATAACATAAATGCCAAGTATGAAACCTCTGGCAGTCTAAATAATTTAACAAGGCAGAACTGAGATGCATAAATAATTGGCAGAGACACCACATTGAAATCTTAATCTAACCCTCACGTTCTTTGATCTGAGAGTGCGCACATTGTACCTAACATGCATTAGGAGTATTGAAATTGTTTAAATATATGGCTTTCAGGTTATACCAGTATCATGTTTCCCTTTTCAAGCAATGTTGTTAAATGACGGTTATGACGCCACCATGGCGGAATGGCGTGGTTGATTTTTGCTCAACCGCCATGCCAATTTGTGAAGGATGGCGGTTATGGCGGCGCCTTATGGCACTGTGGCGGGATTTTAGCTCACCGCCATAGACTGTTATCCATTGTCGATAACCTTGTTTCTAAGAAATTTATTTAACAGGAACTTGAAAGTACAGTCCACAGAAAATAATCAATTCCTGAATATGAAATTTACCATGTTCTGTTATGCAGAATTTTCAGATAAGTTGCCTAACTTGTATCAATATCACTAATGATGACTAAATCTCTTAGTTACATTGTATTATAGATCTCCAGCCGCTCTCAAACATAGATCTAGCATTGTTCAGATTAAATAGTACTGTCCATATACTTTTAATTCTTATAAGACCATTTATTTGAAAATAAACAAAAAGAAATGTCAACTTTTGTACTTAAAAAGATGGCACGAAATACAACTTAATTAAACTTAATCATGTATACATCAAGAATACAGTTTTATTAAATGAACATACTGTAAGCAACTAAATGTCAAGGTTTCAACTTTCCACACAATCTCAAGTGTGCTATTCAGTCTGAGTTTTCTAATAGGTCACTAAAATTTGTGGTCAATTAAAACTTTGCACTGAAAAATGTGTACCAAATTCCCTTAAGCTGCAACATAATGCCCAAGCCTTATCCTGCAAAAACTTTATTATGAAGGAGCAAGCAAAGAAAATGAGATGTTCGACCTTTATACCTCTTTTCGAAGGACCTCTGCCCTCTGGGCTCTGAGTTGTTGAGACTCTCACTAAAGCACTCATACTAACAATCCAACTCAAGAACTTGTTACCCAGAAGAAGTAGCCCTCTTCTAATTGCAAAATTTACAACTAAATTTTCTTCTTTGCATCAACATCACGGCCTAACTACAAATAAACCATAACAAAGTCAAAAGATTCAAAACCTAATCGGCCTGCATGATATTTCAAATATAAAGATTCATTTTAACCACAATGAATATATAATATTCGAATACCAAGTCAGGGTAACGTTTGATCTTAACACATCCATAAATGTACACAAATATAGATCCCCCACCCCCAGCCCTCTTAAATCCCAAGTCCAACCCAAAGAAAGCAACCTACACTAACAAAAACCACAATAATAAAAAATTAAAGAAAATCATACTTTCAAAAAACATTATAGGGAATTCTTCAAAACTTTAGCTCTTTATTTTGTAGGTACCTATCCTCTGCCATGATTTTTTTAAGAGAAAGAGGGATGACTACCTCCTTGCGGCTTTAGCAAGTTAGACACAAGACTGAGTTGGCACATCAACCTAGATTCATATTAAATAGTAAACAAACAATGATATTTGTTCTCCACAAAAAGGTGACTAGAAGATTCACTACCTATCTTTGAAGTGTATAGTGGTAAAAATTGATCATTGCTCATGGCTACTGTATGTTCACTACTTGTACCATGAAACAAAAGTCCTCCCCAATACCACATTTGACCTAGAGGAATCACAGATTGTGCATTGCTAGTACAATGAGTAGCAGGACACATTATTTTGCATGTCACAGAGAATAAGGAAGTTGGCTTCAGATCCTTTTATATTAACTGCGGAAAAAATCGGCACAAAGGATCATTAGTGGCAAGATGAATTAAACAATCTAAGTCCCCATTAGCGCCAAAATGAAAGTCTAATACAAAAAGGTTATCTTTGTTTATAACAAAGCCAAAATTATATTTTCTCCAAGTATTTGGATCTTTCTTTCTACCAAATACGTCTCTCATTCTCATTACTTCCACTTGCACTAATTCCACTCAAATAGGTCTTATGTACTTCAATCACCCACTGCACGCATATATCCTCAACCATTTTTCTCAACTCAAATCAAAACTTTCAATTTCATAAAATCTAAAAATGATAGATTATTAATCCATGGCCCTAAACTTCAAATCAGACAACAACTACTCCTAAACTTATAATACCAATATCAAAATGATTTATTTACAAAGCAGGCAAATTCCTAATTCAAAATCATAAAAAGGCAACATTGGAGCCAGAAATTCAACAAAACACGCATTAGAGGAGTAACAATTTCGAAAAATGACGTAGGCAAGGGTACACTCACCAGTATCTAACAGCTTTACACCGAGCGCACCTCGTAGTGGTGTGGCGGTGACAAACAGCACAATAATACTGATTCTCGAGCTGCGGCTGCGGAGGCGGAGGTGAATTGTAATCTTCAAAACATTGAAGCTTAGCGATTTCTTCCTCTTCTTCCGAGGCAACAGCCACTAGCCTCAAAATCTCCTCCTTCTTCGCAGCCCCATTCTTCCACTTGTGGCGGACTACTAGGCCAAAAATCAGTAAAATCCCAACAATCACTAGCATTGATTATTGTTGATTCCAATTCGAATTAACCGGCGGCGAGAATTAACCCAGAGCTGAATAAAAACCTTAAGAACCCAGTTTTCTTGCAATACATAGAGTTCTGAAGTAACGACGGTGGTGAAGTGATGACGTCGGCGGAAGATGTGACGGCGGCGACGGCGCGGAGGGTGGTGGAGGAAGGGTACAATTGGGAAGGTGAGAAAGGGAATTTTGGCGAGTCGGATGTGAAATATACCCTTAAAAAGAGAGAATATAAGAAAGTAACGTACAGATGGAGATTAGAACCTGTTTGGTTGGGTGGGAATTTTCACCCTTGCTTTTTAACCTTTCCAACTTTTATTCGTTTTTTGTTTAATTTTCAATAGTTTGTTTCTTCATTTGTCAAAGTTGAGTTAATTGCCGAATAAATACCCGAATTCTCCGTACTGTGACAATTTTCACTCTAAATTTACTAATTACAATAAAATATTCTAACTTTCAAATCAACCCTTAGCAACTTCTCGGTTGCAATTATCATCAAACCTAAAGTAGTAGAACGGGGAAGCTTACCCGGCCAAGCCATAAGCTGCGCAAGCTGGAAACCCCGCTTTGTTGGGTTTCATAGTTAAGCATGTATAAATATATATGAGGAGAACATCTAGCTCAATCACATGCCGTGCAAATTGGAGCCCCTTGTCTGATTTGGAATTTTCATTAAACATGAAATAGTACAACATGAAAGCTCGCTGGACATAGTCATAATCTGCACAAGCCGAGACTTTTCCTAGAAATGATTCATCTCCAAGCCAGTCTAAACATATGGGGAGAACATCCGGTCCAGTTATAAGCTACACAAGTGGCGCATTGCTCAGTTTGCAATTAGCATCAAACATGAAGAAGTACAACGTGGAAGCTTTCTCGGCCCAAACATAAGCTTCGCAAGCTGGAACTCCGCCAAAAACAATTTATCACCAAGCTTGATCTGAAAAAAGAGAGCACAATAGCCAAGTCATATGTTGCACAAGCTACAGCCTCTAGCTCGGTTTGTAATTATCATACAAACATGAAAGAGTACAATGAGGAAGCTCGCCCGACCTAGTTATAAATTGCACAAGCTAGGACTCTGCCTTTCTAGAATCATGAGTAAGCCAATTCGAACATAATTGAGCTCGTCCAGCCTAGTCATAAGATGCGCAAGACGGAAACCCTTGCCCCGTTTGCAATTATCATAAATCGGAACTAGTACAAGGGAATGCCCGTTTGACCCAGTCATAAGCTGCATAAGTCGGGAACCCTTCCTTACTGGGATTCATCTCCTACTTAACTCAGAAAAAAAAAGAGTAGCACTTCTATCCCAATTATAATCTACGTTTTCAAAAGAAAATAACTTGAATTTTAACAAAGTAGTTTTGAGAATGCTTGCTGGCTAGCCCTATAACTTTCCGAAGCTAGAGCCCTTGTCCAGTTTGCAATTATCATTATACCAGAAGGAATACAATGGGGAAGCACTCCCAACCTTATCATAAGCTACGCCAATCTAGGAAAATACATGGCTGAGATTCATCACAAAGCCAGATCGCAAACAAGGGGAGCACATCCAACATAGTCAAGCTATGAGAGCTAGATCTCCTTGTCCAGTTTGTTATTATAATTATACCGGAAGGAGTTCAATGGGAAGCTTTCTCAATCCTATCATAAGCTACACCAACCTGTATCCCTACCTTAATGGGATTCATCGCAAAAGCCCAATCAGAAACAAGGGGAGTACATCTATACCATTCAGAAGTTAGGCATGCTGGAGCGCCTTGCCCTATTTGCAAATTATCATCAAACCTGAAGGAAGCTCGCCCGGCCTAGTCATAAGGTGCTCAATCCAGGACTCCTCCTAGCTAGGATTCATCACCAAATAAGTTCTGAGACAAGGGGAACATAATAGTCCAGTCATAATCTATGCAAGATACTGCCCCTTGCTCGGTTTGTAATTATAATCAAATATGAAGTTATAAAATGGGAAAGCTCGCCCGAACAAGTCATAAGCTACGCAAGACGGGACTCTGCCTGGCTGGGATTTTTCACCAAGATATTTTGGAAAAAGGGGAGCAAACAACTAAGTCATAGCTGCACAAGCTACAACCCATTACCTGATTTGAAACATGGAAGCTAGATGGACCCAATTATGAGATGTGTAATTCAGGATTCTATCTAGCTGAAGGTTATCACCAAGCATGTTCCAAAATAAGGGGAGCAAAATCCTGCCATGTCATAAGCAGTGCAAGTTGGAACCCCTTGCCCATTTGAAAATTATCATAAACTAGAAGTAATACAATGAGAATGCTCGCCCGACCAATTTATAAATTGTGCAAGTCCGGAATCCAGACTTGCTGAGATTAATCAGCTAGCTAATTCAAAAACAAGGGGAGAGAATCCAGCCCATTCATAATCTACACAAGTTAGATCCCCTTGTCCAAGTTGTAACTATCATAAACTAGAAGAAGTACAAAGAGAATGCTTGCTCGTATTGTAAGGAGTCTAGGTGCGTAGAGCATAATAGACATAGCTCATAAAACCAGAATTAGAGAGCATACGAATCATAGCTCAGTTAAGAAAAAGGGGAAGCGGGTGGAGCATATGAGTTATTAAAGCCTGAAGTGTAAGAATTATGAGGTTGGGCATAAGAATCAAAAGTCGGAGTGTAGTGAACATCAAACATATCCATGAGCCGGTCATAGAGTCAAGAAATCAAGAACTATTTCCTTACCCTATCTTTTAATGTATAATGAAAGAGTTTCATATTCATTTGATTCTCGATGAGGCCATGAAGAGGAAATGTTCAAATGATGGAATAGTAATTATGTATATATTGTAAATGTGTTATAGTATACTAAATTATTTAGAATGTATATTGTTAATATGTTCTTGTATATTCTATTTTTTAGATAGTATATTATTAAATACATTCTAATATATTCATTTTAGAACATATATTTTAAAGAGAATCTAAAACGTAAAGAAAATTCATTTTTAATTTACCCTAATCTCTGCCTCTCTATCTTCATTTCCATCTCCCGCAAGTCTTAGAAATCCTTATCCATTTCCTTTCTCGTCCATTAGTTCCCATTTGTTCTTGTCCTACAGATGTTATAATGAATATCTTACAGAGGTTGGACATGATACAGATACTGGAAAGTACACAGAAAGTGTGTACTACCTGGCGTGCGTTGTGTGATACGACGTTAAATATCCAGGTCGGTAAATATGCATGTTTCGTATGGATTTATGAGGCGGTCTCCCCTTTAGAAGGAGCAATCTTTTTATAAGGAGGGCGAGCTGTTTTGGGAGTGGCGAGCTCTTATATGAGGGTGACGAGCTCTTATCAGGTAGATATAACAGCTTGATATGGAGAGATGGGTCTTATGGTTAACACTATCTTGGGCCCTGATGGAGTGATATGGATTATGCTATGGGATCCTGGCAGACCAAGAGCATGGACATGGTTTTGGCCCATGGTTATTATGGTAATTTAATGAGAGTTCCAATATCTATGGTAACTTATCATACAAGAGAAATCCTAATTCTAAGTCGGTCACTATTTATGATAATATAGTTTCAATAGGAGACGATAACCCTAGATTGGGAGCACGTCTCTTATTTATATAAAGAGGACTCAGGCCTCACTTTTCTTTCTTAAGTTGATTTTATATCCTACGTATTGAGCACTCACATATCTCTCTCGAACAACATCTGATTTAAATATCAGAGGACCTACGCCGGGCTGTCCGCTGTCTGGCTTGGGTTTTATTTTGCAGGTTAATCAGGTCGCTAGGAGCTTTCTGGAGGGCTATCAGGTTGATCAGGTCACCAGGAGCTTTCTAGAGGACTAGTAGGTCGCCTAACGCATATTTCAGGTTATTACTTTCTTCACTTGGTGAACAAAAATAGACGATAAAAAATAAAGTAAAACTAACAAACATCTTTGAAACCTTTGCTTGTTCCCCGGCAATGGCGCCAAAACTTTGATTCAAGCTTTTGTTTACCTACTTTTAGAAATATTTGCCAAATGTTTAAAAGCTTGCTTGCAAGAGTACGAGGTCACGTGTAAGTTGGTAAGTTGAACCGAGTCGATCTCAAGGAACAACAATAGGAATCTTGGATGTTTGTTTGATCACAAGTAAACACATCATGTATAATTTGGGGGGGTTTTGTTTGTTTGATTTTAATAACTAAGAAATTAAAAGCAATTATTTAAGACTAATTAACTTAACTAATTATCTATAACTAATTAACCGACAAGAATTTAAAAACTTAATTATCTAAGATTATGAACTAGGATTTACCAAATCCAAAAGTGATTAACGAGCAAGAATCGAATTACTACTGCGAATAATAAGCATATAAATTCTCAAGAACTAAATTACCTCTAAGATTATCAAGCAATTGAATAGCATGAACTAAATTACCAATAAAATTACTAAGCATAATCAATAAATTCACCAAGCATGAACGATTGCATCACAAAGCATAAACGAAATTACTACTATGTTTATCAAGCATGAGTAAATAAACGAAATTAAAAATGAAAGATTAAATCTATATTAACTAAGAAATCCAAGGTACCAAACATCAACGATTCAAAATTCCCAAATGAAATAATAATTATCTAAAAACATAAATTAACTAAGAATTAATCTAGAAAGTAATTAAAATGAGTTTAGAAAATTTATTATTATCTAAGAAGCAATAAATCTCCAGCGAATCCGGAGAAAGAAAGCGGATCTTGATCGAAGAACGAATCACGAACTAAGGACTGGAACTTGAGAACTTGTGATGTTGAATCTTCAGTCTTGATCTTATTTCTACGTAATGGGCGGTGGAAACAGGCTCTCTCTGCATCTCCTAACCCTAGGAATGTGTGGAAGTGTACCCAAGACGAGTTATAGATGGGTATATATAGCTTTCCCAAGTCTTGGAGCACAAGTTAGGGTTAAAAACCCGATTCTGGGTCGCTAACGGTGGCACTAGCGGTCACGACAACCGCTAGTAGTGACCGCTATCTGTTTTGTAACACTAGGTAACCCAGTGTGGATTAGCGTACCCAGTGTCAGCTTTAATACTTCAAATCGTGGCCCGATTTCGCTAAAACTCCACTCGTAAGCTCACACTCGACCATCTCCAGTACAAAATACCTAAAAATATCTGAAATAAACATAAAATCAATTAATTATGATTAAAATATGATAAAATAAGTTGGAGACATAAAAATACGAAAATATACTTAATCTATCCAACTTATACCGAAATCAGTAACAAAAACTAACTAAAATACTAACAAAAATCAAGACAAATTCATATTAATCAATCACCCCACACTTTATTAGTTTGTTCGTCCTCGAACAAACGATAATTTCAAAGAATAACAAGTATGAAAATAAGCTCAAGCAAAAAGTCGTGTCGTGCTACATAGGTAATTTTTAAAATATAGATAAGTGTAACGCAACCTCAAACGCTAGACCATTATTACGTTTTCGCTCCAAAAAAAAAAATCATGTATCCTCACAAAGGGAAATATATATCTGTACGCTTAAAAGCACTCAAGAATTTTTTATAGGGACGTGTATACGCTCAATCATCAAAATACATGTACAATAAACAAGAACTGAAAATCAAAAACTACTCCATCACATTTAAGTATGTAACTAACAAAGAACCGGAAAAGGTCTTTGCGGGTTGTAATGTAGGCTCTTTGGACGGGTATGGAATATATAAGTCGTGTGGCTAACTTACGATCTAACGTGATCAATAACTCACCAAATTATTCTAGTCACGAAGCAATGTGCTTCACCTCATTCAAACAAAACCTCACTTAACTCTGATAACGTAGCCCTTAAACTAAGGTTATTTCTCAACCCGTAACCCAAAACCGACTTCTAAACAAACCACTTAAACAATTTAGAAGCTTATGAAACGCTTCTTCTTTCAAACTCAATTCGTGCCTCTTAAACATTAGGCTTAATAAGAAAATCAACGATTCTAAACACAAGCCTTTATAAAGATAGGCAATAACTTAACAAGATTCACCATCCTCTTTTATTCTTTCTTTTTTTTTTCTTTTTTCTTTCTTTTTTTTTTCTTTTTTTGAAGGATGGTGACCCTTAACACTTATTACAAACTTTTTCATAAATCCTTGTCATAAATCCAAAACACAAATAACCAACAAATAACTAACTCTAACCCCACGCTTTTAATGATGTAGGAGTTAACTCATAATCACTCATGGCTATAGCAAATGGATTATTTGGATATGATTGGCTCATTCGAAACTTTTAGTGAATAATATATATGGAAATGGCCGAAACAAGGGTAATATATGTGCCTAATCATCATGTTCAAAGCTAACTACACACTGCAACTTCAAAGAGATCTCAAAACAGAATTCATTCAAGTACATGCAACAATGATAAACACTCAGGCTAATCCCTGGCTTTTGCATGAAAAAGTTTGAAATTGACGCTGCTTTTAAGGTTTTGCGAAATCATTTGCGTCCAAGTACCATTTTACAATATATATAAATAATAATTTTGAAAAATTTATGCACTTATACACGCTCAAAGATAAGAACCTCAAATCACACATAGTCGACTTCAATAGGCAAGCCAGACAAACACAATAAAGTGCAGGAATAGCAATCATCATGTTAAGTATTGATTATTACAGACCATAAATTCAAATATTTGCACAATTATGAAATATAAATCACACTCGACCATCCTCCCCCTCTAAAATTCCGGCAATCTTCATATTTCCACAAATACATATAAAAATAAAAAGAGGAAAGGATTAAGAAAACATCCCTGAAATAGTCGAGCCGCTCTACGTCGAATTGTGCAATCGTCCATCGCCTTGAAATACATGATTTGATTGTCTTGATTAAGAACTACAAAAAGAAAAAAACAAGCAAAACAAATAACAAACTAACTAATATTTTTTGGATTTTCATGATTTTTTGATTTTTTTTTTGAATTTTATAATTTAAAGAAAAGGAAAACGAAAATCAATAAAAGATACAACTGTCACCAATCGTCCCTCCTTGCTCAAGTGCCCGGTCGCACATTATCAAAGGGTAGAATTGGCCGGATTGTGGCCGAATAGTTGTCGGACTGTGGCCGAGAATGGGTCAGAATGCGACCTGAATTGGTAAAAATCGAGCTGGCAGACGATGCTAACGGTAGCCTTAGCGGTTGGGGTTAATGGTCGACTTGTACCGCTAGGTTCACTGCTAAAACTCTCTGTCCGTGGTTAGCGGTTATAGTAACCGTTAGGTTGATCGTTAGTGCTCTCTTTTCCCCGCTAAAGTGGCCTTAGCGGTTGATTTGTACATATTTGTATGTGATTTACGTGTATTTTTGCTTTGAATCTTGTGTGTTTTGTCGGGTTTTAGGTTTATATTCTTCTCGTTTCTCTTCTTTTTAGTATTTTTCTTTTCTTATTTTATGTTTTTCTCCTTTATTTTATAAGTAATAGCCTAATTTTGTTTAATTTTCTCTTTTAGCATCGAGACGACGAAGATTGGATGAGTAATGTGCTGAGTTGACACTGGGTACCAGTCTGACACTAGGTTACCCAGTGTCCGAGTCCTGCCGACACTAGCTGCCGACGCCTGCAACCTGCACTCGCGTCAGTCGACGCACCGTCGATGCTTGGTCGATGCACACTTGCAGTTGCATCGATCCTGGACCGCGTCGATCGACGCATTGCCTGGTCGATGCAAGCGCCTGCGCCCACGTCAGTCAACGCACCGTCGACGCTCTGGCAGTTTGAGCAGTTATTTCAGGAAAATCTATAAAAGGCCGGTGGTTTTCTTCATTTTAACGTGATGGGACGAGGGGGAAAGGTCCAGAATAATGTAGAGAACCCTCAGTTCATGCCACCTTTCAATTCATGCAAGATTAGATTTAATAGTTCGTTGTTTCGTCATTTTTATGCCATCCGACATTTTAAGATCTTTTCTTCGGTTTTGAAGATCGTTGGATTGCTGATGCTTTTCTAGATTATAGGTTTTTCTGAACTTTGCTTATTTGTTTTTATAGTGTAGCTTTGGATTTCGTTGTACTTTGATGTTGAACTTTAATAGCGTAATTTAGTATAACCCTTTTACCGGTTTTCTCGTAGTTAATTTATGTTTATCTGCTTAAGTAGTTTAGTTGGGATTTCTTGTTGGATTAGTTGTTTGTTTTTAATGACACTATTGCTCATGCTTTGCGTTGAAATTATGCTTTTGATTATGTTTATGCTTGTTGGATAAGTTTATCGTTCTAGTGTGCCTAGGGTCGTTTAGAACCATCGGGATTGACAACCCTGATCGTGGAGATGATTCTGGCGCACTAAAACCCTCGTTTTCATAATCATTTTAAAAGGCTTTTGATTTTATTGCTCGTAGATGTTAGAAAACCCCCAAACCTTATTTGATCGAGTGTTTAGTTTAGTTTTTATTTTCATTTCTATGTACGTAAAATCGAACACCGAAATAGTTTTCGATTAGTCTTCCATATTATTCGACTCGAGTCAGCTTATCGCCTACAATAGCTCCGTTGTCTTGCGGACGAGCTTTTTATTTTTAAAGCGAAAAAGCTCGATTCAGTGGTTGCAGCCACCGCTAGTGTAACCATTAAACCCCTCTGTTTGTGACTAGCGGTACGTTTAGCATTCGATCTTCATCGTTAAGCCTTGGAAAGATGCTAATGGTAAGGCTAGCGGTTAGTGGTTACCGTTAACTGACCGCTAGGTCCCCGAATTGGCAAGTTTTTTGTCTTTTCTGCACATAGACACATGCACAAACGTACCACAGCAATGAACTCAATTAAACAAAATATAGACATAAAATAAAATAAAGAAAAATTAATAGAAAAGAAAAGGAAAAGAAAAAAGAAAACAAACACTTGGGTTGCCTCTCAAGAAGCGCATCTTTTAACGTCGCTTTCTCGACGCGATTTCATGCGATCAACCTCCACATTTAGGTGGTTCCTCTAACTCCACAACATCATGATCTTCAAACTTCGTAAATAAATTTTCACTGGGGTCGCATAATTCAGCATCAAAGCTAGCTTCAATTTCACGGAAATTGATCCCAAGCAACTCAGCTAATTCCTCCCCACTCAAAAATTCTTTGTCGCCCTCGACGTTTGACTCATCTAAAGTATTTATGCATTTAAGCTCTTGTACGCAAGACTCAATCAGATCAAAAAATGAACACTCCTCTCTCATGAATGAAGAAGGAATATTATTGATTTCTCTTAGTGAAAATGATACCGATTCGCCCAAAACTGTCATAGTCATCCTAGCTTTATTCACGTCTATGACTGCATGAGACGTAGACATAAACGGATGACCCAGAATAATGGTATGCTCCTTGTTTTCATTTGGCACCTCACCCACATCCAAAGTTACAAAGTCAACCGGAACCACTAACTCACAGATTTGCACTAAAACGTCCTCAACAATACCCAGAGGGTGCCTGATTGATCGGTCCACCAATTGGAGGCGCATGGTGGTCGGCTTCATCGACCCAAGATCAAATTGTTTGTAAATAGAATAAGGCATCAAATTAATGCCGGCGCCGAGATCAAGCTTTCCTCGCGCCATCTGACCATTCCCGGGCGAAATAATGATACAAAAGCTCCCTGGATCTTTTTTCTTTGAGAGGCAATGGCTTCTTGATAATTGCACTAACCTCTTTCGTCAAGTCCACTCGCTGGTTAGCTGCCAAACGCCTATCCCTTGAAACGAGCTCCTTGAGAAATTTCACATAAGCTGGTATCGTCTTAATCACATCCAGCAAAGGAAGGTTGATATTAACATTCTTCAGCAAATTGTAGAGCTCCATGAACGTTTTGTTCTCTTTAGATGGTCGTAGGCGACTATGAAAAGGAATAGTGTCGCGAGTCATGGGCGTCGACTGCTTGGGCGGCGAACTCGAGGGTTTGATGGAATCGTCAACTGTCATTGGAGTGGGGACTTGGTTCGGAATTTTCCCCTTTAATGACCCCGGAACATATGAATTTGGTGACTTGTGCATTTGGTCCATTGGGTTAGGGACATATGCTTTAGGTATCAGAATTGTGGCCCTCCTTTCCCCTTTGTCCTCCTCTTGCTCTACGCCATTATCTATCTTCTTTCCACTTCGAAGGACATGAACGGCTGAGGCCTGCTCTGGTTGACTTGTAAATTTGTCCTTCTTGTTCAATAATTTTGCCATGGAGGTCGCCAATTGTCCCAGTTGTGCCTCAATATTCTTCAAACTCTTCGTATGCTCATCCACTATCGAAGTCAATTTTGTAAGTCCGTCCCAGTTTCGAATAGTCTCAGTGACTTGATTTTGTTGCCATAACAACAATTGATCGTTCGGTTGCACGGGAGAAGGTGCTTGCCCCATCGTAGGGTATTTGTTTGGTGGAGGTGGGGGAAGGTACTGTGGGTCAGTCTGTGGCTGCATCGGCATATAACTTGGGCTATCAGGACCCCACTTGAAGTTCGGATGATCACGCCGCATTTGATATTGATTAAATGTTTTTGTGAATGTCTACCCAGAACTTGGTGATTGATGCTGACTCATCTGATCCTTAATGTCTTTCGCCTCCACTTCGAGATCGTCGTAATACGCCACCTTGCACACATTCGATATATGCCCTCGATCTCCGCATTGAGTACACAAATAATTGTCTTTCGTTGAAGAAGTCTTTTTCTCTAGTGATCGAAGAATTCTTAGCACTCTAAAAAATCTTCTCCGCAATAGTACGGAGTCAATTGTAGAGCGGTAAGTTTTCCTGAGTCGTGTCTCTCGAGGATAGATATTATCGGCGGTCGGTGTATTTACTCAATCTCTTGTTAATCGAAATTACACTAATCTAAACTAAGAAAGCATTAAGTCATTGGTTTGGTTTGAGTTTTATGCTAAAGCTTGAATTTAAAAGGAGACTTTAATTAAAAATGATTGGGTTTAGGGTGTTCGGTTCGTCTCCATGATCAATCGGTTCTTCCGAGCACTTAATCCACGATTCGGGGTTGTCAATCCCAAATGTCGATCAAGTATTGGGGTCTTCAATCCCAATTCTCAACAAGCTCCGACTAATGGCTCTAAACGAACTTAGACCCTAAACCCGTAATTACTAAACTAGTTGCATCAAATACGAATTAAAGCTTGTTTGAAAGTAATTAATTGATGATGACATTAATTAAAACTAATTAAAACCTTACATAAATTAAATCTACTAAATTAAAGGAAGACTTGCAATTAAAAGAGAAGACATGGAGGGAAATTAAAAGCATTTGAAATTGAAAGTGGACAAAAGCATTAAATTGGAGGAAAGTCAAATATACCAAAGAGGAAAGTCCCATTTGGCTTTTATCTACCTAAAGTTTGCTTGGCTAAAAAGAGTAAAAAGCTTGAAAGAAGAGTGCATCAATGGAGTTTGCAAGAAGAGAAAAACAAAGAACAACAAGCTAGAAAATTACCAAGAGGATTCAAAAAGAAATGAACAACAAAACAAACACAAAACAACAACATGAACAATTAATCAAGAACATAGCATAATAATTAAGGGAAAGAAAACTACCAAATTGCATTGAACACAAGATCCACAAATGAGAAAGCTTCAATAACACAAGATCCACAAATGAGGGAGGTGTCACTCTCTCCAACACTTGCTTAGAACAACTAAACCTAACTAAACTAAATACTTGAGCTAACTAAATTACATAAGCTAAGAATTTAAACTAGGGTTTACATGACTAAAGCTTGGAAAAAAATGGTACAAATGGCTTGGAGGAGATGGAACTAGGTCCAAAACCACCAAGTAAGGGTTGGATAAGGTTGGAGAAAGATGGGCCTATAAATACAAAGTCACAGGGGTAAAATTGTCAAAAAGGGATAAAATTCACGAGCTGAACTGCGACTCAGTCGATCGACTGAGGAGCAGTCGATTGACTAAGGGTCAGTCGAATGACTGCTTTGCCCAAAATTGCCAAACCTTATGTACTCCAGTCGATTCGGAGAGATGTAGTCGCTTGACTGGTTAATCAGTCGGTCGACTGGTTCGACTGCTCCGGCTCGGTTTTCTCATTTCTGCTATAGCCATTCGCCAGTTGTCGCTCCTCGTTCGCACTGTGTTCCTTTGGTCTTCCGTCAAAATTCGAGTCGAGTAGAACGCTTCCAAACGTACACGGGCTCCGCTTGGTCATCTTATGGCCAAAAGTACGAAAAAGAGTAAAAATATACGAAAAACTACTAAAAACCGCACAAAAGCTATAAAAACCTAAAACTAACAAAATAGGCTAAAACGACTCCTGAAACCCATAAATTCAAGCAAAACACACGTGAATGCGACACAAAAAGGTAACAAAAAAGTGTACAAAAAAGTACAAATCATCTAGCTTGGCTTTCAGGGCCGCAATTTCCTTGGTCAAATCCTCAATTGCCTTGTCTTCTTCGTTTGGTATTTCAGAAACTTCATTGACTCTTATCTTTCGTGGTTTGGAGTTCGTCTGCCTGGATTTCTCACTCATTTTTTCGAATACCATCTTGGCTTCAGCAGTAGTCAAGTCTCCAAATTCTCCATCGGATGCCATCTCAGCTTGTTCTTTATACGTGGTTGACAATCCGTCAAAGAAAAATTGATTAACCATTTCAGATGAATAGTTGTTGCGAGGACAAGCCTGCAGAAGTGTCTTGTAATATTCCCATGCCTCGTGAAATAATTCTCCCTCTTGTTGATCGAAATTCACGATTTGCCTCCGAAGTTGCCCCGTCGTCTGGGCTGAGTAGTATTGGTTCACAAACTTTTCATTGATCATCTCCCAGTCGGTCAGTGATCTTGGCTCTAAAGAAAGAAGCCAAGACTTAGCCTTATCTTTCATGAAGTATGGAAAACATATCATTTGTAGATCTTCATGGTGAAGTCCCATGGGTGGGAGTCTACTTACTTCGTCATAAAATACCCGCAAAAATTCTAATGGGTCTTCATGGACATTCCCGTGGAAAGTCGGAAGCAGGTTAATTTGGTGCAGCTTTATCTCAACATCCCTGGTGGTTCGTCCCAAAACAATGGCAGAACTGTACGGTACAACTTGCGAACGTTCCATAATCATTGTCATGCATGTATCTCCCATAAAAATTCTCTTGGTCGTAATCATAGTTTTGATTTTCCAACCAAGCTTACGTCCGTTTCTCTCTTGATTGTCAGCGCGTTCGTTACGCTGATTATTAATTTCTCCATTCCCATCCTCGTTTCAGCACCCGTTCTCCATATTTTGCTGGATGTCTGCCCAGTAAGCTCGAGGTTGTATCGGGCCTCCATAGCGAATTGGCTCACTGCCGTATTCGCCTCTATTGGGACGCGGAGGGAATCTGGGTGGCTCATTACTGGCATTTTTGTTACGAATAGAATGTGCTCCTAACATTGTTTCAGGGATCTCATCGCAAACAACGTCAGTAGCGATGGAAAAATTACTCGAAGGAGCGGAAATAGGTCTTGATCTTGCTTGATTGGAATGATGACTTTTGTCAAGTAATGGTGCAAGCTCCAGTCAAAGTGATCGTCTACCTTGTATTCACTCAACAACAAATCAAATGTATCGAATGGAAAACGTGTCCTAATTATACAAAATAGACGGTTAAAAATAAAGTAAAACTAATAAAAATCTTTGTACCTTTGCTTGTTCTCCGGCAACGGCGCCAAAGTTTTGACTCAAGCTTTTGTGTACCTACTTTTATAAATAGTTGTCAAATTTTTAAAAGCTTGCTCACAAGAGTACGATGTCGCGTGTACCCCACCTGTCATGCACAGAGTTTTGAGAACGAGGAGGTGTTGAGGCAGTATATGGATGTTGTAGCATGTAGGGCCTTTCTATCTACTTCGAGAGGGATAACACAAGATTGGTTCCACCAACTAGCGCCAGGGAGGATCACCAGCTTCCAGTTCATGAAGTCAGATTTTTTGAAACATGTCTCTAGCGCTAAGATACACACAAAAACTACGCAATCTCTTTTTCTGATGGTGCAGTGACCTGAAGAAACGTTGAAGAGTTATATAACCCAGTTTACTAGAGCTACTTTAGAAGTGCCCACGGATACGGATGAAATGAAGGCGGGAGCATTACACCAAGGATTGAGAAGGGAGGACATACGCAAATCAATGGCTAAGCGATCTGCACACACGTATGACGAGGTTTTGGATAGGTGTGCAAAGTACATACACGTAGAGGAGACTGAGGAGGAACATAAATTACGCTTCGGACAAGAGGTCGTAGAACCAAAAAGAATGACTCACAAGAGGTCGGAGCCTAGGAAGGACTCAAGGCGAGCTGCTCGGGCGCTCTTAACCACAAGAGCTGATGACAAAGGGGCAACAAGAAGTGGAGGAAGAATGTGGAGAGAAGATGACTTCACACCCTTGGCGTTTCCACAAGCGAGGGTGTTCACAATTATGGAGCACCAAGTACTTGACGATATCAGATGGTCTGAGGGTTACACACCAATTCCTACTAATCCAAAATCTCAGTTCTTTTGTAGGTTTCACAATAAATATGGTCATTCAACGGATCCATGTATGCATTCAAGGAAGGAAATTGAAAGGTTAATTAAAGAGGTACATGTAGTATACAAGGATAAGGAACCTCGAGAGCAAAGATAGACATTGCCCCCGCCACCTCCAGGAGGACCTCCGCTAGCACAAGAGGAGGAACACCCACGATAGGAGGGGCAAAAGCGGACCGAATGAGGAAGAACCACGGGGAATAATAGGGGGAGAATAAACATGATATCTGGTGGGCCAACAGATGGAGACACAAATAATGCACAAAAAAGGCATGTGAATGCAGCCCGCCCGAGACCATGTGAGGTCGCTTCCATTAACAGACGACCCCTAGTGTCAAGGCCAGTAATTTCTTTTAGTACAGAAAAGCGACGTGGTTTGCAGGTGGAACATAATGAAGCACTTGTGATTGAGGCTGAGGTGGTAGTGTATGAAGTCAGATGGGTGTTTATGGACAATGGTAGCTCGGTTAATATCATCTAATGGGAGTTCTTGGATCAGATGAACTTGAAGATAAAGGTACGACCTGTAAAAACACCCATTTACGCTTTTAATGGCGCGCAGGTTATCACTGAAGGAGAGATAGTACTCCCGGTAGCATGGGGAGAAGGTGAGCTACGGGTAAAGAAGGAGCTGAAGTTTTTGGTCATCAAAGGGAATTCAGCATACAATGTTATATTGGGGCAGCCTGCAATTAACGAATTCCAGCCGGTTACTTCCCACATGAGCATAAAATACCCAGCAGGAGACAAGGTGGCCGAAATAATATCAGAGCAACAGGTTGCCCGAACTTGTTACCAGATGACTTTGAGAAAGGTGATGAGTGAAGTGAAGCGAGCAAGAAGTGACGAAGGAAAAGAAGGGATACTTAGTTCCAAAAGGATGAGGGAGGTGGATAATTATGTCTGCCCTCATGAGAAACTTATGGAAATCTCATTAGAAGAAGGCAGGATAGGAACTCAAATGACAAAAATCATGAAAGTGGAACTGATTGCTTTACTAAAAGAATTTCGTGACATTTCTGCTTTTGGAGATGGGGAGCTTCCAGGAGTATCTCCTGAGGTCGTGCAACACCACTTAAACGCTTATCCAGAGGCGCGACCTGTTCAACAGAAAAGGAGGCATTTTGGAGCAGAGTTGGATAAGGTAATAGAAGAGGAGGTACAAAAAATATTGAAGGTCGGCCACATCCGGGTAATCCAATTCCCGAAATATTTATCTAATGTTGTGATGGTACCTAAGCCTGGACATAAATGGAAGATGTGTGTAGATTTATGTGAGTTAAACAAGGTCTGCCCAAAGGAGCACTATCCACTACCATGCATCGACCAACTGGTCTACTCGACTTCAGGTTGCGAGCTGTTAAGCATGATGGACGCGTCGCAGGGGTACCACCAGATTCCATTGGCAAAAGAGGACCAACCTAAGGTGAGCTTTGTCACCTCAACAGGTACATATTGTTTTGTTTCCATGCCATTTGGGTTGAAGAATACAGGGGCAACCTATCAAAGGTTGGTGAACAAGATGTTCAAAGACCTGTTAGGGTCAACCATGGAGGTCTATGTAGATGATATGCTGGTGAAAAGAAAGAAGGCATACTCACATGTGGAGGACTTAAGGAAGGCTTTTGTCATACTGAGTCAATATGACATGCGGCTTAACCCAAAGAAGTGTTTGTTTGGCATTTAGTTAGGCAAACTTTTGGGATATATGTGATCCTAACTTTTGTGTTCCTTCCAAAACTAAAATCTAGTTAAACAAATGCGCTTCTACGTTTCAAAGGTTTTGGTTCGCCCGCAAGAGAACGGGGTCACCGTAGACTTGGCAAGTTAACTCGAGTCGATCTCTCGAGAAAGACTAAACGAAAGTTATTTATGTGTTTATATTTACGAACGAGAAATGAGGAAAAAGACTAATCTAAACACGCGGACAAAAGGGTTTTTTGTTTTATCATTCGAAAGGTAATCATCATTAGAACTAATCTTGCTAGAGGGCGCCAATCTCTTCTAAAGCACTTAACTACGACCGTCGTGGTACCTACCGAATTTATGATTCAAGAACACACTTGGGTTGTCATCCCCAAGAGGTTCGAGAATGTCTTCTCGACCAATCTGTCACGAACCGGATGAGGGATCCTTAGTCTATGGATGGATCCTAAATGTGGCTAAGTTCTTGGCCTTTTGTAGCTTTCAAATCCCCCCTTTCATTCCTCTGATATTTCTGGGGTGTAATAGCTTTAAAAACTATTTCGTAACTGAAGATTCCCAAAAGTCTGCATTCGTAAAGTTCGAATCCGGTCGGATTGGTCATTGGTCCGATCGGATGAGAATCTCTGTCCTCTTGACCGGTCGGACATAGCGCTTATCCGATCGGTGCGTGTCTTGAAAGTCAATCCGGTCGATCGCTGAGCTCATCTGGTCAGATAGATGTTCTTTTGGCTACTTCGAGCGCTGATTCTTTGTCTTCATCTCTCGGGTTTTGTCAAGTGATTCAGCTGAAAGAGAAAAACAAGAAAAATGGTCTAGAATGACCAATTATTGAATAAAAAGTCAAAAAGCTAAGCAAAAGGCCAAATAATAAAAAAATCATACAAAATAGCTTATTCTTGACCTAAGAAGACGGTAAAAAGACTAAAACATGACTCAAAATATGTACAAAAAGTGTGACAAAAATGTGCAAATCAACCACCCCATGGTTTATTGGTTTGTTCGTCCTCGAACAAACGAAAGAATCAAAACAACGTAAGAATGAAAGTAGCTAGATCAAAGAGTCATGTTGTGCATAATATAGTTTTGCAAATATAAACACTTTTGTCGAAAACTCTTAAGCTAAGTTCGCACTACCTTTTCACCTTCAAATCAAAAATGCGTCCTCACAAAAGGGAAATATATTATG
The DNA here is from genome assembly GCA_014905375.1 of Phtheirospermum japonicum. NCBI lineage: Eukaryota > Viridiplantae > Streptophyta > Magnoliopsida > Lamiales > Orobanchaceae > Phtheirospermum > Phtheirospermum japonicum. The sequence continues at coordinate 80,922 of BMAC01000843.1, forward strand.
GTGCACTCATTCGCTCGTGTTTTTCAAAAGGTAGGTGTATACACTCGGATCAACATAAATATGCATTCAACGACTCGTGAAAATCAATGAGTCTTACATCGCATATGTGTACACATTTAATCAAGAATCGGATTAAGACTTTTTAGGGTTGTAATGTAGGCTATTTGGTAAGGTATGTCATATATAAAGATGTGTGACTGACTTGCAAACAAACGCAATCACAATCAAACATTTTTAAGCATAGAGCATAGTTTTGCTCCTCAACCCTCCCAAAATAACCATGTACCATTATTTTTTGCCTTTTATAACTAAGACTATTTCTCCCCCAAAACCCGAATACTTGCCTTTATACATAGGCTTTATTCTTAATATCTAGATGCTCTTAAAGAACTTAATCACCCTTAATTTCCTCTTCTTTTTTTTCTCTTTTTTCTTTTCTTTTCTTTTCCTTTTTTTCTATTTTTTTTCTTTTTCTTTTATATTATAAACTCAACTAATTCCCACCCTGCAATCGTCAATCTCAATAGACCAATAATAAATAAACTCTCATCTCACAGACTTAAATAAAATAAGAGCTATAATGATGCTCATGGCTAACAAAGAGACGAAATAAAGGCTCAAAGGGGCTTATTAGGAATTTATAGTGGTTTTTAATTTTGAATATAGCTGGAATCGGGTTTTATATTTGCCTATCGTCATTTTCAAATGTACACATGCGACTTAGAGACTTCTCAAAATACTTATCGAATCACAGCATGTAATGTTGATAATCACACAAGGTTTCTCACATGGGTTTTATTCAAACTCTAAAAGCAAGGTGATCGAGTTTTGAAAGCTTTGCAAAATTGCTAACGACTAAGTGTTGTTTTAAATAATTATATATATAAGTAGGTCTTGAGAAAATTTTGCACTAGACAAGCTCAAAAGACTCCAATGATAGATCACAATACATGATTTCGACAGGCAAGCCAGTACAAACACAAATAAGCAAGGGCATGATTTCAACATACGTTGACATAACAAAATTGGTCGATCCGTACGTCGTCACAAAGAAAGACTCAAACAGAACTATTCGACCGAAATGATACGCATGCATAATATTAGACTCTCCAAACCACCCCACGCTTTAGTGGTTTGTTCGTCCTCGAACAAATGAAAGAATTAATAATCATGCGAATAGTTAGTCGAATAGTTAAAATGGACACTATGTACACAACACATAACAAAACACTACAAAAAAATGAAAAACGAGAGTTAAGATAGAAATTGATACTCTACTGGGGCTCGGGCCTGCCTAAATGTCCATGTCGTCCGGAGGAGAAGATGGAACTTCACAAATGGGGGCGATGGTTCTAAGTGAGCCTGCAGAGTCATCCGGTCGGATGTAGCTTCTGTCCGGTCGGATGGTTCTCTAGAAGGTTTTGTCCGATCGGTCCCTTGAACCAATCCGGTCGGATAGTTCTCCAAAAGGTTTTGTCCGATCGGTCTATGCTCCTCTCCGACCGGATTATCTGGCTTTGCTAATTCTCGTCACTCCCTACGCACTTAACACACCTTTACCAAATCTATCCAAACTCCAACGTATCACACACAAAAATATGTACAAAAATACAATAAGAAACATAAAAATAAAAATAAACAAAATTATGGAAGAAAACAAAGCAATCTTGGGTTACCTCCCAAGAAGTGCAATTTTAACGTCTTTTGCTTGACGACTTACATAAGTGGTGTTATCCGGGATCCAAAAATAAATGACGATCGTGCCACGCTTTGGTGTTCTCCATGAGCAATAGTGGGTGATGATGATCACCAAGGTGGGTACGATGAGCGGTTTCCACCATAAGAGAAGTGAAAACTCCAATTGTCTATGGAGATCGGAAACGTGAGTAATCGATCACCGATAAGAGATCAAAAGTTAGCTGGAGTGTGGAATAATGCTCGGTCACCAGAATGACTAGGAAATCAGTTGAATAAAAGGAATGATCATCGACTGACCCAAACTCCTTCTCAATTGCCTCTCCTACCACCTCAACATTAAGATTGATCAAAGCATCGGGTAGAACGCAATGCGGCTCAACAAACACAACCTCCTCCAAATCCGGTAACACAACTCCAACATCTCCAGAAAGAGCAAGTAAGTCCGAGTTGCCAACATCCTCACTCGGAACCTCCAATGGTAACACCCCTACACTACTATTCACAACTTCATCAAAAATCACAAAATGGGCGATCTCAACCGAATCCTCAATCTCCATCTCCTCACACACCTTCCCCAAACAAGCATTCAAGCTTGAATCACCAAACTCCAAAGTGGGCTTCACTACATCAAAAATTGGTAGCTCGTCAAAAGTAAGCTTCTCCTCCTTATCACGGAAAATCGAGTAAGAATCATTTTCAAATGGGGTATCGCAATGATAGTGTATTTTTTGGTTGTCCCTCTCCTTTGAGAATATTTCCACATAAGCTTCTACTTGACCCATCATCGTATCCATATTCTTCATGAATTGCTCAGTCGATTGCGCAAGCTCATCCCGATGATGAATGGTCTCAACTTCTGGATCTTGCTGCCATGCCAAAAATTGATCGTTTGGTTTATATTCCTCATAGCTCGGGTAGTAGGGAATTGATTCGGAAAGGGCATAAGAATCATAGCTCGGATAGAAAGAATAAAATTTGGGTGTAGCATACGAGTCATATCCCGTGTAATAAGAAGGTGAGGCGGAGGGAGCGTATGAAGGCTCAAAACCGGGATCATAAGAATTTTCATTAAGGATTGGGGGATATGAGCTATGTGGTGGGACCCATTCAGATGAGTAGAACGACCCCATAAAACAATCACACACTTCCTCCCACGTGTTCAAGGAATCGGGCTCTAAATTTATCAACCATTTTCTTGCCCGATCCTTTAATGCGTAGGTGAAGAGTCGCATCTTCACTTGATCCTTTGTAAGGCCTAGAAGAGGGAATGTTTCCGTTATGGCGTCGTACTCTTGGATGAAGTTGAATGGATCAGGGCGTCAATCTCTTTGCAAGCACTTAACTACGAGATTTAAACTAAGAATTGTTACTCAAGCATTTCGTCGAACACATAGCAAGCATTAACTAAATTACTTATAAAACTAGCAATTGTAACCAAGAACATTACCAACTAGATTAACCAATGCGGGCGTCAATCGCACGATTAAGAAATATTGAAATAACCATTAACTATCGAAACAAAAGCGTTCAAACATTCAACCATACAACTAAAGTA
>BMAC01000843.1:90328-112170 GCA_014905375.1 Phtheirospermum japonicum
GAGGAGTGTGGTTAGATTGTGATGATTCGTATTTTATTTAAATAAATAATTGGGGTAAGGAATTATGAATTAATTTAACTAATAAAATAAACAAGCAATTAAACTAGCAAGAAAATAATTAACGAAGAGTTAATAATAATAAAAGCCTAGTTCTAGGTGTGGGTTCGACCCTTACTTATCGCTACTACTAGTTAGTGGAGAGAAGCTGAGGAAAATAAATATTAAATTTGATGCTTGACGACGGGCGGTCAAATGGCAAGATCTCCTCCATTGGTTACGCAACTTCGAAAAACTTGTTAATCTCGAACAATGGCTCCAAGTAGTCTTCGTGTTCTTTCTCTTGCTCGTGCGTCTCACGTTGAGTCGTTCTCTTCTTCTCAAAATCCCGTGCGTAAAGATCTTTCGTCCTTCTCGAAAAGTCATGTGTTTAAGTGTATCGAAGGTGTACTCTTCTCTTGTCTTTGTCTTGTCTTAAATAGAAGAGTCCTAGAGTCCTAAACTTGGTAGACAATTTAAACAAGTCCTAAACATAAACTAGGAAACTAAATAAAGTCTTAGACACAATTTAGGGAACAAATCTAGAGTCCTAATTCTAGTTTCCTAATATATTTTGGGCCCAAGAAAGGCAAATAACAAAATAAGGAATTATTCACAAGAATAAAACCCTCAACAATCTCCCCCTTTTGCCTTTCTGGACAAAATACCCAAGACGCATGAAAATGATCAAAAGACTAAATAACTCCCCCTGAATTAGAAACTCCCCCTAAATTAGAAACTCCCTTAAATGAAGTAACCATAACAAAAACGAATCACCTTAACAGCAGCGTCTTCTACATTCTTCTCCCCCTTTTTGTTTTGAAAAAAAAAGGACCTCAACAAACGAGTCCCGAAGCGCCTGGTGCTGTGCAACCTGGTTATCTAACAAAGTAATATGGGCTCGGACAAACGGAGCAGAAAAATGAACCATGTTGGTACTGATGTTGGGAATACCAGAACCAACACCAGACATGACACCAGCTCGAAGAGGCGCCACGGTGCCTAAAGAAGGCAATCAGATTCTGCTTCACGAAAACATCAATGGGGATTTGGCACTCAGCAATCATGCTTCGATTTCGAAATCCCAAGAACAGCTCTTCAGCTTCACTCGCCAAGAACTTCGTGGAGATTGGTTCCATGTCTTCAATCTCGACGGCTTGAGACGGGGCCTCATCAGAGCTAGCAGAGTGGTCGGAGGCATATGTTGACATCGGTGCACTGACAGATGGAACATTGTCAGAATCAGAGCTTGGAGAAGAGGTAGGATTGTCCGCAGGGGATGTTGGTTTCGGTGACACAACACCAGAACCAACATGGGCTGACACGGCAGTTTTGGACTTCTTCTTCTCTCTCTTTGGGTGGGATTTTCTTATTATCTAGATGCACTTCCTGTTTCCGGAGCTTTGCTGGGTGATGGTGAATTCGACATTCTGTAAGAGAATTGGAAACATCCACAAACACAAAATCGAGTGCCGTAGGCAGTAAAATTTGGAGAAAGAAAAAGTATTAACTTTGTCAATATATAAAAGAAGGGGATGAACAAAGTAAAGTTAAAAAATAACTCCCCCACTCTTTCTCAAAATAAGACACACGATCTCTATGCTTAATAGCCCACTATCTCTTATTTGGAGAATAAAAATCACAAATCCCAACTACAAATTAAAATCGAGATAGAGCTAGATTTTTATAAACCATCACCATAGTTGAACAAAGCCTTTGCAAAGCAATTTTTCACTCACCAAATCAATATCTTTATTACCTGTCCAACCGTCCGATTACAACTCCACTGAAACACTTAGTTAGCAAGATTCAAAACAAGAATTAAGAGATTTCAAGAAAGACATGAACACAAGCAACAATACGCACAGCAAGAAGGCATCTTCCCAAAGTATGAATGTCCTATTGGATGCCTAAAATTCATGACCTAAAAAGGTTAAAATAACTCACATTACGATTTTAGTGACTCGATCAGTGTTGCTTTATATTACTGACAACATTATAACCAACATTGCCTCAGACGAAGTCAATAGAAACTTACCCCTTAACCCAAGTTAATGACTACGTCAAAGTCGCTCAAGAAGGTGAAATTTAAAGATTGGATCAAATTGTATCCAGATTTTCTTCATCTTTTTTAAACATTTGAAGAGAAATAGCTTATTTTCAGCAATTGCTGTTAACACCTCTTGTTTTTGGACCTGGGAGAAAACCAGTTTCTGCGGGTAAGCTCAACAATCACCTAATTGAAGAGGTTGGTCTTTTTGTCATCACTTTTATTGCAACACATGACCTTATCGCACTTTCAACCAAACTCAATGCATTTGAATTATGTATGGAAAGAAAAATAAAAATACATGCAAAATTATACAGATGTTGTGACTGATGTTGATATGTTGTGTCACAACATCAGAAACCAACATTGGCTCAGACAATGCACATACCGAGACCTCTTCTCAAACGGGAGAAGGTCTCGGAATCTAACGCCTTTGTGAAGATGTCAGCAAGCTGATTGTCTGTCCCTATATGCTCAAGGCTAACTATCTTCCTCTCAACCAAGTCTCGAATAAAGTGGTAATTATGTCAATGTGTTTGATTCGAGAAAGATGGACCGGATTTTTCAAGATATCAATGGCACTGGAATTATCACAGAGCACAATTAATGTTCTTCTATGTAGACCATAGTCCTCTATCATTTGATTCATCCACAATAACTGTGTACAAGCACTTCCAGCTGCAATATACTCGGCGTTAGCTGTAAAAAGAGAAATGCAATTCCGTTTTTTGCTATACCAAGATATAAGATTTTTAGCATATTTGAACTCAGAAAGAAAAATACCACCACCCAGTTATTTAATTTGCAACCAAATAAAGTAAGAGAGATTACCTTTCATGCTCATCTCAAATGTATCAGACATTTTCATAATAAACTCACTTACCATCGATTCAATACGAGTGACTGGAGCAAACGTCTTATCTGAATCTGAGTCTGATTTTGCATCAGCTTGAGTCGATGTTGGGTTTGATGTTGAGTTCCTAGAATCGTCATCGAAACCAGCATCACCAATTTCTTCAATTTCAACACCTGCATATTCGATTTGGTAGCAGTTGTCTGATGTCCTCTGACCAGTAAGAATACATGTATTGCCCTCGTCATAAACTTCACACTTTTCATGAGTGAACTTGACATTAAAACCACCATCGCACAGTTGGCTGATGCTTATCAAGTTCGCAGTTAAGCCTTCAACAAGTAACACGTTCTCGAGCTTCGCAATACCAGGGACATGAAGAGTTCCTTGGCCAATGATTTGGCCATTTGCACCTCCACCATGCTTCACATTTTCTCCATGAAATTTGACAATATTCGAGAGGAGATCTTCCGAGCCGGTCATGTGCTTAGAGCATCCACTGTCGAAGTACCAGGATCCAGGGACGTGGGATTTCAGGGAGGTACATATCATGTTGCACTTGATATCATTTTTCTTGACCCAAACCTTTTTGCACCTGGTGTTGGTTTTGGTGTTGGTTTTCAGGAAACCAACATTGGATTCAGCAATCAGCTACGACCTTTTAAAATGAGTTTGTTTGCCAACAAACTTCCAGCAGTATGGTCGTATGTGACCTGGTTCACCACAGTGATGGCACACATATTGTCTTCTTCTCCTCTTGTGGAGTTTGGTCAACTTCACCTTTTGACTTGAATCTGGCTTTTGAACATGCTTGTATCCAATCCCGTGTTTTGAACAATTCGGGATACTCGATTCCAGAATCTCATCCACCTTGGCCTTGCCCTTGTTGAGGTTTGTGAGGGTTTCTTAGACCTTCTTCAACTCGGTCTTTACTCGTTCTAGCTCATCATCCTTTTTTGGTGAGGGATGACTCCAATCGGACAATTATTAAGTTGATCATCCTTTTCCTTAGTCAACTTTTTCACTTCGATTCTAAGATCCTTGACTTTGAGTACTTGTTTTCCCCAACTAACATATAATTGTTCATACTCAATGCTCAGCTTCTCGTACTCGTCAAGAGATTCATCAACCTCATCGTCATCTTCAATGTACTCTATAGCAATCAAGCTCTTCTTCCTCTGAGTATCCATAGTATCTAGACAAATAAGGATCAGTACTTAAAAGGTTAAGTAACCTGCTCTACATGCCAATTGTAGAATTTGAAGGTCTATAGTTTTAAAACTAAGTCTCAAATTTACGATATTGTTATCAATGTTAAACAACACTGACTATCAACATCGACCAGAGTAAAATAAAAATATGCAGCGAAAATAAAATTTAAGAACACGATAAAATAAATTCAGTTCACAAGTAAAAGTACTTGTAAACTTGGGTGTACAAATCTGAAAACTATATTACTTTCTTATTTACGTTCAATACAAAAAATATAAAGTAATATATGAAAACTAAAATATTAATAAACTTGATACTAAATACTTGTCACCGGAATGGCAAGATCTCATCCGCTGGTTACGCAACTTCGAAAAACTTGTTAATCTCGAACAATGGCTCCAAGTAGTGTTTGTGTTCTTTCTCTTGCTCGTGCGTCTCACGTTGAGTCGTTCTCTTCTTCTCAAAATCCCGTGCGTAAAGATCTTTCGTCCTTCTCGAAAAGTCGTGTGTTTAAGTGTATCGAAGGTGTCCTCTTCTCTTGGCTTTGTCTTGTCTTAAATAGAAGAGTTCTAGAGTTCTAAACTTGGTAGACAAGTTAAACAAGTCCTAAACATAAACAAGGAAACTAAATAAAGTCTTAGACACAATCTAGGAAACAGAGTCCTAATTCTAGTTCCCTAATATATTTTGGGCCCAAGAAAGGCAAATAACAAAATAAAGAATTATTCACAAGAATAAAATCCTCAACACCATATCAAAAGTTTTACTAGTGTACTACAATAAAATCCATGATTGAAATGATACCCATCTATACACAAAGACAAAGTTATTAAACCCAACAAGACATTTTTTAACAAGAGGTACACCTACAAATCAAATATATTGATCTGAAATAAAGCAATGGAGGATAACATTTCATCAGTACTCCATTCTTTAACTTATGTTGATGTAATCAGTTTATTTAGACATGAAATTTGATTGAGAAGAGGGTAATCTTGCTTCATCAAAGAACGTGAAGGTTTGATCTGAAATCATTAAAGAATCTTGTGTAGTTTTAAGAAAATCTAGTAAAAGTGCATGACCAATTAATAAAATATATCAAGTTAAAATTACAATACATTGGCCGAAAAAATCCAGTTAATAAAACTACAACGTAAGATAATAAAGATAAGAATTATCTTCTGTCATGCCTTAATCTCGATACAACTGTGTCACTCACCGTACACTACAGGAAATTTGAGGTTCAATGACGATACATTTCGTCATTTAAAATTTTGTTTTTCGTCACTTAATATAATCGATGACGAAATTTGAGCGTCACGGAGGTCGTCACGGTATGACTGTCATATTAGGTGAAAGTGACATTTTTTTTTTTTCAAACGCGTCACTAAATGTTCGATTTTGATGACGCTGATGTAAATATCATAGTGATACTATTTGGTGACTGAGTTTGTCACATAAGTGATTGAAAAGTTGTCATCAAAAGATCTGTATTGTCACCGTATGTTACCATTCTCAATGACGAACACTTATTATGTCATCAAAACATTTGACTTTTCGTGACAAACATAATTACAGCGACAATATTTATTGAGTTATAATGACGCTCATATTGTCGTAATATGTATTAAATTTTGTCAAATATAATGTAATTCGTCACGATAGACTTGTTTAATAGTGATGCAATATTGACCGTCACTGAACATCTATATTTACAATGACAACCCAATGTGTCACCATTTACTATGAAAGATGATGAAATATTCTGTCACAAAAAAGATTAGCAATATATGACGAATATTATACTTATCACAAAAGATATATGTTCGATGATGATCTAAGGGGTACATATGGTGATAAAATCTATAGTCATTAGATGAGTTTATATGGTGATATGCCAATCATCACAAATGAGCTATTTTAAGTGACAAGTTTGTAATCATTATATGACGGTACAAGTTGTAATATTAACTCCCACAAAAAGTGCCATTTTTAAAAAATAAATAAATAATAATTTGTTCTTTTTACATTTATATTTTATTATAACATTTATAACTAGCCTTCAAATTTACAAATCACAAGATGTTCTAAGCATCATAAGGCAAAAAATATTTTCTAATATATATCTATTCTAAACAGAAATGTACAATGTCATAAATAAGTTTATTCACTAAACTAAAAGGAAAAAAAAACACTACTTCTTCATTCAAATGTGGTTGAGAACATAGTGAGAAAGCAAATGACACCCAAATTCATCTTCCATTATCCATCATTCTACATGAACCTGAAATAATTTCAACAAACCACTTTAAGAACTTAAATGTTTTAGACTCAAATATAATCACTATATAAAATTAATAATTGCTACACAACAATCGCAATTTATATTCTGGAGAAAGAAAGGAACTTCTGAGCTTTTAAAGAGGCGAACCAATTACTTTTATGTCAATTAGTTTATGCGCTCGCTACACTTTACATAACTCGTAGAATAATCTCAGCAAGTAATAAATCACAATCACATCCTAAACTTATCTACATCAATATAAATAAAAAAAATCCAAAAATCTAATTTGTACGAATCGGAGAGCAAAAATAAAGCAGATACAGTAAAGACCTGTTATACTTGTATTAATTTTGAGGAACAAAAACAAAGAGAAAAAAGAAACACAACCATATATATGTAGTTCACCATTTGACATAAGTGTTTTTTATTTGTCAAGTCGAGAAACTTATCAAGAAAATTAGAGCACACACACAAACTTGTGCGTGGGGCGATAATAACAAACGATCATCACCGAGTTGTTCCTCAATGTTGGTTTGCGTGTCTATCTCTCGATCCTACTGATACTCCTCTTGATTTATCTTCTTCGCCTACTCAGTTGTAGATACAACCTCAATCTACTGAAGTCCAGTCAAACTATGACTCAACAAAATGAGTTTATAAAGGCTAACCTTCGATATATTCTTCAATAATAATTCAAACCGTTATAAACTGAAAAGTGAAATGACAAAATAACTCATTTTTCCACAACTTAATAAACACGTTATCTTTCCTCACTACAAATAATAATAATATTTTTTTAAATAACCCAAATCAAACATGATTTCTCTTTATATGACTGTGTCATTCCTTGAAAAAGGTTCCGGATCTAATGCAAATACAAAAAATAAAATGAAAAGATGGAATCACAATCTACAACTCTAACACAATTTTCTTAGTATCAAATAATCATGATATCAAACTCTACTTGGTCAATCAAAATTCCATAGAAGTGTTCTATACAAGACAAGTCCCAAGAGTATATAATCAAAGTAATCACAATATCAGTTTAATGAATTATTATTGTAATGAAAAGTCTACTTGGTCAATCAAAATTCCATAGAAGTTTTTTAATTCTATTCTACCCACCAACCCCAGCGTGAAAAAGCTATAATATAAAAATTCCATTTACCAAGTCACACCTGCGCCTGCAAACTCCACCATCGATTAACCCCATCGACGAATCTGACCAATCCTCAACAAACTCCTCAGGCTGATTTTTTACATTGTGATTCATGAATTCCATTATTACCCTTGATTTACTGTTTCTCAGTGTGTTGAGCTGGTGTAAAATTTTCTGGCAGAGAACAATTTTGGTCTACTGGGGTACAAACAAGTAAATCATAGTCTAATTATTTCTCAAATTTTCAATTCTTAGGCATCTCACCCTCACAGTTGAAACTGGCAAGATTTTAAATAACAATATAGTGCAGAAATTACCAAGCGGAAAGCGGTTTCAGGTGCAACATACTACAGCAGCGACAAGTCGAGTTCGGCAACGACGACAAGTGAGTTCACCAGTGAGTGGTTCATGGATGCTCTCGCGGCCGCTGGAGCCCTCGCCATCTCCACCTTGGCCGCAATCCAATGCCACTACTACCAGACCCCGTACGGTGCTCTCATCTTTGCCATCGCGTTGGTTGCCGGAAAAAAATAGGATGGGGCCTTTTTGGAGTTGGAGCCCGCATCGTTGATGCCGATCACCTAGAGCGGATCATCGCCTCCACCATGCCCACCGCTACGGGTCGTTGCCGCACATTTCCACCGATAGCTGATTTAAAAATCGGGGAAGAAGAGTTAGGGCTGCCAATTTTTATTTATTTTTTAGTATGTGCCAATTACAACCAACAGGAAGAAAAAAGAGAGAATAACAGCAAGCTACATCACCGTCTGTCCAAAAACATATCTCAATACTCATAACTATCAAGTTCTATGAAAATATATAGAACAGAACTCACTTCGTTGGCTAAAGTTAAGCCAAAAAAAGAAAGAAAAAAAAAAAACGCGCTAGGCACAACTGTGTCTATGTCTGAAACCCGGCTTCACCGTCTAAGTCCGAAGCCTAGCAAAGCCACCGATCCGCAACTAAATTCAGTAAGTTGGGTCATCCCCTGCACCTATTGAACCCAGCACCCCATAGAGATGGACCAATCCCAACACTCGTATAAACCAAACCATCCATTCCAAGACCAGACCAGGGCTCCTTGAGAAACTCCAACCATGAAAACAATCCGTCTGATCATCCCCAAATTAGAATGCCTATCACTATAGCCCCAATCCCATATCAACTAATTCGCAGTCATTGACCTTGCGCCATCGAAACCAGTCGTCTCACCACTTCTCACCGCCAATCCCAGCATACCAGGGCTTGAAATCACGCATCTGAACCAAGTGAGATCCAAAACCCCTGCCCAGTCCGCCTGCTCTGTACGACAGCCACGAACTCGCCGCCGGACACTCGCACAAGTCATCATTTTCCATCTGTGGGTGGAGATGACTGGGAGAAAAGGATGAAGGGACTTTAGGGTTTTGAAATATATTTATGTTTGCCGAATTGTTAGTTAGTTATAATTCTCAATATTTTCAGGAATTATAGATTAATCCCAATAGATTATAACTCTTTCCAACTTAAACCACAGTTTAATTTTAAAATATTTGAGATTTATTTTATATTATTTTAATAATATCTATGATTTTCATTATTTTTTTTAATTTATTGAATAATTATTTTTAATTAAACTATGGAATTTCTGAACATGACTTAATAATATTTTTTTATTTCTAATATAATATAATATGATATATTTTAATTCTATTGTATTTTTTTTTAGATTTAATTTATATTATTATACAAAGCTTTTAATTTTATTGATTTTTCAATCTTTATTATATTTTGTTTTTAATTATTCATAATTAAAATATAACTTTTGATGTTCTTTTAAGTAATTTTATAGTTTTTTTTAATATTTATTATATGTTTTCATTTATTAAATATTTTTTTTAATTTATTTATACAAATTTATATTTATTTTAACTAATTTCATATTGTAATTATTTTAGTTAGTTTTGTGATTATAGATTTATAATAATATATATAAACCCCAACAAAGTAATATAAATAAATTCCAACAAATGGGTACAACCATAGTTTCTCTTATTTTCATTTTTACTATTAATGGATGGATGAGACTTGATCTAAACAAAACCCAGTTACACAAATAGAGATACATGTGTATAAACAGGTACAAGAGTTGTCTTCCCGTAAAATTCTCCTAATATTATTTTTATTTTATGCTTACTAAAGTATTTAAACTCATATATTTCATTATTTATCATAATATTCGTATGTAAAAAAAAATTATGGCTTTTACATTAAGTTCCTAAATTATACATTTAATTATTATAGTGCATACTTATTTATTAAAAAATAATAATAAGTTTAGAGAACTAGAAATAGAAAAGTCCTATCTGGTTAGTTAATTTATACTATTTTATTTTAATTTTTAATATTTATTTATTTATTAATTTTAATTAATTTCATTATCAGTTTTAATGGTTGTTAAACTTATTTTATGAATTTTAACTTTCATTTTATAATTATTTTTTAGTTTTCATCTTCATTCTTTAGATTTATTAAACAATAATTTAGACTTTAATTATATGTTTTTATACATTATCTATATGATCATATAGTGTGTGTGTGTGTGTTTTGTTTTTTTATATGAATTTAATTTTTTTATTTTTTAAGTTTTATTAAATAACTCTTTATAATTTATTTATAGTTTTTATATTTATTTTACCAAATTAATATTTTTCAAATTTATTTATATTTTGTATGATTTTTTTGTTATTAAAATACTGATGTGGCATCTTTAAAATATAAAACTTTCAATTATAGTTATTATCAAATGACAAACTAAACAAATACTTAAAAGAAAACATTTAGAGATTTAAAATTATTTGTGTCGTTGAACACATAATAATCATTTAGGGGTTACTTGTCCGTAGGCAATTACAATGAGTTACTTTTCGTAAAATTATCCTAAGTATGAATTGCATATATTGATGGGGTCTCCTACATAAGATAAAATAATAAATCTCAAACTAAGTAGATTATGTGTCAGCTCACTTCATTAATGTATTTTACTTAAATCATTAAGTTATGAGTTCGACTATCTTGTAATATGTTTAATACACATGACATGAACAAAAAAAAAATAATGATAATATTAATAAAGAAAAATTTTATTTATGAGATATAAAGTTTGGTCCCCTTTCATATCAGTTTTACATTTTTTTATTGTTAGTTATTAAGTTTCAGATTTTTCAGAACTTAGAATATTCAAGGTTTTTTTACAATATTTTCACTTATTTTATATTTATAATATTAGAGTGTATTGTGCAAGATTTTTTAATTTGTATTTGTATCTTTCATAAAATTTTGATCAATTTATTCCGTTGAAAAAATTACTATATATTTATGTGTGTTATGTATAAAATTTATGTATTGCGAAATTTTAGCAAAGTACACTTTCTAGTGTAGTCTTGCTTTTTTTTTTTTTTTTTTTTCACATTCTTTTCACTCTATTACCAAGAAAAAAAAATCCTAAATAAGAACTTTTAGTTGTTTAGCATAACAAAGTTTCTTTTTCTCACACTCTATTAAAACAACAAAAAATTTGAGCCTTTTTAGCATAATAAAATTGGAGTGACGTTCTATTCTTTTTAAATTGATGTGATGTTTTAAAAATAAAAATTATTTCCAAAGTAAAAAAATATAGACAATAAACTTTTTTCAATTTTTTGAAAATTTTTGACAATTTGTACTATTGAACGCGTGATAGTCTATTTAAAGGTACATTTTTTAGGCAGTTACACATAAAATATGAAGCAAACTAAGTGGTTTGATGAGATCACTTGCTTAGTATAAAGTAACAAGCATAAAATAATGATAAGCAAATTCAGTGAATTATGTGTTACCTCATTTCATTAAAGTCTTTTACTCAAACCACTAAATCTCAAGTTCGACACTCTTGTAAAATATTTCGAAGTATGTTTTCTAGATAGGACACTAATAATAATAACAATAATAATAATAATAATAATAATAATAATAATAATAATTAAAAAATATTATTATTATTATTTATTACTACTACTACTACTACTACTGCCGCTGCTGCTGCGACTACTATTACTATGACATAAATAAAGAGAGAATTTATAATTATTTTATGAACACTTATTGAATATATTTTAATATTAAAAAGTCATCAAAAACACAAAACATATAAAATAAATGTGAAAATCTTATAGTATTAATGACAGAATATAAAAACAACAAATTATTATTAAAATAACATAGAACATAATTATTATAAAATGACATAATATAATACATAAGAAAATTACAAAATCATATAAATAAATATAAAAATTTATAATTATTTTGAAGTTAATCACAATTTATTATATCTTTATCTAATTGAAAAGTATTTTGACATTTGATTTTTAATACTTGTAAAACTTATGTTATGTTTTTCGTTATTAACTACTTTAAGTAATTATTCATGCTTAAATATTTATTAAATAAATATTGGTAATATAATAATTAAATTTAATATTTTGCTCACATTGATTTATTAAAATAAATTTTATTTTATATCATTTGACAATGTTTATATTTTGATTTTGCATTTTTCTTTTTGTTTAGATATATTAACTAGTTATTTATATTTAATTATAGATATTAAAATTATTTTTCACCTATATTTTGTTTTTCAGATTTAGTTTATATTTTTATTATCTTTCAGATTTATTTTATATATTTTTTAGATTTTTTATATTTTTCAATTAATTTTATTGGTTTTCCTTTGATTTTATATTTTTCTCGATTTTGTATTTTCTTATTTATTTAATATTTTTTTAGAATTTAATAATATATTATTATATTTTGTTTAACTTGTTTTATGAATTTTTTCTTTATTTTTATTCTACTATTGATTTTTGGTTTGCTTTTAGTTTTTCACAGTTATTAAAAATATTTATAATTTAAGTATAAGTTCTTATATTTTTATTTATTTGGTTTTATAGCATTTGAAAATACTTATGTGTTTCTGTTTCTTTTTTGTGTTTCAAAAATTTTTCAACTAACTATTAAATTTAATTTATATATTTTTATATTTCTTGTAAATAATTTCATAATTTTTAGTAAATTTATTACTAATTTTTTTTTAGTTTTGTTTAATATTTTCTTTTAGGTTTATTAAATATTTATTATATTCTTTTAATGATTTTTAAATTTTTAGGTCAAATGAAACATTTGAAAATTAATATTAGTATTTAAAAGAACAAATATTATTCTCTATTAACACATGCATTCCGTTATGGGGTATTTATCGACAAACAAGTACGAGGGGTTCCTCTGTAGAAAAGCTCATCTTTATTATATGTAAAGATTGCATGTTTATTGTATAATATATGGGAGAATACACTAAATAAGAAATATAAATATAAACATATACATACATACATACATATATATATATATATATATATATATAGGATTGAGTTCAAATGAGAACTCCGTCATTATATGCGAACCTAAGGACTAATCCTGGCCTTAGATCTAATATTGCACAGTGCAATTATATCTCCAGGTTCATTGTGCTTTTTACACAGTACTGTAGTGCTAAAATCAGTCCAGTTTTTTTAATTTTAATTATATATATATATATTTTTTTTTACGTTTTAAAACATGCAATATGTATCTTAAATWGTAGATCTTGAGAATGTGGTTAATTTGATATGTATTTCARTCWAAACGAATAAAATTTYAAAAAGTTATGGTTTGTTGAAGATTTGAGTTTAATTTCAYAWTTTTGAATTTGCAGTTTATAGACGAAATTTGCAATYCTTTTTGTATACAATCGTAGTGTTTTTTTTCTTAATCTATTGTGCTTTCCAAAGAACAATTTAGTTCTCTTTGTAAACGTTGATATATGTCCAAAATACCATTTTTAATTAATTAATGCATTTTTTTACATTATTACCATGCTGACATGTCATGATCTCAACCATCAAGATTATTCAATCTAATGGTCAAGATGAGTCCCTAGGTTCACATATAATGACGGGTTCRCATTTGAACCCAACCCTATATATATATATATATTACTCTTGACATTGCAACACAAAGCTGACCATTACTAAAACCGAATTGGGTATTTCTTTGTTGTATATGTTAATATAATGAAATATCTTTTTAATACTACACCAAATAATGTTGCGAAAAGATAAATATTTATTGTGAAAAACAAAAGCAAATAGAGGAGAATATAAACTTTTTTTAAAACTATATTATTTGGAAGATTTTAATAAAAAATAAAGGTGGGCGTATGTGAGATTTGATAAAATATACAACAAATTTTATTCAAAATAAAATCAGTTTTTTGCAAAATAAAGAAAATTCCACATATTTTAAATAAGTTGAAAATGAACAAAATTGAAAACATAGATCATCTCCAAATGTGTAATATCATATCAGAATAAAATTTATAACCTGTTGAAATAAACCCAAAGATTCCAAATGTATCATGCATTTTAATATTGTAAATAATATCAACAAATCAAATAAATATATGCTCCACTTTCAAAATTAGTTAGCTAAACTGTGAAACCAGAAATCAGTATGTGATAAGAATTAAAATAAGCACTATAATCTGGTGGGAATATAATGAGGACAAATGCAGAATGAAGAATTTTAAAAACTGAATTACGGATCATTATGAATTCTAGAAATAAAGGTAAATCTCATATGAACAATTATTTGATCTCTATGAAATATACCATAAATTACACGGAACAATTGTGCATTTTCAAAAATTTAGATAATCTCATCAAAATAGAAAACCAGGTGCATAGAGGAAGACTGAAAAAAAGTAATTTCAACAAAAAAAAATTGAAAGTTTATTTCATATATAATTCATGGAATAAAAAATAAAATATGCATACTGATGAAGAGTACCATTTGCCTTTGTGAAAGGTTAAATAATCACTACAACTCATTTTCAATAGTTTATAAAACTCCACTTGACATCTCAATTCAATCATACACATAAATCGATCATGGATCAAAAATTATAATGAGAAATCAAAATCAAAGTTCATATGTCGAATTCTTTTTGGTTACATTTAAGAATGAAGAGAAAAATGATATGGATAACCTTGAAGTATTTTTGAAAATATTTTAACAAGGATAAAAACATAAGATTAAAAAAAAAGATTAGTATGAGTAGTATGAGTAAAAACCAGTGTTTTAAAACACGTATCGCTCAACACGTTGCGTTTTGATCACAACATCGCATAGCGTAATATTGTTGTGTATTACGTGAGCTATTTGAACACGTTATTAAAATATTAAAAAAATTATGGAAAAAAACTTTTTACCATCCGAACTATTACAATTTTCATAACTTACCATACGAACTTTTTTTTGGGACAAACCACCATTTGAACTGATACGTCACTAAAAATCCGTACGTGATATTATGTGGTATATGAGGGTATTTATGGTAAGCGACCTCATCTCTTGGGAGCTGAGCGAGGCGGTTTATAGAGTAGCGACCTGGAATATGCGGATGAGTTCTCATATAGGATCACGACCTCTTATACTTTTATGTGTTGGGCGTTAGCTGTTGAGCTCGGTCATGGGCTTTATAAATATCGGGCCCAAATGGGCTTAGATGGATGGTGTATGGGGTCCCGGCGGACTATATGGAAAGAATAATAGGCCCAGGCCTATTCTGGTAATTTAATGGGAGATTTATTATTTATGGGAACTTATCATATAGGAGGAATCCTAATTCTAAGTCGCTCACAGTATTTATGGAATTGTGGTGGGAGAAGGAAACCCTGGCTTGGGGGATACTTCTCTTGTCTCTATAAAAGGGGTGCATACCTCTCGTTATTTTTAAGTTGTTTTCTATTGTGATTTGGGCACTTTAAAATATCTCTACTAACTTAAGCATCGGAGGACCTTCATGGGTCTGATCACCGACTCGACTAAAGGTGCTGTTTTACAGGACCGACGAGGTCACCAGGAGGATCGTTGAAGGCTTAGCAGGTCGCTGTGACATATTTGGAATCTATTTCAGGTCGCTGATCTCAGACTTGAGGTTAGTACCCCATATTCTTGGTAACCAATCTTTTTGGTTTTATCAAGTGGCGCCGTCTTTGGGAAAGAGGAGCATCGAGTCCTTGAGCGAAAGGCATGAGAAATTTTGCAAGCGAAGCATGAAGAATAGTAACATACTACCCAGAACCCTACACTATGGTTCTGGATCGAACAAACCAAAGAAGAAGAACAGGACGGCGAATATCAGTGAGGAAAAACCAATAAAATACGGACAAACGCCTTCTCAGGCGGAACCAGCAGTTCAGAGTTTGGGTGGTACACTGCTGCCCTCCCCAAAGCAGCGTGACAGAAAGGAACCGGTAGAAGACTTGGAGGCGAAGACGCCGGAGGTTGTCGCGCAGAAAGTGATTCATATAGGAACGAAGGAATGGAAGGATTTACCCAAGGTTAAGCCTTGTCAAATTAAAAAAGGATTCTTAGATGGGCTTATGGATTTTGTGCCTCTGGAGAGGCAGGAAGAACTGAACAAGTACCTAGAGGGCGAGCTGGGTACTCTAAAGGAGAAGGTCGCTGGATTGGACGGCGAGCAGGAAGAGAAATCAATAACCAGGAAGACAAAACAAAGCGGAAGGTCCCTGTCTAGGAGATCTTCTCATGGAGGAAAAGGCCGGAGTAAGCGAAAACATGAGGATTCTTCCAGCACTACCTCATCCATAGAGTCTCATACTCCTAGGTATAAGCGTAAATGGGGGAAGGGAGTGAAGATAAAATGGGACCATCACAAGCGCCGAGGTCGCCGGCATAATAAGCATACCAGCGAGAGTGGAACGCAAACCTCGGGTACGGATGGAGAATCTCGAGATAAAACGCGCAAGAGTCGGAGCGGATACCATGAGGGGAATGGTGAGAATGAGGTCGGACCAGGGAATAAGACGTTTAGAGAGATGCAGGAGGCCTTGATAAATTTACAAAAATGAGTGAAATGAGAGAAGTTCGATGAGGATAAGGGGCATCCCTTTTCAGATGATTTGTTGCGGGCTGCAATGCCTAAAGGATATAAGGCATTGAAATTTCAATATCGCGGGATGGCGGATCCAGTGGAACATTTGCAGCTTTTCGAGAACGCAAGGATGCTGTGGCGTGTCGAGCCTTTGTATCTACTTTGAGAGGAATTGCACAAAACTGGTTTTACCAATTGCCGAGAGGAAATATTACTAGCTTTCAGGTGTTACGAGCTGCGTTCTTGAAACAATTTTCCAGTGTGAGGCAGAATGCGAAAATGGCACAGTCGCTTTTTACTATAGTGCAGCGACCTAACGAAATATTGAAGCAATATGTTAACAGGTTTACCAGTGCCACAATGGAAGTACCTACTGCCACGGATGAGATGAAGGTGGGAGCTTTACATCAAGGATTAAGGAGAGAGAACTTACGCAAGTCTTTGGTGAAGAAAGAGGCGCGAATGTACGATGAGGTTTTGGAGAGATGCCATAAGTACATACATGTGGAGGAAGCTGAGGAGGAACATCGGGTACGTTTTGGTGGAGAGGTCGCAAACACAGGGGTTGGTATGTCCAAAAGGGTGGTAAGGAGAGAACCTATAAGGATAGTGCGCAGGCTCTTAAACCTGAGCTCTGCGACTAGTGGAAAGCAGGAGGTGGATATGCAGAATTGGAGGAGCGAGGATTTTACACCATTGGCCCACCGACGGGCTAAGGTGTTTACTATTATGGAGCGCTTGATACCAAACGATATAAAGTGGCCGGAAGATCGCACACCAATTCCTACTCATCCTAGGTCTAAGTACTTTTGTTTGTTTCACAATAATTACGGGCATTCCACGAAAGGGTGCAGGCATCTCAGGGAGGAAATATAAAGACTTGTAAAGGCTGGGCACCTGAAGGAAGTAATTTACAGGAAAAAAGAGCCAAAGGAGCCAAGGCAACCATTGCCTCCACCACCACCAAGAGACCCGCCTCAGGATCAGGTTGCGAGGCAACCACAACAAGGGAATCAGGAACATAATGGCCCGAGGAGAAGTAAGAGGAGAATAAACATGATCTCGTGCGGACCAACGGATGGTGACACCAACAGTGCGCGGAAGAAGCATTTTAAGTCAGCTCGCCCGGGAACATGGGAGGTTGCTAGTGTAAGCCGGCGAGCTCAGGTAATTGGGCCAGTCATCTCTTTTGGTCCTAATGAAAGACGCGGGCTGCAAGAGGATCATAATGATGCATTGGTAATCGAAGCTGAAGTGGCAGGGTACGAGGTTGGCAGAATCTTTGTGGATAATGGGAGCTCGGTAAATATAATATATACAGACTGTCTTGAGCAGATGAAATTGGAAACCAAGGTGCGACCTGTGAATACGCCCATATATGCGTTTAATGGGGCACAGGTGATTACTGAGGGGGAGTTGACGCTAACAGTGGTGTTAGGGAAGGACGAGTTGCAAGTAAGAAAGAATTTGAAGTTCTTAATAGTTCGGGGAAGGTCAGCATATAATGCCATATTAGGTCGACCTTCCCTCAATGCATTCCAGGCAGTAATATCGACCTATCACATGAGTATCAAATATCCGGTAGAAGATAGAGTGGGGGAATTTGTTTCTGAACAACAGGTCGCGAGGTCGTGTTACCAAGTGACGGTCAGGAGAGGGTTGGTCTAGAATAAGCGCGAAAGGGATGACGATTTTCCAGAGGGAGTACTCAGTGCAAAAAAGATAAAAGAACAGGAGAATTCTGTTCGACCGCATGAGGAATTGATGGAGATTTCATTGGAGGAAGGTCGCCCAGAGTATACTACGAGAGTGGGGACCTTAATGGCAGAAACATTGAGGGATGAGATGGTAAAATTATTAAGAGAATTTTGGGACGTGTTCGCTTTTGGAGATGGAGAATTGACAGGGGTGTCTCATGAGGTCGCACAACATCATTTAAATGCGGACCCAGAGGCAAGGTCAGTCAAGCAGAAGAGGAGGCATTTCGGGCCCGAACTAGATAAGGTAATCGAGGAAGAGGTGCAGAAATTATTAAAGGCCGGACACATTCGTGAAATTCAATTTTCTGAGTATTTATCTAACGTCATGGTGGTGCCAAAGCCGGGGCAATAGTGGAGAATGTGCGTGGATTTTTGCGATCTGAATAAAGCCTGTCCAAAGGATCACTATCCTTTGCCACGAATTGATCAGCTAGTATATTCGACTTCGGGGTGCGAGCTGCTGAGCATGATGGACTCTTTGCAGGGGTACCACCAAATACCTGTTTCAAAGGAGGATCGGCCCAAGGTGAGTTTTGTTACATCTACGGGGACTTATTGTTTTGTATCCATGCCCTTCGGTCTGAAGAACGCCGGAGCGACCTATCAGATATTGGTGGATCGAATGTTCAAAGACTTGTTGGGGTCCACTATGGAAGTCTACGTTGATGACATGTTGGTCAAAAGCAGGAAGGCAGAATCCCATGTGGAGGATTTGAGGAAAACATTCGTTATACTAAGGCAGTACGGTATGAAGCTTAATCTGAAGAAGTGTGCGTTCAGTGTGCGATCTGGAAAGTTTCTGGGGTACATGGTGACAGAAACGGGCATTGAAGTTAATCCAGAAAAGGTACGAGCTATTTTGGAGATGCCACACCCTCGAACGGTACGTGACGTACATGTACTTACAGGTCGCATGGCGGGCCTTAGTCGTTTTATTTCCAGGTTGGCGGAGAGGGGTGTCCCCTTTTTCAGGGCACTCCGGAAGGGATCCCAGTTCGAGTGGACAAAGAAAGCAGTGGAGGCATTTGAGGAATTGAAGAGGTATCTGGATGAGATACCATTATTGACTAAGCCGATGCTTGGGGAAGACCCGATCTTGTATATATCAGTTGGGGAGGTCGCAGTAAGTTTGGTGCTAATCAGGGAAGATGCGGGCACGCAAAAGCCTATTTATTATATCAGTAGGATGCTGCGGGGTGCTGAGCTAAGTTATTACGAGTTGGAGAAAGGGGGTTTCGCATTGATTTGTACAACAATGAAATTGCGGCCATACTTTTTGAGTCACAGGGTGAAGGTGCGTACTAATTTAGCTCTCAACCAGATCCTGAGTAACCTAAATATATCTGGAAGGTTGGTGAAGTGGGCTTTAGAGTTGAGTGAGTACGATGTGGTGTATGAGCCAAGGTTAGCTATCGAGGCGCAAGTGTTGGCGGATTTTTTGCAGGAGATAGTACGTCCATCTGATTCGAGTGATGAGGTAAAAGCGTGGACATTATATACAAATGGCTCGACTATGGTATCGAGAGCAGAGCTGGGTATTGTGTTAACCAGTCCGTAAGGGGAAACTTGGATTTCTCAATTAAACTAGGGTATAAAGCATCTAATAATGAGGCTGAGTATAAGGCTGTGCTGCAAGGTATCAAAATGGCGGGCGATCTCGGAGCAAGAAAGTTTTGGGCATACACGGATTCTCAGTTGATAGATCGGCAGTTTGATGGTTCCTTTGAGGCTAAGGAGGAACAAATTGCGGTATATTTGAACAAGTTGCGAGAGGAAGCGGCACGTTTTGAAGAGTTCAAACTGGAGCATTTACTGCGAGCTGAAAATACTCGGGCTGATCAGCTCGCTCGGATAGCATGGGGTCTTGTGATACTCGAAAAATCACGCTGATGGAATTGGATCATAGTAGTGTGGACAAAGGGAAGGAGGTTATGGAGATCGAGATTAAAGATGATTGGCGTACACCTATATGGGATGTTCTGGTTAAGGCAACGAAAGGTGCAGAGAGATTGACAAGAAAGGAGACTAAGACAACGACTCATTTTTATGTGATATACGAGGAATTGTATAAGAGGTAGCGGTTTGGACCTTTTCTAAAATGCTTGGCTAAGGAGCAGGGATTAGAAGTGCTAAGGGAGATACATGAGGGGTATTGTGGCGATCATGCGAAGGGAAAAGTGTTGGTTGGTGTAACATTGCGTGCTGGCTTCTTTTGGCCAGGAATGAAAGGTATGGCTAGCGACCTGGTGAGAATGTGTAAGAAGTGCCAGATGCATGCTCTGGTTATTCATATACCGGCTCAGGAGATGATGGTTATGAGCTCGCCGTGCCCATTTGCACAATGGGGAATTGATATTGTAGGACCTTTTCCAAAGACTCCGGGCAGTAAAGAATATCTGGTGGTGGCGGTTGATTATTTTACAAAATAGGTAGAGGCCGAGGCGGTCACCGGTATAAGCGAGCAGCATATGATGGATTTTATATTTAACAATATATTTTACAGGTTCGGTGTGCCACGAGTGTTGGTGTCAGACAATGGAACCCAGTTTAATGGGCAGAAAATTCGAGATTGGTGCAAGGAGATGGGGATGAGACAACGATTTACTTCTGTGGCGCATCCCCAAACTAACGGGAAGGTTGAGGTTACTAACCGTATCATTGTGCAGGGTCTAAAGTTACGATTGGAGAAGGCAGGCGGGCTTTGGGAAGAGGAGCTCGCGTCGGTCTTGTGGGCTTACCGAACAACTCCCCGAACTTCTACGGGAGAATCACCATTCTGCTTGGTTTATGGGATGGAGGCGGTTATTCCAGTAGAAATAGTAGGGGGATTGCAGCGTTTGACAGCTTTCAATGTGGAGGAAAATGAAAGGCTATCTCGGGGAGCGATCGAAACGATTGATGAGATACGAGATAAGGCTGCGGCTCGGGTTGAGCATTATAAACAAAGGATACATGCTGCTTTTAACAAACGGGTCAAGCGTCGCTGTTTTCAGGTTGGCGATCTGGTATGGAGGCGGGCTGATGTATTGCGTATGACTAAGAAGTTGGAACCGAATTGGGTTGGGCCATTCAAGGTGGTAAAGGTATTGCAAGGGGGGGCATATATACTTGAAGATGTAGCTGGAAAAGTCCTACCTAGGAGCTGGAATGTGTGTCACTTGAAGAAATATTACGCCTAGAGGGTGTTTTGCTTGTAATTTTTGTGTTTTTTTTCGTGTTTTTATATAGATTTTTATATTGATTTTAGTTGTTTTGAGTCTTTTTTCGTTAGGTTTTTAGGTCGTTTCTCTTGTTTTATTGTTTTTCGTGTTCTTGCTACTTTTATATTTAATTTGGTTGAATGGGTTCAATTACCTTGAGGTTTGGTGAAATTCTTGGGTTTGACCAAGTTTGACCCGGAGGCACCTTCCTAGACCCTTGGCTAGCCTTTTGGCACATTTTGGCTCAACTTGGCTCGAGATGACTCGACCATGGC
>BMAC01000843.1:136316-152308 GCA_014905375.1 Phtheirospermum japonicum
GAGAAATTACGACCGGGGCGGGGAGGGGTGCGCCTCGGCGACCCGGAAATAAATCCTATTTTTTCTAATTTTTCTATTTATTTTGATTTTTTTATTTTTTGAAACATTCCGAGGTTTGAAAATCCCTCGGATTTCCGAGGGATGAATCCCTCGGTTTTCCGAGGGATAGTTCCCTCGGAAGATGCCCTAATTATATCAGCGGGCGAGCCCGCTGTCTGTCGCACAGAAAGAAAGAAAGAAGAAGAAAGAATAGAAAGAAAGAGGAAGAAAAAGAAGGAGCCGCCGTCCACAGCCGCGAGCAACCAGGTGCCCGAACCCTCGCCGTACGTCCGTACGCCCGAGCCGCCGCCCTCGAACCACCACCCTCAACCGCCATCGAACCACCGCCCGAGCCGCCGGGGGTTTCGTTTCTATTTTTTACTATTCTTTCTATTTTTTGGGTTTTTTTCCATTATTCATCTAAAATCGAAAAAAAATAGAAAACGCGTGCGGAACGATCGACGCCCGACCCCCGTGGTTCCACGACGCCGAGGCGAACCCCTCCTCCAATATGGAAAAATCACACGCTACGCTCCTTCGCGTTTCCAACCGAAGGAGTTCATCGATCCTTCGTATCTTGTTGTTGGTCGAATCCCACGACACGTGTGGACACGCACGTGGCTCGTTGGTATTCTCCGATCGAATTTGGGGTCAAAACCACCCCACGTGCCTAAGATGATAGGATCGGTCGAGTTTTCACATTTTTTCTTTTTTTTCTATTTTTTTCGATTTTTTTTTATTTTTTTAAAAACCGAGGGAATTTAATATCCCTCGGAATTCCGAGGGATTTTTTCAGAAATCCTCGAATTCCGAGGGATTTTTCATTCCCTCGATTTTTTTAAAAAATAAAAAAATCGAAAAAAATAGAAAAAAAAAAAATCAGAAAAAAAAATAGGTTTTATTTCCGGGACCCCGAGGAGCACCCTCCCCGCCCCGGTCGTAATTTATTGAGTTTTCTTACTATTTTTTACTATTTTTTCTATTATTTCGGGTTTTTTTAAATCGAAAAAAAAATAGAAAACGCGTGCGGAACGATCGACGCCCGACGCCCGTGGGTCCACGACGCCGAGGCGCACCCCTCCCCGCCCCGGTCGTGAAATGGTGGGATTCGTTTCTATTTTTTCGAATTCTTCTATTTTTTCGGGGGTTTTTTCCATTATTCATCTAAAATCGAAAAAAAATAGAAAACGCGTGCGGAACGATCGACGCCCGACCCCGTGGTTCCACGACGCCGAGGCGAACCCCTCCTCCAATATGGAAAAATCACACGCTACGCTCCTTCGCGTTTCCAACCGAAGGAGTTCATCGATCCTTCGTATCTTGTTGTTGGTCGAATCCCACGACACGTGTGGACACGCACGTGCTCGTTGGTATTCTCCGATCGAATTTGGGGTCAAAACCACCCCACGTGCCTAAGATGATAGGATCGGTCGAGTTTTCACATTTTTTCTTTTTTTTCTATTTTTTTCGATTTTTTTATTTTTTTAAAAACCGAGGGAATTTAATATCCCTCGAAATTCCGAGGGATTTTTTCAGAATTCCCTCGGAATTCCGAGGGATTTTTCATTCCCTCGATTTTTTTAAAAAATAAAAAAATAGAAAAAATAGAAAAAAAAGAAAAAATCAGAAAAAAAAAAAGGTTTTATTTCCGGGACCCGAGGCGCACCCCTCCCCGCCCCGGTCGTAATTTATTGAGTTTTCTTACTATTTTTTACTATTTTTTCTATTATTTCGGGTTTTTTTAAAATCGAAAAAAAATAAAAAACGCGTGCGGAACGATCGACGCCCGACGCCCGTGGGTCCACGACGCCGAGGCGCACCCTCCCGCCCCGGTCGTGAAATGGTGGGATTCGTTTCTATTTTTTTCGAATTCTTCTATTTTTTCGGGGTTTTTTCCATTATTCATCTAAAATCGAAAAAAAATAGAAAACGCGTGCGGAACGATCGACGCCCGACCCCCGTGGTTCCACGACGCCGAGGAGAACCCCTCCTCCAATATGGAAAAATCACACGCTACGCTCCTTCGCGTTTCCAACCGAAGGAGTTCATCGATCCTTCGTATCTTATTGTTGGTCGAATCCCACGACACGTGTGGACACGCACGTGCTCGTTGGTATTCTCCGATCGAATTTGGGTCAAAACCACCCCACGTGCCTAAGATGATAGGATCGGTCGAGTTTTCACATTTTTTCTTTTTTTTTTCTTTTTTTCGATTTTTTTTATTTTTTTAAAAAACGAGGGAATTTAATATCCCTCGGAATTCGAGGGATTTTTTCAGAAATCCCTCGGAATTCCGAGGGATTTTTCATTCCCTCGTTTGTTTAAAAAAAAAAGAAAAAATCAGAAAAAAAAAAATAGGTTTTCTTTCCGGGACCCGAGGCGCACCCCTCCCCGCCCCAATCGTAATTTATTGAGTTTTCTTACTATTTTTTCTATTATTTCGGGTTTTTTTTAAATTGAAAACGCGTGCGAAACGATCGACGCCCGACCCCGTGGTTCCACGACGCCAAGGCGAATCCCTCCTCCAATATGGAAAAATCACACGCTACGCTCCTTCGCGTTTCCAACCGAAAGAGTTCATCGATCCTTCGTATCTTGTTGTTGGTCACAGTAAAAAGCTCCAGCTATTCCGGAGTTTGAACGTTGATCTTGGGCGAAGATTGAATCCCGAACACGAATTCGATGTTTTGGACGCGTTGTTCTTCGATCCTTGATCTCCGTCTTCAAATCTCGTTATGAGATGTGAAATTATGTTTATTATCAGCTAAAATACCCTAGGGGGTCGTGTGTTCCTCTCAAAATCCGAAATAATGAGGGTTTATATAGATATTGCAAGTCTTGGCGCACAAGAAGCCCTAAAATCTGAGTTCTGGGCCGTCGCGTCGATGGTGCGTCGACTGACGCGTGCTGGTGCTCGGCGGGACTTGGTAGACTTGGTCGGCAGGTGTGCGCGTCGGCTGGGCAGGTGCGTCGACTGGGTGCGTCGACATCGATGCTTCAGCAAGTTGCGTCGACAGTGGTGCGTCGACATCGACGCTTCAGCAAGTTGCGTTGACAGTGCGTCGACGCTGCGTCGACTGATGCGGATCATGGCTCGCGTCGACGGGGCGTCGACGGTCGCGTCAATCGACGCGACTGCGCGTCTGTCTCCAATTCTCGATCTTTGCTACTCGTTTCACCGGAAAGCTTGTTCTTCACTTCTTGAACATCGAACCTCGTCTATTACGCTTTAAACTCTTCCGGTTACTTAGCTGTAAGGTGAAAAACAACGAAATATCACCTACTTGCATCAATTACGATCAAAATGCGGTAAAATAAGCTAGAATTATAAAAATACAAGATTAAGCTTAAATCGTCCAGCTTATACAAAAAACAAATAGAAAAACAAACTTAAAAGCTAATAAAAATAAGGACAAATCTACTCTAATCAAAGGCAAGCCATACAAACACAAATAAGCGTAGAAATAGCGATCAATCACATCAAAAATATGCATTTCAAAACAAAAGACATCAAATTGCACTAACCATACTCAACCACCCCCCTCTCTTAAGACTTGGCAATCTCATGATTGTCATAAATATTAAAGAAAATAAGAGTATGGGAGATAAGAAAATATCCCTGAAAATTCGATGGCCGAGTCTCTCTAAAAACGCATGTGCAATTATCCTTCGTCTTAAATCGCGTGACTAGATTGTCCCGAACAAACCTATAAACAAAAACAAACAAATAAAACATGATTGTGATCAATTGCGACGCGCAAGTGCCCGGTGGCACGTCTCTTTGGATTTGAAACGGCTGGATTGCGGCCAACGTCATAAATGGTTGGGTTGCAGCTCATCCAAATGTTGTCGGGCTGCGGCTAACTTGGGTCAGATTGTGACCTCGATCTACGAAATCATCGTTATCCCTCATTGCTTCGGTAGGCGGTAGGTTCAGTGGTTGATCGTCAACGTTAATGCCTTGAGTGGAACTAACGGTAAGGCCTTGCGGTAGCGAGCTTCCGCTATATAACCGTTGTCCAGAATAAGTGATTTATCATATTTTATGCACATCAACACACATATAAACGTACCACGGTAATTGACACAATATAAAAAGACAGAAATAAAATAAAAGAAAATAAAGAAAATAAAACAAAAACTAACCAACGCTTGGGTTGCCTCCCAAGAAGCGCAACATTTAACGTCATATGCTCGACGTAATTTGCTTGATCAGTTCCTAGCTCGTGGTGGGTCCACGAACTCCTTCTTACTTCTATCTTGACTCTTCATATATTTCTCGTAATAAGGCTTAAGTCGATGCTTGTGGACTTGGAATCCCGTGTTTGCACTCTCATCGTAAATAGTGGAGACTCCATACTCATCCATCTCTTTTTAAAAATGGTCCACTCCATGCGACTTCAAACTTAGTTGGATCAAACTTACGATCGGAATTATACAGCACTAGTTGACCAACCTTGAACTTCTCGTTAAAAACTTCATTCGAATTCTTCTTCTTCGTTGTCCAATCCTTGCTATTAGCCTCGCCCTTTTTCTTCGTACGTTTAAAATTCTTGTAGGGGTCGAGGGAAACACTTCTTGAACAATTATGCGGTGGCTTCATCTCTTCGCTTGTCACACACCTCGAACGATCTCGTTGTGGTCTCGACTCCACTCTTAGCTCTTTTTATGGCATGTTAAACTTCATGGGAAATCCATCATCAAATGCCTCGACATTATCAAACTCTTTGATTATGCCGATGCTTAGGAGTTCATTCACGCAAGAATCCACTAAATCAACAGTAGAACAATCGTCCTTTATAAATGGTGCAGGAGTCTTGTGAATATATTGAAGTGAAAACGTCACCGTTTTGCCTAAAATGGACATAGTCGCCCTTCCCTTGTTTATGTCGATCAACGTGCGTGTTGTAGACATGAATGGACATCCTAATAAAATTGCATGCTCTCGATTCTCACTTTGTACGTCACCAACGTCCATAATGACAAAATCGACCGGCACTACTAGCTTGTCTACTTATACTAAGACATCCTCCACAATCCCCAAGGGTCGCCTTATCATTCTATTCGCCAATTGTAATCTCATCGTGGTCGGTTTCAGCGGTCCTAGGTCAAACTCCTTGTAAATTGAGTGGGGCATCAGATTAATGCTAGCGCCAAGATCGAGCATCCCTCTTGCCGTTTGTCCATCCTGAGAGAAATAGTTATGCAGAAACTCCCGGGATCCTTCTCTTTAGATGGAAATGGTTTCTTAAATATATCTCCAACTTCTCTTATCAAAGCCACAGGCTGATTTGTAGCCAAACGCCTTTCACTTGATGCTAGCTCCTTGAAAAACTTCACAAATGCTGGCATTGTCTTTATCACCTCTATTAGGGGGAGGTTAACATTGACATTTTTCAATAAGTTATATAGCTCCATGAATTTTTTATTCTCCTTGGCCGGACGTAGGCGACTTGGGAAGGGAACATGATCATAAACAGTCAACTTCTTGGGCGGCGAATTTAAGGAATCGATGGGGTCTTCAGTTGCTGTCAAGTTCGGCCCCGAAATATTTGGATTTGAAGATTTATGCATTAGATTGGCCGATTTGGTTGAATCTACTTGTGGTTAGGTCTCGGCCTCTTCCTTTTCCTCCTCCTTTTCTAGCTCGATGCCGTTATCCACTACTTTTCCGCTTCTCAGCACATGAATAGCCGAGGCGTGTTCTGTTTGGCTTGGAAAAATATTTTTCTTCTTCTTCAATGATGCCATGTCAGTTGCCAATTTTCCTACCATTATCTCCAATCTTCTTAGTTCTGACGAATTTTCAAGAGTGCTTTTGGTCATTTCAGCCATCATCGTTCTCAATTCTTTCATATCGTCTCGAACTCCCTTCATTTCCTCCTGAACATGTGTGAGGCCGTCTCGGTTCCGAATGGTTTCGGCAACTTGGTTTTGTTTCCAGACTAAAAGTTGATCAGTCGACTGAACTGTAGTAGGTGTTTGCCCTTACACATGAAAATTATTCGGGGGCGGTGGTAGTGGTGCTTGCATGTGTGGTGGTCTCTGCCCCGAATGTTGTTGATTCGAATAGTGCTGGATGGCGTTGACGTCCCCTCGTTGTTCGTTGTTGAACGGGCACATATCGGCTAAATGTTCGGGGGATCCGCATTGGTGACACATCGCATTAGTCTTCTTCGAAGAGGCCTTGCTTTCCCGCTCGGACTTCCAAGCTACCAATCTCTCCTCAAATATCTCTTCGCACTTTGCTTTGACTAATTTGCCATCATCTAAGTCAGGATCAGGGATGGAAATCTCATTAACTTTCAATTTACGAGGCCGAGAGTTGGTTTCTCTAGATTTTTCACTTAGTTTCTCCAATACTCGTTTTGCCTCGCGGGCCGTTAAATCACCGAAATCTCCTCCTGCTGCTATTTCAACTTGGCTTTTCCCCATGGGCGAGAAACCATCAAAGAAAAACTGATTAATTATCTCGGGGGAATAGCTATGATGGGGGCATGCTTGTAAAAGTAACTTGTAACGCTCCCATGTTTCATGAAATAATTCTCCCTCCACTTGTTCGAAGTTAGCAATCTGCCTCCGAATTTGCCCCGTTGTTTGTGCCGAATAGTATTGATTTAGGAACTTCTCGCTTATCATCTCCCAATCAGTTAATGACCTTGGTTCTAAGGACAGTAACCATGTCTTCGCCTTGTCTTTCATGCTATAGGGGAAACAAATCATTTGCATCCCCTCCCGGTTTAGGCCATGACCTACAAATCTGCCAACATCATTGATAAAGTAGTTCAAAAACGCTAAAGGGTCTTCGTGGGCATTTCCGTAAAAAGTCGGAAGTAGATTAATTTGATGCGGTTTAATCTCTACTTCCCTTGCAGTCGGGTCAAGAACAATAGCAGACCCATAAAGCACAACCTTCGGGCGTGCCAAATCTCATTGTCGAGGCGCTCGATCTCCCCTTGGTTCCCTAACTCGGTCATTAGCTCTCTCATAGTGGTCGTCATGCGCGTAATGGTGCTCGCGCTCGTATCTCCTTCCGAAATTATTTTGCTCGTAACCATGATCTTGATTCTCCAACCAATCATTCACGTGCCCTTGATTGTTAGCATACGCGTTATGCTGCAGAAAATCTTCGTTCCTAATTGCCATGTTCTCGATGTTGTGTTGGCGAATAGCATTGTTGTTCATCTCTTCGCTGTGCCTCATATTTCCCATGTTGGGTTGGTGACCGATTACGTTTTGCTGCTGGTCGACTTCCTCGTTTCTCCCCATATCTTGTCTCGCAATAATGGGGCGTGGTGGTGATCTCGGTGGTGAATCGCCGTTTCGAATTGGATTTGCTTCTAACATAATGTCTGAATCTTGATCACAAGCAAAATCATTTGCTGTTGAGGAATCGTCCTCGGGAATAAAAACGGGTCTTGGTCTCGGTGGATTTGAACGGTGGATGTTGTCAATGAATGGTACAAGGTTGCGTTCAAGTGATCGCCTTCCTTGCATAAACTCAACAATACATCAACGTACCAAATGGCAAAGACCAAGGGAAAAAAATAAAAATAAACTAATAAATCAAAAAGAAAATAAAACGAAAAATATCTTTAATTCCTACTCGTTGCTTCCCCGGCAACGGCGCCAAATTTTATGATCCAAACTTTTGTGCACCTCTTTTTAATAAATTAATTTAAAAGCACATCTGTTTGCTCGCAAGAGTACGAGGTACTTGTAGGGTGATGAGCGTGACTCGAGTCGTATCTCTCAAGGAAACAACTGTTCGGAGTTTTAAATGTTTTTCTCAAATTACGAACTAGAATAAAATACATGTACATTTGGGGTTTTAAAAGATTTTGAATTGATCACTATAAATTAAAGCAGTAATTAAACTAAGGATAATTAAACTAATTATTTTAAACTAGATCATCAACTACGCTCAATAATTAAATTATCAATAAAACGCAACCATGAATTAAACCTAATTAACAAATCTAAAACATAAAAAATTATCACTAAGAAATGTATCATATGAATCTAAGAACGAATAACTAAATATAAATCAATCGCATAAGTAAACTAAATTAACCAATATCCAATATCCAAGCATAAAAATGATTAAACTAATTAAACTAGAATCAACTAAGAGATTAACTAAGAATTAAACTAATAATTAAACTAGAAATTAACTACTAAATTAACTAAGAGTTTAGAAACGTATTGTAAATACTAAAAACAATGAGAAGCTCCAGCTATTCCGGAGTTGCACGTCGATCTTGGGCGAAGATTGAATCCCGAACGCGAATTCGATGTTTTGGACGCGTTGTTCTTCGATCCTTGATCTCCGTCTTCAAATCTCGTTATGAGATGTGGGATTATGTTTATTTCGAGCTAAGAAACCCTAGGTAGTCGTGTCTCCCCCAAAAATTCGAAATATGGAGGGTTTATATAGATATTGCAAGTCTTGGCACATAAGAAACCCTAAAATCCGAATTCTGGGCCGGCGCGCTGCTTCCTAGTTGTGCGCGTCGTCTGGACAGGTGCGTCAACTAACGCGGTCTTGCATCGATGCTTCAGAAAGTTGCGTCGATGCTCCGTCGGTCGACGCGTCTTCAATCGATGCTTCAGAAAGTTACGTCGACGTTGCGTCAGTCGACACGTCTTCAATTGATGCTTCAGAATGTAGCGTCGGCAGTGCGTCGGCCTTGCGTTGACTGATGCGGATCATGTCTCGAGTCGACGGAGCGTCGACGCTCGCGTCAGTCGACGCGACAGAGCGTCTGTCTCCGTCTCTCAATCTTTTGCTACTCGTTTCACCGGAAAGCTTGTTCTCCTATTCTTGAACATCAACTTCATCTAATCATGCGCTGAACTCTTCCGGTTACTTAGCTGTAAGGTGAAAAACAACGAAATATCACCTAATTGCATCAATTACGATTAAAATACGATAAAATAAGCTGGAACTATGAAAATACGAAATTAAGCTTAAATCATCCAACTTATACCAAAAACAAATAGAAAAACGTACTAAAATACTAATAAAAATAAGGACAAATCTACTCTAATTAGAGATGCTAATTGCGTCATTAATTAAATAACATGGAGGGAGAAAGCAACATAAAAACACAACTCAACAGATGCGATACATGTGTAAATTGAAATCAATTAATAAAAAAGAGAAATTAGGGGACTTACCTATTTTTGGTATCCTGGAGGTCGGAGATGAGCGGTGAGCTGTTGATAATTTTTTAAATTGAAAAGTGGGCGAGCTTTTCTGCAGAACGACAATGGCGATTTTTTTTGCAAAGGTTTTTGGTAAAGCGAGAAATGAGGGAGATTAAGGGGTTTTGTGTTGGGCGGTGGAAAAGCTGATGGGACATATTAGAGCGGGAGTTGGTAGGGTTTCTTTTGGGAATGTTTTGGGCCTTTTGTTTTGGGACCACGATATTTATTATACTACGAGAAAATATGAGAGTGACACGTGCCCGACACACTGTCAGGCTACATTTAATGAAACTTAAATGGGACGTGATGGGTAAGGAGTGGCGTGTTTTGACTTTTTGGGTTGTCTAATATTACATTTTCTTGGATTGTTGTGCCCAATTACAACTTCAGGTCATGGAAGAAAGGTTGTATGGTCTCAGGTAGTCATATATAAAGTCTGGGGACTCGTGGGTCGTCCCTTATAAGGGGATCATTTTTTCTTAAAAGGACGAGCGAGCTCATCGAGCAGATATTTTGGAGGTCGCGGGTATACATGATAATTTATCATGGGATGATTGGTATTATAGCTCGGTATGCCGAGCTGGGCAATTCTAAAATATGGTTTGGTAAGGTGGAAGGGTAATCTGTTTATGTGTGTATGTTTTATTGTTGTTTTGATGGTTGTGCTTTTCTAATTCTGTTTTACATGTCCTACCTGATTTCGTATCTCAATCAGTTAGAACATGGGGGACTAGCTGATACATCACTAAAAATCCGTACGTGATATTATGTGGTATATGAGGGTATTTATGGTAAGCGACCTCATCTCTTGGGAGGTGAGCGAGCTGGTTTATAGGAGGTGAGCGAGCTGGTTTATAGAGTAGCGACCTGGAATATGCGGATGAGTTATCATATAGGGTCGCGACCTCTTATGCTTTTATGTGTTTGGCGTTAGCTGTTGACCTCGGTCATGGGCTTTATAAATATCGGGCCCAAATGGGCTTATATGGATGGTGTATGGGGTCCCGGCGGACTATATGGAAAGAATAATAAGTCCAGGCCTATTCTGGTAATTTAACGGGAGATTTATTATTTATGGGAACTTAGCATATAGGAGGAATTCTAATTCTAAGTCGGTCACGGTATTTATGGAATTGTGGTGGGAGAAGTAAACTCTAGTTTGGGGGATATTTCTCTTGTCTCTATAAAAGGGGTGCATACCTCTCGTTATTTTTAAGTTATTTTCTATTGTGATTTGGGCTCTTTAAAATATCTCTATCTAACTTAAGCATCGGAGGACCTTCACGGGTTTGATCACCGACTCGACTAAAGGTGCTGTTTTGCAGGACCGACGAGGTCGCCAGGAGGATCGTTGAAGGTTTAGCAGGTCGTTGTGACATATTTGGAATCTATTTCAGGTCGCTGATCTCAAACTTGAGGTTAGTACCCCATATTCTTAGTAACCAATATTTTTTGTTTTTATCATGAACTATGCATTTTTTGCAACTTATCCCCGAAACCAGATTTTTGGTGATTTTGAATACCAAATCCGGTTTGTTAAGGATATTTTGGTAACTTTCAACTGATAAATATTATATATTAATATTTAACAATATATAGATTACTATATAATAATATATATTAATAAAAAATAAAAAAAATAATAAAAAAACTAAATAATAATAGTTGAAGTCGTCCCTCGGTAATATCATCTCTCGGTAAAATCTATTTATTATTATTATTATTATTATTATTATTATTATTATTATTATTATTATTATTATTTTTTATTTTTATTTATTATTTTTTTTTTTTTGTGTAGTGAAGTCCATGTAACCATGGGGAGTGGCCAAGTGGGGACTAAAAATATAACCCAAAAAAATAAAAAATAAAAAAAGGCACTTGGTCACAGTGCCTAGGATGAGGCTTTAATTTTGTAACATCCCAAATTCTTATTACATATATATTTTGATTTTTAAGCTCAATTAATAAAATACCATGCATTATTTATAAATAAAAGGTTTATATTTAAGTTATTCTGACCATATCTTTTTTTTAATTGAAATCCTTGAGTCCATTATGCAACATGGCATTGTTAGACCTCAGAATTCAATGTTTCTTTTCCCCATTTTCTTACGTTTCTTACGTTTTCTTTGGAGAGTCACCCATTGGAATTTTTCAGAAATTAATCTAAGAATCATAGGATTTTAAGACTCTTATTAAACTCCTAACTTAAATCATTAGCAAGACACAAACACATCACTATCTATCAGCCGTAATCACAAACATTTTTTCCCAGCACGCAAACATAGAAACAAAGTTTTGCTACGCAGTCAAATTTTCACCCTCCCTTAGCAGCAACTCAAGGTCAGGCCTCATCGTCTGTCCTCAGCCGGAACCACCAGAGCCAGAGAAATCATCGCCTCAGCCGCCCTTCATAAGTCCGCTGCCGCCGTCGATTGAAGGCGAAGAGGTCGCCTGCTGGTTTTAGTCGGATCCACCCCCCGACACAGATTTTGGAAAAAGAAACCGCCTAACACCATAACCGCTAGAGCCTGCCGAGCGCCGTCGCGCAACTTCGATCCAGTCCGTTACCTCCATCCTTTTCGGAGGAGGCGGAGCGGTGCCTGCACCTTCTGGCCACCGCCTCACTTAGGGTGCACTTCAGCGCCGCTGCTGGCCGGAATCGAAGGGGATAAAATTGGACGGCCCGCATCCTAGCGACCCCACGTGAAACAACCGAGCCACCTACACTTCCATCCGCCAACGAAGATCGAGGAAGGGAAAGTTCCACCAATTGCCCACCGCCCAATTTGCCGTCTCCACCGCCGTCGAGTTGCCGGTGCTCCAGTCGATTCTCAATTCGCCGATTTCTGAATTTGGGGAAGAAAGAAGAAAAGAAAATGGGACTGAAGGATAATTGGCTGGGTTCTCCCATTTAATACCCATCCATTTTTAGAAAATTACGAGTTGACCCACCAAACTTTGCCCTGTTTTCAATTAAACCCCCAACTTACCAGAAACTCTAATTTCATACCCAGCAAACTTCTGAAATTAGCCGTAAGAACTCTTAATCCTCTTTGATTGAGCCCCCAGTTTATCCAAATCCCAAACTCATCTCCCCAAACTTTACTAAAATAGCCATTTTGACTTGATTTGAAGGTTTGACTAATCAATTCTTTCAATTATTCCTATTTTAAGTTTTATAATTCATATTTCATAAAATAAGTTAAATTACATTTTCATGTAGGAGCATTTATGTTTTCCAAATACGATCATCCGCATATTTCAAGTTCACAAGCATCATATTATCCAGGTGGGGATATTTAACTCAAAATCTTTCTAAATTCAAGTTCATATTAATTGCTCGCTATGTTATAATTTATTGTGAATACATGACAATTATAAAGTTATGGCCTTCGGGCAAATGACTAGGTATACATAGAGTCGCACGACAGCACAGAACAATTATTGGTCAGGGGCCGTAAATAGGTCCGGGGTCTACAGATCCTTGGGATTGTCCCACCGTACTGCACAGAACAATTATTATCCATGTTTTACTGTGATACTATGCTATATTGAGAAACTAATTATGAACGGTATCTCCACTGAGTCGTTGTGTACTCATCCCTTTCATCAAATAACATTTTTTTCAGGTTAAGTGAACTCGAGCAGAAGCGTGGTGGTGGCGACGATAATAAATTAAGTTATTTTTGTTTCTACTCTAGTCGAAAAGATGGTTAACTTTTTAAGTATTTTATTCCCGCACACGTTTGAATGATTTACAATTACGAGTATTTTATTTCGTATTAAATATTAATTCTCTTTAGTTATTCGTTTTCATTAAAGAGAATATATTTAGTTCAATAAAGTTATTTATTTTAATTGTTTGTTTATCTTTTAAAAGTTTCAAAAAGTAACGTCCCTCAAACTACTTTTATTAAAATATTAATGCTTCCGCTTCTATTTCCGCTATGAAAAACCGGGGTGTTACACATTTTCCACCATCCATCAAAGATAATAAAAATAGAACTTTATATGGTTACACCATTTCTTCATTCATATTGTGCAAGTGTAACACTGAGAAAAAAACACCCATTTAGCTGAATAATAAAGAAAGCAGATAAAATAATCCAGTTAGGGATAATTTCAAACAATGGCACTCAGACTGTGGGCTTCTTCTACAGCCAATGCTTTGAAGCTCTCAGCTTCTGCTTCACCTGCTTTTACTCTCTCCAGAAGATTTTCAATTGGTAAAAAAAAATTTCTTTCAAAAATTGAAAATTCTCGTCGTCGTCCGCCGGGAAATCGAAATCGGAATCGGGATTCTCGTCATCGTCCGCCTTGTTTGACGGCAGAAAATGCTGAAGCGTGACCAAGAAGGGGAGTGAATGTGGGCCGTCGGATCTGGGTAATCCCAAGGTGGGATATGGCTGAGGAGGATCTCCGATCATCATCATCATGATGTTGCTTGTGGGTTAATAAAGAAAATAAAAGAAAAATAAATATTTATTTATTTTGCATCAGAATAATTTTTATTTTTTAATATATATATAAATATTATACACACACACACATTTATATATATATATATATATATATATATATATATATATATATATATATATATATATATATATATATATATATATATTTATCAGTTGAAAGTTACCAAAAAAACCCTTAAAAAACCGAATTTGGTATCCAAAACCACTATAAATCTTGTTTCGGGGGGTAAGTTGCAAAGAACGCATAGTTCAGATGGTGGTTTGTCCCAAAAAAAATTCGTATGGTAAGTTTTAAAATCGTAATAGTTCGGATGGTAAAAAGTTTTTTTGCCAAAAAAATTATTATATATATTTTTTGAGTTATTTTCAGTATAAAAATAATTATTTTTTTCTGAAAATATAACTTAATATATAATCTTTACAAATAAAGTATAAGTTCTAAACAAATATCAAACAAAAATTACAATTCATAAAATACAATAAAAAAATAATAAATAATATAAATCTCTCTAATAGTATATAATAAATATCTAGAAACAAGTAGTCAAATTGATTCGAAAATAAAAAGACAAAAGTGTAGAGATCCCCAGTCACGAAGAGATAGGCATGCGTATCTGACGAAAGAAAGAAAAATCGAGAGGCGGAAAATTTATTAATAAAAAAATAAAAAGAACAGATCGTAGAAGAAAGAGAAAGAAAATTTATACAAACGCCCCACGTGGAAGCATATGATTTTAGTGTACGCTGAGTTAGTAATATATATTATATATATATATATATATATATATATATATATATATATATATATACTAGTTTAACACCCGTGTGTTACATGGGATATATCAAAAGATAAATATAAAATGTATTTGTAATTATTATAGTGTTTCTAAATAAAAATAAGAAAAATTCAAAAGATATCGTATTCTCAACTCGTGTCTTCTACAAATGGCTAGCTACTATTTATTAACTATTATTTGGTATTGTTAAATAATTTATTATTTTAATATTTAGATTAAATTCGTTATTAATTTCATATTTATATACGTAAATAAATTCAAAACTTGTTAAATGCTCAAACCTTATCTAATTTGTATTAATTAATTATTATTAAATATTTTAATATTTAAATTAAATTCTATAATTACTTACATACTTAGAGAAATTCAAAAGATGTTATATTCTCAAACCGTGTTGTATTGTACTGATGTCTAATTAATATTTATTAATTATTATTACATAAAATTATATTTTTATATTTAAATTGAATTCCTTAATAATATTTAGTTACATACTTAGATTATTGAAGTAACTCGTAATTTAATTATATTATATATTTTAACTTTTATTCTCAATACAACGTATTTAGATTATTAATAAATAATTAACTTTTTTTGTAATTAACATTATTTTATAAGTAATTTTTCTTTTAATTAAGATAAGTATTTGAATTTTTTTCTAATTATATGCTTATATATTTATATTAGAAGAATAAAATAAAATATTGAATTAGATAAAATATAATTAAAGGAAAATATTAAATTAGGATAATAAAAAAAGAAATTTGAAAAGATTAAGTTAGGCAAAATATAATACTCCCTCCGTCCCAAAATGATGGTCCCGCGGTTGGTTTCACACAGATTAAGAAATGAGTAGTTTATATAGTTAAGTCATTAATTTAGTTAGTATTTTCCAATTATACCCTTCTTGAATTTATTAATATCAATTAATAATTATAAA
The DNA here is from genome assembly GCA_014905375.1 of Phtheirospermum japonicum. Lineage (NCBI taxonomy): Eukaryota > Viridiplantae > Streptophyta > Magnoliopsida > Lamiales > Orobanchaceae > Phtheirospermum > Phtheirospermum japonicum. The sequence continues at coordinate 151,790 of BMAC01000843.1, forward strand.
AATCAGTGTTGGAATTAGTATATATGTTATCGGAATAGTAAGATTTTGCATTGTAATCATTAATTCTCAACTTATGATGTAGAACACTAGTATTTCAAGAATATTAATTAAGGGTATGTGTGGAAATGAAAATTTAATGATATGTTAAATATAGTAAGTATAGAATACTAGTATTTCAAGAATATTAATTAAGGGTATGTGTGGAAATGAAAATTTAATGATATGTTAAATATGGTAACTGGACTATCTTTATGGGACGGACGAAAATAGAATACTGGACTATCTTTGTGGGACGGAGGGAGTAAAAGGAAATAATAAATTAGGTAGATATTATAATTCTTATAATAATAGAATTCTTATATTTAGTAAGTCTACAAACCTTCGAAATTCGCCTAGTAAGCATGCGAACTACCAGAAAATTACACGTCAGCCCGAAGATTCGTAAGCAGACACATAAGATAGAAATATTTTCGTTTAGTATATAGGTGGGTTATATATATATATATATATATATATATA